>JADEYB020000002.1:2709866-2742763 GCA_015832495.2 Alces alces | reverse complement strand
TAAGAGGCTTTTAAGTTCCTCTTCACTTTCTGCCATAAGGGTGGTGTTGTCTGCATATCTGAGGTTATTGATATTTCTCCCAGCAAACTTGATTCCAGCTGTGCTTCCTCCAGCCCACCGTTTCTCATGATGTACTCTGCATATAAGTTAAATAAGCAGGGTGACAATATACAGCCTTGATGTGCTCCTTTTCCTATTTGGAACCAGTCTGTTGTTCCATGTTTAGTTCTAACTGTTGCTTCCTGACCTGCATATAGGTTTCTCAAGAGGTAGGTCCGGTGGTCTGTTATTCCCATCTCCTTCAGAATTTTCCACAGTTTATTGTGATCGACACAGTCAAAGGCTTTGGCATAGTCAATAAAGCAGAAATAGATATTTTTCTAGAACTCTTTTGCTTTTTCGATGATCCAGCGGATGTTGGCAATTTGATCTCTGGTTCTTCTGCCTTTTCTAAAACCAGCTTGAACATCTGGAAAAGCATGGTTCACATATTGCTGAAGCCTGGGTTGGAGAATCTTAAGCATTACTTTACTAGCGTGTGAGATGAGTGCAATTGTGTGGTAGTTTGAACATTTTTGGCATTGCCCTTCTTTGGGATTGGAATGAAAACTGACCTTTCACAGTCCTCCAGATACTGCTGAGTTTTCCAAATTTGCTGACATATTGAGCACTTTAACAGCATCATCTTTTTAGATTTTAAATAGAATTCTGGAATTCTTTCATCTCAGCTAGCTTTGTTCATAGTAATGCTTCCTAATGCCCACTGACTTCACATTCCAGAATGTCCGGCTCTAGATGAGTGACCACACCATCGTGGTTATCTGGGTCATTAGTACCTATTTGAACAGCTCTTCTGTGTTTTCTTGCCACCTTTTCTTAATCTCTTCTGCTTCTGTTAGGTCCTTACCATTTCTGTCGTCTATTATGTCCACCCGTGAATGAATGTTTACTTGACAACTACAGTTTTCTTGAAGAGATCTCTAATCTTTCCCATTCTATTATTTCCTCTATTTCTTTGCATCATTTATTTAAGAATGCTTCCTTATCTCTCTTTGCCATTCTCGGGAGTTCTGTGCTCAGTTGGGAATATCTTTCCCTTTCTCCCTTGCTTTTGCTTCTCTTTTTTCCTTTGCTATTTGTAAAGCCTCCTCAGATACCCACTCTCCCTTCTTAAATTTCTTTTTCTTTGGGATGGTTTTGGTCACTGATTCCTGTATAATGTTATGAATGTCCTTCCATAGTTCTTTAGGCACTCTTTCTACCAGATCAAATCCCTTGAACCTGTTCTTTACTTCCACTGCATAATCAAAAGGGATTTGATTTAGGTCATACCTGGATGGCCCAGTGGTTTCCCATACTTTCTTCAATTTAAGCCTGAATTTTTCAATAAGGAGCTCATGATCTGAGCCACAGTCAGCTCTTGGTCTTATTTTACTGGCTTCCCCAGAGAGAGATTCTCCACCTTTGGTTGTAAAGAACATAATCAGTCTTATTTCAGTGTGGACCATTTGGTTATGTCCAAGTAGAGAGTCATCGCTTATGCTTTTGGATCACAGCCTTGTGGCAAAGGGCTTGGGTTATTTAATGAGCCATGCCATACAGGTCCACCCAAGACATGAATCACAGTGAAAAGTTCTGACAAAACGTGGTCCACTAGAGAAGGAAATGGTCCACTGCAGTATTCTTGCCTGAAAAACTCCAGGAACAGTATGAAAAGGCAAAAATGTATGATACCAGAAGATGAGCCCCCCATGTTGTCATGCGTCCAGTATTCTACTGGGGAAGAGGGAAGGGCAATTGCTAATAGCTCAAGTAAGAGTGAGCTTTGGCTATGCCAAAGCAGGAACAGTGCTCAGCTGTGGATGTGTCTTGTGGTGAAAGTAAAGCCTGATGCTGTAAAGAACAATATTGCATAGAAATGTGGAATGTAAGATCCATGAATGAAGATAAATTGTACATGGTCAAGCAGGAAATGGCAAGAGTGAACATCAACATCTTAGAAATCGGTGAGCTAAAATGGACAAGGATGGCAAATTTAACTCAGACGGCCATTACTACTGTGGGCAAGAATCCTTTAGAAGAAAGGGAGTAGCCCTCGTGGTCAACAGAAGAGTCCACGATGCAGCCCTTCAATACAATCTCAACGATGACAGGATGATCTCGATTTGTTTCCAAGGCAGACCATTCAGTATCGGAATAATATAAGTCTATGCCCCAACCATTGATGCCAAAGGAGCTGAATCTGACTGGTTCTATAACACCTTGTAGAACTAACATCAAAGAAAGGTGTCCTTTTCATCAAAGAGCATTGGAATATGAAAGTAGGAAGTTAAGAGCTGCCTGGAAAAACAGGCATGGCTGACCTTGGAGTACAAAGTGAAGCAGAACAAAGGCTAACAGAGTTTTGACAAGAGAACATACTGGTCATATCAAACGCCCTTTTCCAACAACCTGAGAGATTGCTCTACACATAGACATTACCAGATACTCAATACTGAAATCAGATTGATTATGTTCCTTGTGTGATTTGCAGCCTATTATGATCGTGTTTATGTGTGTTAGTCACTCAGTTGTGTCTGACTCTTTGTGATCTCATAGACTCTAACCCACCATGCTCCCCGTCCATGGAATTCTGCAGGCAAGGATACTGGAATGGGGAGTAGCTATTCTCTGTTCCAGGTGATCTTCCTTACTCAGGGATTGAACCCAGATCTCCTGCATTGCAGGCAGATTCTTCACTACCTGAGCCACCAGTGAAGCCCCAATTATGATTATTACTGCCAAATTCCATGGATTAAGTAAATCCATGATGAACCAAGAAGATAATTTTCACGTCTTTATAAATAGTTATTTTGAACAAGTTATGCCCTCTTGCTGTCTGTCAAGTTAATTCTGGCTATGCCACATTTCTGTGTATAGATATACAGGAGCCTAGCTTGCTAGGTTATACTGCTCTAAGAATTATTGAATACCTCCTCCATTATAATTTTTCCCTTTGTCACCTCTATTATCAATGAGGTATTTGGTTGTTCAGCTTTTGTGTTTTCTCTCTCTGACCATTTTTCAGATTAATTAATCTTTGGCTAAGCACATTCTTGCCAATGAACCAAGTGAATAACGTACATGGGTCCTGCTACATTGTTGAGTTAGTGACATAAAGATGCATGTGTGAAACAAAGATATTAATGTAGAATTATCTAAAATATATCATCTCTTATAGAGTCTATGTAAGAAGAATAGATGGGAAAATGAGGATAATCATTCTTAGTTGTGATTCATACAACTAGTGAGGATTCATCACAACTTAGTTGTGATTGAGAGCTACTATCTTCCCTATTGGTGACAATTATTTCATGATTAAATCAACAGTTGCCATTAGAAATGCCACTAGCACACCATTAACATCCCCCTCTCCCACTATCATTTAAGAGGCTTGGTTTGGTCCAACACACATGCCAAAGCTCATCACACAATCTTCTAAGATAAGAATTGCTATTCCTAAGTATGTAGAAAAGAAAACTGAATTTTGTAAAGGTGAACTGACTTTAGATAAATTAGGCAATTTGCATCTTGAGCCAAATATTTCTTCTGAGCTCTAAAAATACATATTCATTTGCTTGATTGATATCTCAATTTGATTATGTCATAAACAGCTCAAATTGAACACATCCAAAAGGGAACTCTTAATCAACTCTGAACACACTCAGTATCTTCTTATGGTCTTTCCCATCTCAGTAAATACACCACTCACTCAAACCAGACCTGAGAATCTTTACTGAAATCTTTTCTTTTTCTTACTCTCCAGAGTAAATTCAATAGCAAGTTCTATTGGTATTACATCCAAAAATCATCCCAAATAAATCCATTTCTCTTTGTCATCACAGCTGCAAGCTTAGTTCAGTTACAACTTCTATCACCTGAATTTTTAACTCAGCATCCTGTTTTTACTCCTCTTTTCTTTTGGTCCATCATCTCTGTGACAGCCAGCAGGATCACCATAAAACACAGAGCTGAGTCACTGCCTTCTGGAAACCTTTCAGTCACTTCTGCCTGACTTAGGAACAAACCAAAATCCTGTGCAGAAAGAACTGGACCGTAGGGCCTGGCCCCTGCGTGCTTCACTGGCCTTTTACTGTCCAGCAGTATCCCTCCCCTCTCTGGACTCAGACACGGCATATTGGCCTTCTGTCCTGCCCTCTACTCAAAACGCTCCCCCTGCCCTGTGACTTCTTCAGTTCATCTCTTAATCAGCCTCAGCTTTACTATCATCTTCTCAGATAACTGGCCATTGGTTCCCAACTTAAATAATATTGCTCACATTTTTCTATCTTAAATCATGCCGTTCTTTTCTTTCAAAGCATTGATCAGTGTCTTAGTCTGTTTGAACAGAACACTATGCACTGAATGACTCATAAACAAAAGAAAACCTGTTTCTTACAGTTCTGGAGGTTGGAAAGTCTAAGAGGAAGGCACAGCAAATGATGTGTCTGGTGAGCGCTCACTTCTTGGTTCATAGATGGTCACTTTCTTACCAGTCCTCACCTCATAAAAGAGATGAGGGGACTCTCTGGGTCTCTTTGATAAGGACACCAATCTCATTCACGAGGACTCCAGCCTCATGACCTCGTCTCCTCCCAAAGACCTCTCCTCCAAATACTGTCTCAGTGTGAATTAGCTTTTGACATGTGAATCTATGAACTTGGGGAGAATATAGACATTCAGTGCATAGCAATAGCAATCACTATCTAGGTATCGAATATCTATCTCTGTCTTGAAAGAGAGAAGGAGAAGGGCCCTAGATAGACATATAAATAGATATCTAATAGATACTAACATGTGCCTTTCCTTGTAAATTACCTGTCTCATCTACCAGTTTATGGGCTCCACAAACTTAAGGACCGCATCTACTTAGATACATCATTCTCAACATAGAATGAGACCAGTTTCATTTAAGGCAATTACATTGTTGAATGAACAACTCCCTGAAAGTGGTACAATTTGTGCCATTCCTATCACCTTGGACTTTCCACTCCATGTCCAGAAGTACTTAGTCATATGATATGAGGAACTTTTGTTAAAGGGAAAATATATTCAGTTTTCTAATATCCATAATATTGCTTTATTTACCAGACCAAAGTGAGCACCCTACAATTCCTGAGCATATGTTGTTAAGATGTTGAAGGACAAAGTTCAGCTGTTGCCCAATCCAAGAGCTCCTGGGCTAATACTCCTTGATCTTTGAGCTGTGTTCTCAAGCCTTACTCTGCATAAGAAATCACTACCTGGGAATATATAATTATAAATACCAACTCTGGCCATAGCCCATCAAACCATAATTACTGTAAGGGCCCCAGCATAAGCATTTCATCTTCTGTTCCTAGATAAGTGTTATGTGGAGTCAGAATTTAAAACTGTTATCTCAAAACCCTCTTCGAACCCTGAGAGTCAGTCCATTTTAGTCAGCATTGTCATAGTTGTGTCTGTAATCTTAAGGACTTTCAGTGTCAAGCAAATGGATTTAGTATTACTATGGTAACAGTAAATGAATGAGCTCTACACTAAAACCACCAGAGACCTGAACCTAGCTGTATCGCCCTCGTTATTGTCTTGGGCCGTCTTGGGTCTTCTATGAACACAGTTTATTTTTCTATGAGGAGAAGTATAATAATGGTGCTCATTTCACTTATGCAAATTATTTGAAATAGTACTTGGTATACCATAAATTTTCAAAGAGTGTTAGCTGTGTTCATCACTGCCCTTATTTGACATGAAAGCTAGCTATCAAGCTTCTCCCTGTTTTACCTTTTCCTGATTATTCAGGGCCACATCCTCCTGTACCTTAAAGAAGGAAGTAAACATTTTTACATACTAGGTCCCAAAATGTTCCAACACTTCCATCAGACCATCTGGAGACTTCAGGCTACGTGGAATTCTGTCTGGGGGCTTCTATTTTAATTTCCTTTAAAAAAGGGAACACTAATTAATTTTAAAAAGCATTATAAATTGATAAGCTATAATGATCTGTCAGGCTTCCCTCATTGAAAATTACCACCATCATTTTTTATCTCTGGTTAACTTCTTTCCACAGAAAAGACTTGCTTCTATTTTGTTAATTATTGCCAAGTGGTGTCATCCACAATTCATCAGCCTCAGAGTTGAACTCATATTCTCTTTCCCCAAATAAATCTCTTTGTCATCCCAGCCTCAGCTGCCCTCTTTGTTTTTTATCTCATCATCTGGGGCCGTTTATCACACATGGTAGAGACCCCAGAGTTGTATATTTCATCCTTGGCATGCTCAAGGCCCATATGGCCTTATTAGAGGGAACCTTAAAGCCAAGTTTATAGCATGCAAATCCTGGAGAAATAGAAAAGTGGGGTGGGGGCAGCCATACCTACGGACTTGGATGACCCCGTGTAAGCTTTGAATCTCACTTGGTAAATCAGAGCGTTTTATCAGTGGATAAGCCTCCAAGATCATTCATTACTCTTTCATTTTTGTAGATGAGGAGATGGAGGCCCAGAAATCTCTTAAAAATAAGAAAAAAAGTAAAGGTTTAGCTAAATCCCAATTTAGTTCTTTGCGATTAACATACGTAAACTATTGGGACTGTGTATGCAATGGATAACTAATGAGAACCTCCACTGTAGCTCAGGGAACTCTACTCAATGCCCTGCGGTGGCCTAAATGGGACAGAAGTCCAAAAAAGAGAAGACACATGTGTACGGAGAGCTAGTTAACTTTGCGTGCAGTAGAAACTAACTCAGCATTGTAAAGCTACCATTCTCCAACAAAAATTTAAAAAGAAATAAGTTAGTTGAAAAGAATGAGGTCTGTTTACTCTTCTTTTTCTTAGTTCATTTAGGAATCACAGAAAAATCCCTTCTACGAAAAAACAAATAAACACAAATATGTGCAAAGAAAGCACATTAACTTAAGTCAACTTTTCTGATCTATCTTAAATAATTCTACTGATTGATTCAGAGTCTTAACATTCCTTCAACAGACAATAAACATTACTCCATATCCCCCACCTTTGTTTAGCTTTGGAGATAGAGAAGTAAGTAACACAACCTGTCTTTTTGGAACTCAAGGATTTTTAGTAACTTCAAAAAGCACACAAGTAAATGCTTGCAGTGGAAGTTGAGGAAACCACGTCTTTTATGAGGTTCCTAAAGGAAGGGAGAATTGAGTGTTAACATTTTTCCTGATGATTTAATGTCCTGCTGCCCAGGGTGTAATTTGACAGACTGTATCACACTTGAGTCCCATGACCCATATGATAACATTGGTGATTGTAAAGGAAAACTTAAAAGGGAAAATTTGACTCTGTACTGATTCTGCTTCTGTGACTTTAACCCTTATTTGCCATTTGCAGCTGCTGCTTTTGTGATTGTAGGTATACACAGTGGCCTGCCTCAGGGAAGCCTGCCCGGACTCACCCTTAAGCCAAAAGAGAAAGAAAAGAAAGTGAAGTCGCTCAATTAATATTAATACTTAGATCGGTCACTTAGTGCAGCAGTGGGTTCCCACGCAAATGTCAAGGTCTTTCTTCCTATAGTTAGTTTTACCTTTACTCCTTGTTGAAATGGTCACTGGAGGAATCTACTGTGATTCCCTCTCTGGCCTCCTGGCACTAAGCTCTGTAGCCTCTGCCCAGATAGCATCATTAACAAAGAGTGTTTAATTTCCCAAGCATAAAAACATGATGCATCTTCAATTTTAGACAAAGTGACAACTAGTTGCAGGTGGGGGGATGGTGTCTCTCCAGTTTTGACAGTCTCATTTAGTATTTGATATTAATATTTAAATGTCTCATTATGAGAATACTTTTTCAGTTTGCAGTTGTGTTGTTACCAAACCCGAGCTGGTGTGCTGGATGCACAGTGAAACCAAATAACACCCAAAAATCCGACTTTGGAGCAGAGAATGTTTTATTGCAGGACCACAAGGAGAATGGAGGCTCAAGCACAGGAAAAAATCTCTAAACTCCCCAAAGGGTTTCAGCAAAGCCTTTTTAAAGGCAAGATGAGGGAGAGGTGTGGTTAGTTGTGACAAACTTCCTGGCACAGGAATTCTTTATTCTTGCAGCTGTTCACTTAAGTCAGTCATAATGCTCCTGTAACTTTCGTTCTCTATTTGAATCAAAAAATATTATACCCTTAAAGGTCAGATCCTTGAGAATGGGCTATCCTATATATTTCAGGCTATATGCAACATTTTTAGCTTGAAGCAGAATCAACAGAATACAAAGATTAAAATAAATAAGCCTAGTGTGGGATCGGATGTGTTCTTCCCTGTTATGTGTTGTGGCTGACGACCACTGGTGATCATGTGAAGCAACAGAAGCAGCCCACAAGTGAATTATGCTCTTTTTACAAAGAAAAGGGTTCTCTGTGCAATAGCAGCCTTTGCTTTGATCCTTCCTTCTGTGAACTTGTGAATAGGATTGATGGAACCTCATCAGTCTGCTTAAACCTTCTGTCAACCTGTCTGCCTTGGGGTGACCATATGTCCCAGCCCATTCCACACGATTCTAGTCCCTGCTGGTCACCTCAATTTTGTTACCTATTCCCCTGTTCACTCCCCTTCTTTGTTATTTAAAAAAAACTGTAGGGACCATAATTACTGTTCCCGTTATTGTGTCCTGTACCACCAGATGGATTCATTTGCCTTCTCAGTGTTACTGTGTCTGATTGCTGAGTGGGACAGCTCATGTGGCAATGATTTTGATCTCACAGTTTAGCGCAGACACTGAAGAGAATAAAGACCACGCCCAGTGATTGCCAGTGTACTTAAGAATAAACAAATGAAAGTACTTCTATCACTTTGGAAGTTCCCTAAAATAAATACATTATTTCAGTTTAGTCTTGTAGTTGGCTTCCCTGCTGACTCAGACAGTAAAGAATCCACCTGCAATGCAGAAAACCTAGGTTCAATCCCTGGGTTGGGAAGATCCCCTCAAGGAGGGTGTGGCGACCTTCTCCAGTATTCCTGCCAGGAGAATCCCTATTGGCAGAGGAGCCTGGCGGGTTACAGTCCATGGGGTCACAAAGAGCTGGACACGACTGAGTGACTAAGCGCAGCATTATTAGTGAAGAGCTCAGAGGAAGTGCAAACTTTAGGTATGCTGAGTGTTACTGAGCCCAGAGCTGTGGTGTTGGAGAAGACTCTTGAGAGTTCCTTGGACTGCAAGGAGATCCACCCAGTCCATCCTCAAGGAGATCAGTCCTGGGTGTTCATTGGAAGGACTGATGCTGAAGCTGAAACTCCAATACTTTGGACACCTCATGAGAAGAGGTGACTCACTGGAAAAGACCCTGATGCTGGGAGGGATTGGGGGCGGGAGGAGAAGGGGATGACAGAGGATGCGATGGCTGGATGGCATCACCGACTCGATGGACATGAGTTTGAGTAAACTCTGGGAGTTGGTGATGGACAGGAAGGCCTGGAGTGCTGTGCCTCATGGGGTCGCAAATAGTTGGACACGACTGAGCGACTGAACTGAACTGAACTGAATCTAAGCTCTTACTGCTCTCTGCATCACAAACCAGTATATTGAGAGATGAGCAATGGGACAAAGTATAGGGCCTTTATTCAGAAAGCCAGCAGATTCAGAGGATGGGGGACTGGTACCCCAAAGAATCATCTTGCCCAGGTTTGGGTGCTAGTTTCATTTATGACAAAGAGCAGGAGGTCAGGAGGTATCATAAAAAGGTAATAAGTTGTTGCAAATATTTTCTGGTTCCAGCCAGATTCCAGAGTGGATGTGTTAATTTCTTCCCTCCTGCAGCCATTCACTGGTCGGCTGCTCAGAGTATGAACTTAAACAAAGGAACTTTAGTTTAAGCTCAGCTGTGGGAGGCAGAGTTCCCAGAGATGGGCCAATATGTACACTTTAAGCTATAGGCAACATTCAACATTCCTTTAGTGATTAGCTTGTAGTAAGAACAATATAGAATACAAAGTTTAAAGTAAAAGAAATATCCAATATGGAGTCAAATTTGTTCTTCCTTATTCCAAGAACTGTCTACAAGTGTAAGATAGTCAAAAAGCATTTTAAGAAGGCAAGTATGACTGTCAGTCTATCCGCTAAAGTTGGGATTGGAATTTAAAGTTTCTATGTTGTTTTTTGTACTATGACTTTTTTTATGTTGTCTTCTTAGGACCTATTCTGTTTTTTGTTTTTTGTTTTTTTCCCCAAACTACTCTCATGCACAGACACATCAGGAATTCTGTAAGAAAAGCTATTCTTAGGAATTGTCACAGTCAGTTTTGGAAACTTACACTGCTTTCACAGTTCATCTGAGGTTATCATGGGCTTCTGATAAGGCCTGGAAAAGTCACAGAGCTGGTGGAGGTTCTCTGTAAATGTGAGTTGGCTGTGGAAATCTCTATGGTCTGTAGATTGCTAACCAAAGCCCTCGAGTATTCAGTGCAAGTGTATGTTCTGAATAATAATCACTTTTCTTATATAACGTATCATGAGATAAGGCTTCAAACTGTAATTGTGTTGAAAATGATGGTTACTGCAAACAGCCCCGGAGTCTGAGAGGCACTGATTTTCTCAGGATGAATCAATGGTTTCTCTTGTCAACTTTGAGGTCCAGCTTTCCTTCTTGTAAGAAAATAGACTCCATGTCACAAGCCCACAGGAGAACCCTTCTCAGCTCACTTGAGGATTCAAGCTCGGAATCTTATTCAGTGGAATCCTTTTTTTAGCTGGTTTGTTGACAAGCTACCAACATCCATCAGACATGCCAGAATATGCCTCCAGAACTCTGCCTTTCTCTGACAACAAGCTATGACAGCCGGGTCAGCAATTATGGTCTCAGTGGGAAGTCTGACAGGCACTGGCATTTCTCAGTACTGCTGCGATGGAGGGGAGTTAACGTGGATTTATCTTGACCTAAAAGGAGAGGTTTGGGAGCTGGAGGAGCTGCCCTTATCCTAAAGACTGCTCGAATTCACAATCGACCTAACCTTAATATTCTAGCAAAATCTGCCAGTGTATGACCACCACAAATTGAATTCATTTTAATGAGATTCTAAAAATCGATTTTCAGGATGACGGAGAATGGTCCACTGCAGGAAGCAAATATCTAACAGCTGTGTTCTGGTTGGCATTGTAGGTAAAAAGGAACTCTGATGAGTGGTCATCATGTATTAAGGGCAAGAAAAAAGGAAAAAAGAACATTCAAAAGACCACATTAGGGCTTTGTCAGCTTGGCAGGAGACAATGAAATTGGGTAATTCCACCGAGAGGGAGAGGTTTAGGCAGTTAGGACTGGAATGTGTACGAGCCAAATAAGTAATATGGAAGAACTTTCTAAAATCCAGAGCGTTCTTTCTAAAAGTCCAACTGGTCATGCATGCTCCTTACTTTTAATACTTTAACAGTTATTTCTCCATTGATCTCAGGGTCCCATTAAAACTTATTATTTTATCATTAATAGGACCCTCCATTGTAAAACCCCTGACTCTCTTCCCAGCCTCTTGCATCCCTACTCTCTGAGCTTTCTTATAGCACAGAGGGTCTCAAACTTCAGTGAGCATCAGACTCACCTAGAGGGCTTGAAAACATGCAAATGTCTGGGTCCTAAGCCCAGAGTCTGTAACTCCATAAGTCTGCAGTGATATCCTAAATCCTGTATTTCTAACAAGCTCCCTGGGGCCAGGAATACAGGTGCAGGAAGCACACCTCTGGAATGATTGGTCCAGCAAGGTGGAATCCTTGTGGATCTGAGATCTGACCCTCTGAAATGGTTGGCAATGACCTTTACACACACTTCCCCTGACTAACTTCTGTGCACCCCTCAGGACTAGGGACAAGTATTATCTCCCACTGGAGAGGGTTGGACATCACTCCTTTAGACTCCTTCAGCGCCCAGTGCCGTCCCCTTCCCAGGCATGTGTAATCGTGTAGCACTGCCTCCAGCAAGGCTTCAAGACTAGGGACCGCTATTGAGTTCACCACCATCCACCTGTGCTGAACATGGACCTCGCCATGTGGAGGGGGTCTCAATAAAGGCTCCAGTATGAGAAGGTCTGGGTGAAGTGAGACCCCCAAATCAACCAGAGCAGGAGGCTCGAGCTTAGTGGAGGTGATGAGGGTGGGGAGGACACTGCATATTTACCCTTGAAAAGCCAAGAACCACTGCTCCGATGGAGCTTGGTCTGTGAGTAAAGGAGCAAAGGCGAAAAGAGCAGAGGCTGCGAGGAAATTAACACCGACCTGTAAGGAAAGGAGAGCTCCCCCCGTCCTTCCTTAAATGGGCATCTTCCTGTCATGCACTCACTCTGCAGGGGCGCCTGACGGTCCCTGGGCCAGAGTCACGCAGCCTCCCTGCCCCGAGGTGCTTCTCGTCGTAATCCTCACACCAACACCCCAGCTTCTTTTTTTATGTTTATTTTTTTCCATTTATTTTTATTAGTTGGAGGCTAATTACTTTACAATATTGTAGTGGTTTTTGCCATACATTGACATGAATCAGCCATGGATGTACATGTGTTCCCCATCCCGATCCCCCCTCCCGCCTCCCTCCCCATCCGATCCATCCCTCTGGGTCTTCCCAGGGCACCAGCCCCGAGCACTTGTCTCATGCATCCAACCTGGGCTGGTGGTCTGTTTCACCCTTGACAGTATACTTGTTTCAACGCTTTTCTCCCATTTTCTAATGAGGAACCATTTAGGGCTTCCATGTCAGACAACTCATTACTGTGTGTGTGCCTTGAGGCAGGGTATGTAATCTTCCCAAGCTTTGGCGTCTCCTTTTTACAAATGGGGAAAAATATGAACCTCCCAAGGCTGATAAGAAGAACATTAAATTAGGCAAAATATGCTAATTAGTTTATTTTGCCCCTGGAGAATGGATTGCTTAATCCAAATGAAGAAATCTGTACGAGTGGCTTAGACAAGCTGTGATAGAAAATGCAGAGGATATATTTAGTTTTGTCAGTTATTTTCTCAGTGCTCTTAAAACTATGCTCTGAGGTAATCACACACTTCTTCATCTGCCAGTAGGATCCTTCTCTAACCTTTATGCATCTTTCAATGCTTCCTTCATTTTTTCCTGTTTTTTTTTCTATATTGTTAAAGAGCATCTTGCTTCGAGACATGTGTAAAACATGAATGAAGATATAGATGTTCACAACCAGACCTCATGCTGCAAATTAATACCAAAGGGGAATATTAGGGCAAGGTGGTTACCATAGTATCTATTCAGGAAAGTCCAGTATATAATAGAATTGCTTTTCTTAAGGGCAACACTGTAAAAAGATGGGTCCTTTTTGTTAATATGTTGAATCCGTGGTAGCCAAGTGAACTTGGGGATCTGAATGCTTAACACTCCTGTGTCTGGAAGAATTACTAACTTTCCAGTGGGAGAAATCTCTAATCCTTCTTAAACACATTTTTTTTAATGTGATTTCTCCATCTGTGACATGGCTGGTGCATTTGCATGTGACTTGGATAACAGCGCAAAGGGTCAGGGTATTGCAAAGGTCTGAGTTCTCTGGGACTGGCGATGTGTCCCTCTCACTGGGCTTCAGTGGTGTTAAGAGAAAACCTGTCACACTTCTGAGCTCTCTAACAGGGGCCTCGCGTCTTTGTCATCAAGAGCATCTGTGAGGAACTCGGGAATCCTGACTGAGTGTCTCCAGAGAAACAAAGTCTTTGCGTGGGAATGGGTAGCCTGGCTCTCGTATGATGGGAGCAGGCCCCAGGAGAGGAAGTCAGGGGACACCTGACCGCATTGCCCTCAGGCAGGGGCTCTACAGTAGGTCCCTAAATCAGTTCCCATGTAATTCTGGGTTCTCAGTTAATGAGGTGATCTATACTCATCTGAACCCTCTTCCCAGGGATTGACTGTCCTGCGGGAGAGCTGGAGAGTAAACACATCTGGAAACAAAAGTGTCAAAATCTGGTTGGGAGGTGAATTATCAAAGAGAGAGGCAGTGTGCTCAGCAGGAGACTAGCTTGGGGGAGGAAGCTGTTGGGGAAAGGGCTGAGCACCAGGCTAATGAACTGCAGTCAGCCCGAGAGGGGCGGCACTCGGGCAGGTTCTCAGCACACTCAGAGTAAGCCTGACCTGTTGGGTTGGTTGGATTCCCAGCTCTGCCACTTACTAACTGCGTGCTCCTTGTGCCAGACTGTCCTCACTTGTGAAAGAGCAGTAATAAAAGTAGTGTGTTCCTCTTACTGTTACTGAACACAAGTTCAAGTGCCTAATGCACCGTGAGGCCAAACAAACTGAAATGATGAAGTCTGGAGCAGAGAAAGATGTATTTCAGGGACATGCAAGGAGATGAGTGGCTTCTGCCCAGAAACCTCCCAATTCCATGCAATGTTGAAGTAAAGCATTTTAAAAGGCGAGGTGAGGGAGAGGTGTGGTTCGTTGTTGCAGACTTTGTCAGAATCCTTTGTTCTTGCAACTGTCCATTAGGTCAGGTCAGGATGTTCCTTTAAATCTCCAACAAGACAAATGTTATTCTCTGTCCTACAACTCTTTATCTCTGTATGAATGGAAAGACGTTATACCCTTAAAGGCCTGAGTCTTAAAAATGGGCTATGCTGGATATGTCAGGCTATAGGCAAGATTCTTAAAAGCACTAGAATGCAAAGGTAAAAGAAACAACTCTAACAGGGAGTCCGATTTGTTCTTTCCTGTTGCAATAGGTGATTGATATGAGGAAATAAATTTAAGCACAAAAAACCTTTAGAGCGTTACAGGACTCACAGTGTGTGTTCCATACATGTTCCTATGTCCTTCAATATAGACATATCACATATGTCTATAGTGTGATATAATGTCTATATATGTGATATAATGCATATCACACACACACACACACACATGGACTTGGAGTAGGGTGAGGGTAGTGGAGAGAAGTAGTGGATGAGGGGAGAAAGGAGGATAGAGACAGGTAGAATTTGCGCAAAGGGGGTTTACTGAAGGGCTTTAGCAAAGGGGATGGGAACATGACAGAGTGGTTCAGAGGGAGGTCGCAGAGGTTGAGCCCAGCAAGGCAGTTATAAGGCTATTGTGAGAATATGGATAGTGATGAAGGCTTGGATAAATGTCTGCTCAATGCAATGTGAGGCATACTGCACTCCAATCTCAGATTTCCTTTATACCATGCTCTTCATACCATCTTCACATCATGCTTCAGATCTTTACCACTGCAGCAATGGTTTTGGATTAATGATGGAATTAGGAAGTGAAATATTGAGTGACTCTTCATTTCCAGGAATGATCTTTGTAATTCTTGTAGAGTCTTTTAGAGTAAGTTTCTCTTAGCTCTATTGTAAAGATAGGACCTTGAAGCTTGGAGAAGTCAAGAAAGTTGTCTGAAGTCTCCCAGCTAGTAAACAGCAAAACCAGATTTGAAACCTAGGTCTATGAGACTTCAACAATATTTTCTTTTTTTCCTGCCTTATTGATCAGTTCAGTTTCCTGAAGATCTCAGGGCCACATGAAGATGTATTTTCTTAGAAGTAACCTATGTCATCACCACTTATAGCACTGATAAGGTCCCTAGATTAGCTAGACGTCTGAGGGACTGCAGTGCAGATCATGAATGCTGGGATGGATCGGAAAAGAGGAGATAGTGCCATGGAGTGGGGAAAGGAAGAGTCTTCTCCCCTCAGTAATATTACTACCATCACTGTTGGGCCCCCTTCCAAGCTGTTTTGGCCTCCAGGCAACAAGACGTGGTGTGACGGCTGGGAAGCAGGGGTGAGGGGTGGGGAAGGGCAGTACCTCCTTCCTTCTGGTTGTTCCTGGAATCTTAATAAACCACTTGAGCATGTCTTCTTGAAAATTTTCCAAATTTCTCTGAGACGACTTGATCAAGGCGTGTCTTTTCAATAGTAACTCAGATTGCATCTTATTCATGTCAGAAATCACCCCGTGCTCACAGTCATCTACAATGTTTGAACTCTGTACTGTTCCCATAGCAGGGGGCGTGCCCTTCTGTTTTAGCTCACGCCGTGCCATATTACCGTCAATGCCCAGCAGGTGTATGCGCCATGTCCCCTCACTGAGCACCAGACTCCTAAGGCCCCAGTTCCTAATCCAGACTCTGGTGCAGAGCCGGGGGAGGCTTCGGAATAGAGCAGGAAGACACAGCTGCAGGCCTGCACACAGAGTTTCAAGGCAAGTTTAAAGTATGGCCAAACAGGAAACGGGGCCAACTTGATTCCCCCAGGCAGTAAACCATTGAATCAGAAAGTGAAAAGCATTACTCTAGGGGAGAAGGTGGGGTGTCAGCCTCAAGAGTAGACTGGGGAGGAATGCGAGGTCCTCCATGTATCCGAAACACTGTTAATGCTCCTAATCCCTCTTAAAGATTTAACACAAGTAACATGCCAGACATGAAGGCATCCGTTTGTATGCATTATCACTTTATATGGATAAGCACATCTGATGCTCACAGCAGTCTTCTCTGAAGGATGCAATTACCCCATTTTATAGATGAGGATATCAAGTCTTCAAGATATACAGTGCCAACATGACCCAGTTAAGCTACAGACATCACAGTTTAACATCCGTGCTCTAATCTATATTATGATCTTCATTATTCTATGACTGATACCAGCTTGCTGTCTGTGGTCTCCAGTTGGTTTTGGTAAAGACTGATTTCAGAGGACAGGGGTAGACTCATTGATGGGGTGATGGGGGAGAGGGTCTGAGAAAGTTTGGGATTGGTGAAAATCCCTCTGTCTCTGGACTATTTCATTTTTGGGCCTCAGGTGTATTAGCAACCTTGGTTAGAACCACTTTATTCCATAGGAATAAATTATGAAATTGTATTTTAAAATTAATTACCAGAAAGGTATGATTTCATTTTTACTTTAATTTCAAAACTTCAGCTTTCCAAAGGATATTTCTAGCTCCTTGGTCAAAAAAAAAAAAAACACACACACACACACACACAA
This sequence comes from Alces alces, assembly GCA_015832495.2. NCBI lineage: Eukaryota > Metazoa > Chordata > Mammalia > Artiodactyla > Cervidae > Alces > Alces alces. The sequence goes on along the minus strand of JADEYB020000002.1, from coordinate 2,725,824 downwards.
ACTTAATTTATTACTGTGTATGCTCAAGGTGAGGATTTTAATTGCTTGGTGAATAATAAAAAAAAAATTGAGTTTTCTCAAGTAGTTAATTTTAAATAAGAATAATTTTGCCCCCTTCATACACCCATTCACCACCATCCCACCCACATAAGATGGTATATAATGGATCTGTTTTAAACTGTAATTAAATATCCTTAACATTCTTCTATTACAAAAGTAATAAATATTTTTTGTAAAAGTTTTTATGATGAAAGAATAGAAAAATAATACAAAAACACCTATAACAACACCTCCAAAGAATCACTATTAATTATTTTAAAGGCTACTTTTAGAGCAGTTTGCATTCACAGCAGAATTAAGCGAAACACAGAGGAAGGCATACAGCCTTCCAGCATACCCCTGGCTCTCCCAAACTCAAGTCCCCGCCCCCATCACCGCGTCCCCGTCAGAGTGGTGCGTTTATCACAGATGATGAGCCTGCACTGACCAACGACAATCACCCAGCGTCCACACTTTGCATCACAGTTCTGAAGAGGAACATTTGAAAACTTCCACCCAGCTAGATGCAACGTCATGCTCGCTCTGCTTCTGTAGCTCAGCCAGCTCCTCGAAAAGTCACGTGGGAAAGCCCAACTATACAGAGCCTAATCCTCACCCTCTAGCAAGCTTCCCTGCTTTAAAGACCTGAGGGGATGACTTGTCCACGGAAGGACATTGGCCTGCTCCTGAAGGACTACACTGGATTTGTGGGACTAACGCATATTCAGTTTTACCAGCCAACTGGTGGGGGGCATGGTATTGGAGACTATGCGTCCCTCCCTTTTCCTACTTCCCGTAGACCAAGGTGAATCGTTGGGAGTCCCAGTTTATAAAGACAGAGGCCCTGCCAAAAAGCTCAGGTCTCTACATATTGGAGACTGGAAAGATGACAATGGCCTCCTGAATGCATATCCAATACTACCGGCCAGCCACAAGGGCAGAAGATGGGTCCTGGGGCTACTGAGCTGAAACTTACATCACTCACCCTTGTCAGTTACCCAGCCCCGGTAACCCTGCTTAGCCATGTTTGTGCAAAGGTCAGGCATCCCCCTGCTGTGTCCTCACTGCTGCTTCCATGTGCCTGAGACCCCTACTTTGAACTAGCCTATTAGCAGTCAGCACTGTCCACTAAAGTCTGGTGTCCCGCACTGTCTATAAAAACTCTCTAACTCCTTTGTTCTGGGCTCAGAGCTGGAAGTGTTAACTCCTCTGGGCCCACTGGAGTAATGAACCTGCTTTCTCCAACTCTCTGAGTTTCTTGATGGTCCAACTTCTGTAACAGTTCATTGTTGGTATTGGACATTCTGTAAGTTTAGAGTAGCATATAATAACAGGCATCTTATCATTTCAGGATCAGTATTTTCACTGTCCTAGAAATCCTCTGTGCTCTGCCAATTCATCTTTCCTCTGATCAACCCCAGGCCTCTACTGGTCTTTTTCCTGTCCCATAGATTTGCTTTTCCTAGAATGTCATGCAGCTGGACTCATAGAGTAGCATTTTCAGATTGACATTTTTTTCATTAAGTAATATGTATTTAAAGATTTTGTTTGTTTCTTTCTTTTCATGGCTTGACAGTTCATTTCTTTTTAGTGCTGTGCAATATTCCATTGTCTCAATGTACCACAGTTTAGTTATCCATTCACCTGGTGAAATGTATTTTGCTTGTTTATAAGATTTGGCAATTATAAGTGAAGCTGCTGTAAACGTCTGTGTGCAGGTGTTTGTGTGGACACAAGTTTTCAACTCTTTTGAGTAAATAGCACAGAGTTAGATTGCTAGATGGTATAGGTGGAGTACATTAGTCTTGTAATAAACTGCCCAGCTGTCTTCCATGGTGGCTGTACCACTCTGCATCCCCACTCTCAATGAAGGAGACGGCCTATTGCTCTGCATCCTCCTCCTCAGCATTTGGTGGTGTTGGCGTTCCAGGGTTAGGCCATTCTAATAGGCGTACAGTTAACAGTACCTCATTATTTTAATTTGCATTTCTCAGGTGACACGTGATGTGGAGCATCTTTTCAGGTGCTTATTTGCCCTCTTTATATATTCTCTGGTGAGGTAGACTCCTCATATTTGAAAGTTGCTTAGAGAGTAGTTCTTAAAAGTTCTCATCACAAGAAAAAAATTCAGTAACTATAGGTATGGTGACAAATGTTAAATACACTTTTTGTGGTGCTGATTTTGAAATATATATAAATATTTAATCATTGTATTGTACACTTGAAGCTAATATAATGTTGTAGGTCAATTATGCATCAAAAAAAACAAAAAGAAAATTCCTATTAGCTTTTTGACATACAATTTTCAGATATGTTTATTCATATCTGAATAAACTTATCTCATAAACTTATCTCAATCATAATTACCAGGACTTCCCTTTTTGCTTTCATAATAATGGATATTCATTTTTTATATGAAAACTAAAATGATACATATCATCAGCATAAGATAAGGCAGGCATGATAAGGATGCAAGATATTTGCCCTCTCTGTTCAAATAGTAAATCTGCTTTTACTGAATATCATTTTCCAGTGAACCTATGTTTAGTTCAGTTCAGTTGCTCAGTTGTGTCCAACTCTTTGCAACCCCATGGACTGCAGCATGCCAGGCTTCCCTGTCCATCACCAACTCCCGGAGCTTGCTCAGACCCATGTCCATCAAGTCAGTGATGCCATCCATCTCATCCTCTGTCATCTCCTCCTCCTGCCTTCAATGTTTCCCAGCATCAGGGTCTTTTCCAATGTATTAGTTCTTCTTTGGCCACATCAGGTGGCCAACGTATTGGAGCTTCAGCTACAGCATCAATCCTTTCAATGAATATTCAGGACTGATTTCCTTTAGGATGGGCTAGTTTGTTCTCCTTGTAGTCCAAGGGACTCTCAAGAGTCTTCTCCAACACCACAGTTCAAAAGCATCAATTCTTCAATGCTCAGCTTTCTTAACAGTCCAACTCTCATATCCATACATGACTACTGGAAACCATAAACCTAAAGGAAACCTAAGGAACCTAAAGTAAAAACTCAGATTCCTTCTCAATACAGGTCTCCTGTACTGTTCAGTCAGGGTTGAAACAGTGAACTCTATTTTTCATCTCTGACCTTGAGCTGGAGAGGAAGGGAGAAAATGACTCCAACTATCAGAAGCAAGTTAATAAGGAGGATAAATCATGAGAGACTATTACAACCAGGCATCTGACACAATAGAGCCTGACTTGTATTTGCATCTTGTCCCATCAAGCAAAAGCTGACTATCACTAATGAGAGGTTTTACTTCTGAGCTGATGATCAGTTCACTCTGAGTGTGTGACGGTTGCTTGCAAATGAATATATTCCCTGAGTCTAGTTACACTGGGTCTGGTCTATATGGTTTCCTTGAGTCAGTACCCTATAGATGTCAGGAACATTCCAGTTAATTGAACAACAGCTAAGACAGGAAAGAGGGGGAACATTCTGAGAACGTGCACTGATTTCCCTTCCTCTCTCTCTTTGTGCCTAGAATCCGACGTTGCTGACTTTGATGGCCGAAGCTCCCTGCTCTACAGGTTCAATCAGAAGCTGATGAGTACTCTCAAAGACGTGATTTCCCTGAAGTTCAAGAGCATGCAAGGAGATGGGGTCCTCTTCCATGGAGAAGGACAACGGGGAGACCACATCACCCTGGAGCTCCAGAGAGGGAGGCTCGCCCTGCACCTCAACTTGGGTAGGTCAAGCTTTGCCCCGCCCCCGGCCATGTCGGGCTGCAGGAACTCCTTCGGTAGCAGCATATCCTCCTGGTGCATCAGCTAGACGTTGCTGTGTCACCGTCAAAGCGACGAATATTCCTGATCCAAATTGGAGCGGAGAAATCCACGCTTTTAAATGTTTAAGCCATAAATAGCATGCTTTAAACAAGGTAACTTTGGTAGATAGGGAGAGATACAGGTTAATTTAAGTAACAAACTTTAGCTTGAGTAAGTTTGAACACACACACAGCACATATATTACAATATAATAAGGCTTGCTCACCATCTATTATACCCTTATGAAAGTTAAGTTCCTGGGGGAAAATGGAGAAGATACATTTTAATTTTTGTTTGTTTTGTGAGGGAACAAGGGGTCATGTGCGTGGCATCTAAGTTTCTGGGCCTTCTCATGTCTTATTAAAGGAAACTCTGTTTCGTCTTCTTTTCTTCAAGCGTCCAGGCTGTGCCAGGGTGAGTCCTATATTTGCCAAATGCCAGCAAATTTAGCACAGAACGCCCTCCTATTTTCTATATGTTTAGGACTCAGGCCTCCTGCTGTGGGATGGCATCCATCATTCCTGCCTCACTACGGGCAGGTCTGTTTTTCTTGGTAGTCAACTAAGAGACGGTCAGCCTCCTTCATGTGAAAGGTGCTTTGGAAGGAAGCATGGGCCAAGTGCAGAAGGCAGGGAGTAGAACTCCCAGATTCGCAAAGGCAAACCAAGAGGCTCTACTGCAGAGAAGAGACCAGGAGGAAAGTGTTAGGGAGGTGAAAAAGGAAGAGACCACTTTCTGTAAGCATGGGTTTCTGCCTCCCATTGGGTATTTATCAGTGTTAGGGGAAGGGGTGGAGAGTATACTTGTGGAAGATAATTATCACTGATTGCCGAGTATTTCTGATCAAATAGTAAAGAAAGAAAGTCATAGCAGAATTCAGTTTATAGGCTTAAGTTGAAAGCCTAGAAATATCACAGATAATTTTTTGTCTTTTAATAATTATTTTTAGTAATAAGTTTTTACTAATTAGCATAAGAATGCAGATTATTGTGAACTCATCCCCAAAACCAAGCAAAGGAGATATTTATTTTGAGGCATTTCTGAGCATCTCCTTAGCCTCCATGTTGGACATTGGCAGTGCTAGCAAGGAGAACCTCAGGATCCCAAGTTTTGTTCATTAAATTGACTTCTAATGCGCTAAACTAAATACACAGCAAAGGCATCTTTAGAGTCTCACCAAGAGGAGAGCTAAAGAGGATTCGCTAGTAGCCTAATCAGTTTTGTCCACATACCTAAAGAAATTTATCAGTGAAGTCTCTGAAAGATGGGCACATTTAGTAGAAACATATCAGTCTATTAACTGGTGTTAATTTTCATGAAAGGAGAATGGATGGAGTGACTTCCTCCCTAACACCCAGTGACGAGTCGTTCACAGAGCATTGCGGGTAGTGGATTAAGTTATTGCCATTTCCCCGGAAACTCTGCCCCAACAAGCATAATGCGGTGATGTACAGCAGTTTCAGTCACGGTGAGCCGGAGGGAGAGGAAAAGGTATGCTCGTGTGACAGATTTTACCTGCAGACAAGGGCCAGCTATTTATTTTGGGGGAAACTTCATAACTTCCAAGCCTCAATTTACTTACTTCTAACCTGGGATATTATTAATAACTACCTAGCAGGGCATGAACGTGAAAACTAAAAATATTCAAAATGAATTTTCTGTGATCCAATCTGCCGTGCTCAGGCATGTACACCTCTTTGTGGCCTCACAGGCTATAGCCTGCCAGGCTTTTCTGCCCATGGAATTTTCCAGGCAAGAATACTGGAGTGGGGTGCCATTTCCTACTTTAGGGGCTCTTCTCGACCTAGGAATAGAGCTTTCATCTCTTACGTCTCCTGCATTGGCAGGTGGATTCTTAACCAGTAATACCACCTGAGAATTTTCTGTGTCAGTAAATAAACACAGTGAAACTCTTCATATTACTCATTATTCAACTAACAATATCTGAATGTCCCACGTCCTGTAGTTTGCTGGTCTTTCTGGAAAGAAGTGGGTCGATTAAGTTGAAGAAGACCCTCTCCTGCTGTGATATAAAGAAGACAGGACTATTCTCTTTCCAGATTTCCAACCAACCCATATTCCTAACTGTGTTGGTGATAATGGGAAATCTCATTTAGTGAATTATTCAGTAGTAAAAATATGTTTAGTCTGTATTCTACAACGTTTGGCATTTTTCTTCTGCTTTTGGATTTTATTCGTCTCCTTAAGTTTACCATGACTGCATATTTCCTGTCCTTAGCTCCTTTAAACAGTTACACAGCATACTTATTAAATAGTGCAGTTTTTTGTGTTCCTTCTCTAGAGAGACACTGACATACATTAGTATGTTAGCTCCGTATATCTCTGTCACAGCCAGCAAATCTTTGGGAGCAGTGAGTTAAGGGGAGAGGGGGAATGGTAATAGCTTTTGATTTGCCCATGAGAGAAAATCTATAACATAGGTGACACAAGGCAAGACAACACTGTGCTCGTGGCTGGGTTCTGGAAACCAGAGCACCCAGCTGAAGCAGGTGCTCCAGGCCAAGCAAGTTATCGGGAAAAGACGTTTTCATCTCGCCTGTCAGAGCCTGACGCAATGCACATTCTCTCACTTGGCCTACTCACCCCAAGCCTGAGCTCCTCTTCCTCCTGTGATCTCCACAGAGAGCAGTGTCCTATCCGGTCCTCTAGGCAGCCCACTAGGCACATAAGCATTAGCCCCAAATTACCTATATGGAATATTAAGCTGGAGGAATATATGTCAGCTGCTCAAATGACGCAGCTAGTGATTAGCGTAGTCACAATCAAAATCCAGTCATATTTACTGCCTTTTAAACTTATTTTCAGTTTATAAAATATATGTCAGTTTTAGAAAACTTGAAGAAAAAAATTATAAATAAGAGGAAAAAAGTCACTCAAAATTCTACAACCCTGTCATCCTTCTATTAATTTTGGTGTGTTTTCCAAGTGTTTTTTTCCTTAGCTCTTTATATAAAAATTTTACATATTATATAAAAGTAATGTTCCTTCCAAGTTGCCACACAACCTTCAAAATAGAGTTTATACTATCCATGATCAAGGTTTTTTTTTTTTTTTTCTTTAAGAAATGAATCAAGAGAGAGAGAGAAATGAAGAGAAAGAGGAAGAATCTAAGAATTCGAGTTAATGGGCTAAAAGTGGTGTTAGGCCAGGGAAGGAGGGAGTTTCTCTCTAACAGCGGTGTTCCCTGTAGGCACAGTTCTCCAGCGTATGTTCCTTCTCTGATTTGTGACTTTACGATTAAGTTTTCTAGGCTGAATGGAGGGTTTCAGTACCATGGACAGCTACAGAGGAAGGCCTTTGGAGATGCATGGTGTGCTGTGGTTCCACTCAAGTGATGCTCTTTGCTGATATTCTGATTCATATTACTTAGTTACCTCTGTGGCAGCGGACGCGAAAGACCATTTCAATGCTGCAGTCAAACTAGGCCTTCCCCTTAGACTGTTCTCTTAGTGTACAACAATGATTTTTCTAGAGCTACTAATGGGAAAGAAATCTCTTCTCTCAGTCCATAAGGAAGTTAATCGAGATTCCTCTTTCCACTCTTTGCACATCTCATTCAGATCACCTGTGGCAGTTTGCCCTCTGCAGAATTACAACAGCACAAACTCGTACATGCAGGTGGCAGACTCAAAGAGCAGAGGCATTACATGGCTGGGGAATTGTGGTAAGAACTAAACAAAACATCAATGGCACATGCAGGTCATACATCCTTACAAGAGTCCAGTGCTTTTGAACCGAGGCAGATTGTGCAGTAAGGCAGTCACAGGAAAGTGAGAACCCTGAAATAGCATAAACATGTGTGGAGCACGCTGTCCTTGAGATAGCCAAGAATACGTTCAAAGGCAAAGCCTCTGACTGCATAACCAACTCACAGAGGTATCTTGGATATCACTGAATACTCTGCACCTACTCCAGGGAGTCCAGTGAATGTTTACTTTAGCTTTTTCAAATTCAAGCGTTTTGATCATCAGTGATATCCAGTTGGTTGCCCTGGGTCACAGAGATCATGTAGTTGCATAACTGTGGACCCAAGATTAGAACCCTCTCCAATTCAAACACAAGGTCCTGACATTAATCATTAAAATGTTATAAATGTTCATGAAACAAGTATGTATTGAATATTAAGAAGTTGCTGTTCACGTGCTAAAATTTTGAGAATGGAGAGATCGGGGTGGGATAGAGGAGTCCAGAAAGTCTTCTTGGATCCAACTTCAATTAGCTGGAGATTTTATTATGAAGAGGAAAGAAAGACAGGAATTTCAGACAAAGTGTCAGTGTGGTAATTGGCACCACGTTTTATGTAAATTGTGTCATTCATGTACAGGAGTCCATTGAGGAAGTACATTAAGCTAAGCAATGGGAGTTAAAAGTTTGAATTCACCAGTTGTGATTTTCAAGGAGGTCCCAGCCTGGTAAAACAATTATTGTGATTGACTTTCTAACTTTGTAGTATTAACCAAAAATAGATAGCTATGTATCATCGACTCATTGGAAAAGACCCTGATGCTGGGAGGGATTGGGGGCAGGAGGAGAAGGGGACAACAGAGGATGAGATGGTTGATGGCATCACCGACTCGACGCGGTGGGTTTGGGTGAACTCCAGGAGTTGGTGATGGACAGGGTGGCCTGGCGTGCTGCGATTCATGGGGTCACAAAGAGTCAGACATGACTGAGTGACTGAACTGAACTGATTTATCATCAAAACCATATTTTTTAAAATAACGAAGTCACAAAAGATAGATGTAACTTAGGAGTCAGACTGAGCAATGACCCCTAAATCTAGAGAATGTTTTATTGAATAAAATTTAGAAAACTTTTTTTAAGAACTAAGGACATGAATTACATTTCTTTAGTGATACATAAGGATTTGCTCTGATTTGAGGGTCAAGTTCACTGTAATCACGTGGCTTCCTGCTAGTTTTTATTTTCTTCAGAAGACTTCATTTGAGTACTTGAGAACATTCGTCAGCCCTCAGTTTTGCTAAATAGGGGTCTGTATAGTCCTGGATAAACTAGAGAGGTGAAATTTGCCTTCCCTGTCTGCATCATGTCCTCCCCTCTTTGGGTTGCTGCATTTTCCTTTTCCACAACTCTCTGCTTCCCAATCCATCAAATCCCTTTCCTGGTATTATTACTAAGCTATGCAAACTCATGCATGTGTATGGTGGGAGGCAGATGGCCAGAACATAAGGAATGAAGGTATCAATTTTTCCAATAGGAGTAAGTAGTGAGAGCATTTAGCTTTGGAGCCATAGCTCAGTATGTGACCTTAATTCTTTGTGACCTTGGGTATATCCTGTGGCTTCATTGAGGTGAAGCTTTTTGTAAGGCTGTGTTCAGGAATAACAAGAACAACCTATGTAAAATGCTTACCTCACTTTAACAGAAAAGGAACTTAAAAATACAAGCGAATACCAACATTGATGGTCTGAACAACTAAATGTGAGAAAGTTAATCCTAAAGATCAGGTGGATGCAGGCAATTGGGGACCTCCATGCGAATGGCACTCTATCTCATCAACAACAAAATCTTTCCAAGAGTGACTTTTTGTTGAAATACAATCTTAAAAAAGAAAGTTTATGTTCCCATTTGCACAAGTTATATGAAGTCTGCAGATTGTGAAAGATAAAGTGCCATCCATATTTAAACTCTTAAGACCAAGCAAGGTGATTTAATCAAAGGAGATTTTGAAGTGAAAATACAACAGTATACATGCTAAGGATCCAGAAAAAGGCTAGTTCCAAGGGTGAAGAATTTGATATGCTTATCTCTAGTATGTTAGGATCGAGTAGGGGAGGAGGAGAAGAGCAAATTAGAAATATTTTGCAGGTATTTCAAACTTCCTGTAAAATTTTTCATATGCTTTAGGGTTTGGGGTAATATTTATATAGTTTCATTTTAACTGTGTCAAACTACGTGAAAACAAGTTTTAATTTAATAAGTAAATCTTTTTTTTTCCCTCCAATGTGTTTCTGGCCTAAAAGACACCATCTGTGGATTTTTATCATCTTTGTGTACCCCACAATTACCCATAGGTGTTTTTATCTTGCCTTAATAAATTGGAAACTAGTTAAAACTTGTAGTTGAACCATAATTGCCATTGAGATGTGACTTGATGTATATATTACAGAATGAAGAGTTTGATAATCTTTTGAGAATGAAGTTTTTTCTTAATTTCTAATAATGAACATTTCTAGGTAAAATGGAAACGTTTCTAGGACTAACCTTTTTTCTTCATAGTAACACCTCATATAGATATATTTTGAAACACCCTACTTGATGAATAGCAGAATTTCCTGTTCATCCAACTGTTAAAGTGGACTCATTTCCACTCAGTTTGTTTCAATACATGTATCCTTGCCTGGGAAACCCTATGGACAGAGGGACCCTGTGTACCTCCAGCCCATGGGGTTGCAAAATAGCTGGGTATGACAATGATTAAAAACAAAACAAAGATTTCTGTGTGTTAGCATAAAATGATTCATGGAGAGGGTAAAATATGTTCATGTCTGCCATTTTTTAAATTAAAAATATACTTGTAATGCAGAAGATATTCAATAATTCACACATCAGTCATATAGTTAGCCATGCAGGTCGAGGATTATGCTTTTAATGAAGTTTAGTATTGTTTCTTAACATAAAAAATATTTACGCTCTAAAATATATTAAAAAAAGAAAAGGAATAAAAACTAAAATTGCAGTCAGTTTGACCTCTTCATAATCAAATTCATCTTTTGAAGCAGGAATAATAGTATAGAAAATATCAAAGTATTTAATTTTAATCCTTGTTTTTCTTTATCAAAAAATCAAAATATCACTAAAACCCACCCAAACAACACATAATAACAAATAAGTAGGAGGAAAAGATATGATTCCTTTACTTTTTCTTTTTGTGACTTTCATTGGTTTTACAGTTTCAAATGTTTAATGTTTTTTACATATTAGTAAATTGTTAAATGCCTTTTTAACTTTTGAAGGAAAAGGGAAGGGCATATCAAATTTAAAGTGAAGGCTCTAATATTAAATTTATTTGAGTATATTAACTTAGAACTAATAGTTTATAAGACACGGTAAGTCTCCTTCAAGCAGTCATTAGTCCTTGGGCATGTTTTATTTTATAAATAAAAGTTGACTCGTGTGTGTGTGTGTGTGTGTGTGTGTGTGTGTGTGTGTAGGAGAGGGAGGGGGAGAGAGGCGAACACAAGTATCTTTTGTTCTGTTTTGACTGGTAGCGCTTCTCGTCTGCTTGCTGGAGCAAACCTCCTAGAAGTCATTTCTCAGTGGGTCTCTTTTGTTATGACCACTCTGGTATCCAAATGATGCTCCAGGCCCCCCCAGGCCCGCAGCCTCTCACCGCCTGGAAATCCCCCCTTCTTGGGCTCTCTTCACCTATGCCCCTCATCCTCCATCCACATGACTGCCAGTTTTCCTGCCAGCCTTGCCTGCTAATCAAATCCCCATACCGCCGCCAAAACAACCTTCCTAAAATGTTACTTTGAGCCAGTAATCCCTGACTTATTAACTCGCCAGTGGCTCCCATTTCTGAAAGGTAAAACACAAGCTGTGAACCGGCTCACACTGGCAACTGGCCCTAGGTGGCACCAGCCAGCCCACATGGTCACAGCGCTCCGCTGCATGCAATCCCTCCATGGGGTTCTTCTGAACCCCTGGCCTTGGCAGCTGCTTTTCCTGGTTAGGCAACAATGCTCCTTGTTCTGGCCGAATTTCAGGCCTGGCCGCTCTCTATAATGCGACATCCACAGCTTCCTACCCTGCGTTTTCTTGGTCCCTTGCCTTAACTGCTGTTAATACAAGCAGCACCCTTCTTATCCACTCCCTTATTGCGTCTCCACATTAAAACCTTCAGAGAGGGAAGTGTGACTTTTAACTCTTTATCTCCTGTGACAAATCCGTACCATTTTATGGGTGGATGGATGGAGGAAGGAAAGGAAGAGAGGGAGGAAGGAAGGAAAGGATGGAGGGAGGAGGAGGAAAAAGTAAAAGATCTAATAATGTATCTGCATAATTTGACACATTGTAAGGACTCAAAAGATGTGGAACAAATCAATGTGTCATTGAGCAAATCAGTTAAAGTCAGCTCTGAACTCATCAGCACTTCTTTTTCCATTGCAGTCGGCTGGATACCGCCCCCCCCCAGGAAGCAGCGGTGTTAGGGACCGTAATGGAGGTGGCTGTTGGCAACCCACAGGGGAGACGGCAGCTTCTGCCCCCGAATGCCACGCTGCGGAGCAGACCGCTGCAGCTGTTCTGTGAAACACATTTTAGGAGAGACGAGAGAGACGTTTAGCTCTCAGTTACTAAGGGTACTGAATACATAAAACACTGAAACATTGGAAGGTTTACATATAAGTAAAATTAGTTGCATTGAACTATTCATTTTGCTAAGTCTGAGCCATTCTGTAGGAAAGAAAAAAAGTAAAGCTCTAATCTTTTTGACAGAAGGATACAGGCAGGAACACCATAAAACTGGACGCGAGATGAAGAGAAGGGGACCCAGAGGCGCTTGGTTGAAAAATGTACCTCTCACGTCCTCCCAAGAGGTGTGTTCCAAACTCAGCTCAGGCTGAATCAACACATGACCCATGCCACGATCAGAGTCAAAAATCTGACTGGATCTGAATTTGAACCTTGGCTACATCTCTGCCTACGAATGCTTAACCTCACCAGACCTCAGCTTCATAATTTGTTAAATGAGGATAATCATTTTGCCTTAGAGCATCAGACTTGGAGATTATACATTCTGTACTTAAATGCCGTCGATAAAGTAGGTATTTGAAAATTGCAGCTAAAATGATCATTTCCTCTTCATTGCCTTTGCCTACATATTTACCTAACTCAGTGGGCCCACTGTCTTCCCTCTACTTATCCAGCATTCACTCTTCTGCTAAAGTACAACCCAAGATTCACTTTCTCCTTTCAAGAGCCAGTCAAGTGCAAAGAATATGCATTCTTTCTAAATGTGATGAGTTCTATTTTCAATATTATTCATACAGCTATCCAGATCTGATTTCTCTTATTATGTAATTGCACCAGACCTAGAAACATGTTCTTTCATGTCTAAAAGGGAGTGTAGATGTCAGTTGATGGAGAACTTGGTCCTGGGATCTGCGGGGGAAAGTTGGTATTCCATCCCAAGCCCAGGACAGTTCTGGGTCTGTAGAGAGAGAATCATCCTTTACTTGGGATAGAGAGAGGTGACCTCGCTTGCAGAATATTCTATTTACAGCACTTCAGGCTGCCCTGGGGTACAGACGCCTTCCTTTCTTCCTGTTCACAGATGACAGCAAGCCTCGTCCCAGCAGCAGCGCGCCCTCGGCCACCCTGGGGAGCCTCCTAGATGACCAGCACTGGCATTCCGTCCTCCTGGAGCGAGCCGGCAAACTCGTGAACTTCACCGTGGACAGGCACACACAGCACTTCCGCACCAGGGGCGAGGCGGATGCCTTGGACATCGACTACGAGGTGAGCTTCCTGCCCCTGCACACCCTTGAGCTCCTTGCTCAGTATCAGTGAGAAAATCAGGGAGCGAATGAGCAGGTGAGAAGATGTGGGACCTTGAGCATCTTCTCACCTCCACCTGAGTCCCGGTAGCTGACCATGAAGGAGCCCATGGAGAGAGTCTGAGCTGTGAGCCTGGAGAAAATGCCTTGGCAAATATGGTGGTGACTCAGAAACTTAAAAGGCATCATGCAGTCATAATGAAAAATTCAGTTATATAAACTTATAATCCATCAAAGTATTTTTAAAAGGTACTAAATTCATTTATTCCTAATTAATATATCTCTCTCCATCTATCTATATGCATTTGAGGTTATTTACTTCTGTTGTATCTGTGTGGTAGAGATACAGTCTATCTGATTGCTACAGTGCCTTGCTTCCCAACTCCAAGTTGAGTGACATCTCTTTGATAGTTTGAAATTCATCATGGTGGGAATATATATACCATAGGTTTTGGCAAGTCCGATAAATCAGGGGTTTATATATTTCTTTGTTAATTCTCTAGACCAGAGATTGGAAAAACTACATCTTGCAGGGCAAGTTTGACTTGAAGCCTGTCACCTTCAGCCTGTCAAGTGTTGTTTAAAAAATTAAGGGAAAAAAAAGCATATGTGACAGAGACTGTATGTGATTTTGGATAAAAGAGTTCAGTGAAAAATAAACAAAAGCAGTCTATAAAAATCAGTTGGTTTATAGAATTTATATATGATTTATTATATATTTTATTATTTGTAAATTCTGCACATCACTTACATCAGTAAATAGCATAATATCTGAATGCACTCGTGCGCCCACACACACGTGCATGTAAAGAGATGTGTGTGTGTGTGTTACACCTTGAACAGCCAGATTTTGAACATTTATCAACACATCACTTGAGGCAGGAGGTTAGTGAGAGCTAAAACATAAGATTTAGGGAAGACCCACCTGATGGTGAGTCACAAGACCTACATTATGGGGGGAAAGGAAGAGGATGACTTTTTGCAGAGTAGGGACATGGCCAGACTTGTGTTTTACAGGAGTCATTCTGATTGTTTGTTTCAGGGGTCAGTCCAATTAGTATCCCCTAGAGATGTGTTAGAAATGGAAATACCCAAGTCTCATCCAAACCCACAGAATCAGAAACTCAGGAAAGAGGGACTCAATCATTCATTTTTTAAATGTCTCTCCTCTAGGAGACTCTGATGCACCCTAATGTCTGAGAACAACTATGTTAGAGCCATTACTCTGAAGGTAGCTCTGAAGGTACTCCATAGCCTAATCTGTCTGTAGTGGATGGTTGCTGGACAGATGGTTGAAAATCCTGCTAGGAGACAATGTCAATCAACAGTGCATATATACTAGAACAGTGGAGGTGGAGTTAAATGACTGAAAACTTAGGAGCTGATTTTTTTTTCCCCCATCACTGTTATGAACTATAAGAAAGATCTCCTCTTTTGATCTTAACCTTTGTTTAGTATACTGTTGATAAGCTATGCTATTCATTAATTTCAAAAGAGAATTTGTCACTGTTTGACTCAGTATGCAATATATCAGGTGGGTAGTCTTTGTTTTTGTTTTTTAAGTTGCTGACAACTAGAAATCCATGACTATCAATTACTCTCCTTTGACAACATCATTTAAGTGATTGAAAACACAAAAATACACATAATGTTGAAATCATCCTAAAGAGGTCTTTTTTGAACTTGAAGACAACACAAAAGCACAAAATCAAGTTTCAGTAATTCCCCAAATAAGTGACTTCTAATGGCCTGAGAGGTGATTCTAAAATTCACCCAGTTGCCTGATTTAGCATTTATTTTCAGGTTAATCTCTACTTATCCATGGTCTCCAGTGTAGAGGATCTGTATGGAATCACAGCATAGTAGCATTAAAGTGAATGTCAGCATTTAAAAGAGAAATCCAATGATGTTGCTTAATTTATTCAGTTGAAACAGATTTCTTCCAGAAATTCTTGAATTTGGTACCTTGTGAAAAGTATTTCCTAGGGGGAAAAAACACCTTGAAATATTGCTGTGAGGCAACCTCTGTTTCAGATAAGCCAAACTCCTTCCAGAGGATGCAGCCAGTTTGCTCATAAGGATATAAAAGAAGACAGGCTGGCCATAGTGATGACATTACACTGGCTGCCCTGGCTCAGGAGAGTTAGCTGTTGGGGAAGTCTCTCAAGCAACTGGAGCTGTCCAGCCTTGAAGACTCCCCGTCAAGGCTGGGTGGAGAGAAAGGAGCCTATGTCGTAATCACCACTTCACCACTAAGTAGTTGGAAAAAACCTGGAAAGTGAAAACTCTTAACTTCAGTTGCCCAGAAGAAATATGAGCATCATTACTGCTAAATAGGATATCTGAATCTAAGGTCTATTTTTCAAATTGAAGTAATAGGTGATTTACAACTTTGTGTTACTTGCTAGTGTATAGCAATGTGACTCAGTTATAACATATTCATCTTCATATCCTTTTCCATTATGGTTTGTTAGAGGATATTGACTATAATTCCAAGTGCTATGCAGTAGGTCTTTGTTATTTATTTATTTTATATTTCGTGGTGTATATATTAATCCCAAATTCCCAATTTATCCCTTTTCCTCCTTTCCCTACTGG
>JADEYB020000002.1:2660727-2708107 GCA_015832495.2 Alces alces | reverse complement strand
TTTTTTTTTTTTTTTTGGATCTTAGTGAGATTCCATTTCTCTGAAAGTCTGTAACCTAAGAAATCTTTTCTTATCAAAAGTGCTTAGTGATCCTTTTCTACATAGCACCCTAACAGTACCAAAGCTGTTAAAAGCATATTTTACATGTACTATGTATTATCACAACATCAATGATGAAAAAAGAATTTTTTAAAAAGTGAAAAGAATGTATTTTAATGAGAATTCTTAGTTAAAGCTTCATTAAGTCAGTCATCTAAGCACTTAAAAATACATTATCTACATGTGTCTTCAAAAATAAGTTTTATTGATGTTTAAAAGAAAATATGAGATAGTACTTTTATAGTCAAAGATTGTGGAAGGTATTTCCAAGTATGACATACATTTTAAAAACCTAGAAATAAAATATATGAAAAATTTTACACATAAAATTTTTTTTAATCCACATGAACCTCCACAAAAAATATCATATAATGATATCATCCTCCCAAAAACTTGGAAAAGTATTTCAAAATTTAATTAATGAATAACAAGCCCCCACAAATAATTTTTAAAATAGTGATTCAATGGAAAAATAGATAAAGAATATAAATACATAAAAAATATAGACTGCTTTCAAATATACAAAATGATGCTCAGTCTTACTCATAAAAAGAAGGAATGCAAATTCATGCTATAATGATATTTTTATTTTTTTTATTTTTAATTTTTTTCATTTATTTTTATTAGTTAGAGGCTAATTATATTTTAAACTTAGACTGCAGGGAACACAAACATTAGGTGTTGTCATGGAAATGAAGGAACCAGAATGACTTAATCCATTGTTTGTGGGAATATAATTAATACGATATCAAAGAAAAGGCTTATTGTCAAAATTCAACTGAGTGCCCTTCAATCCAACAATTCTGTTTCTAGGAATTTGTCCTACAATTATAAGCAAATGTGTGCAATGGGGTATATGTCAGGAATAACAAAAAGCTGAAAATTCCCCAAAAGTTCATCAGAAGGGTGTTAATTAAAAATTCTGATAAGCTCTGTAGAGAAGCAGCTTTGCCAGGGTGCCCCAGTGGTCCCACACTGTCCACTTGGACCAAGCAGCCGAAGCCATGCAACACAGCTGATGTGAATCTTGGCAGGACACGTTGGATCTTCCTGAGACACAAGAGGATGGAGGCTTGCAATTACTGGCTACAAGGCCATTGCCCACTTGTCTCTCTGCCTCATAGAGGTCTATCCTGATGCAATTTCTTCTCACTCTCTAGGTTCTAAGGATGCTTGAGGCTTCTTGTTGTGCCTTTTTAGAATAGATTTGCATCACAAAGAATTGCTTAGTTTGATGTTGAGTCTGGCCTCTGTACATCCACACCAAATTAAATCTTGGAGACAAAAGAGGCTTGGAAGGAGAGCTATGACAAAGCTATTAAAAAGCAGAGATATCACTTTGCTGTCAAAGGTCTATATAGTCAAAGCTATGGTTTTTCCAGTAGTCATCTAAGGATGTGAGAGTTAGACCATGAGGATGGCTGAGCACTGAAGAGTTGATACTTTCAAATTGTAGTGCTGGAGAAGACTCTTGAGAGTCTCTTGGACTGCAAGGAGTTCAAACCTGTCAATCCTAAAGGAAATCAACCCTGAATATTCTTTGGAAAGGCTATGTGAAGCTGAAACTCCAATACCTTCACCACCTAATATGAAGAGCCAACTCGTTGGAAAAGACTCTGATGCTGGGAAAGATTAAAGGCAAGGAGGAGGCGGTAGCATCTCCAAGTCAAGGACAGGAGTGTGAGCAAGCTCTGGGAGATGGTGAAGGACAGGGAAGCCTGGCGTGCCGCAGTCCATGGGGTCTCAAAGGATCGGACATGACTGAGCGACTGAACAACCAACTCAGTGGACATGAATTTGAGCAAACTCTGGGAGACAGTGGAGGCCAGGGAAGCCTGGCATGCCGCAGTCCATGGGGTCTCAAAGGATCGGACATGACTGAGTGACTGAACAACCAACTGGAGGGGGACCCTCCAGGCTGCGCTATTGTTTTCTGGCTGCTCCTCCCTTATCGCTGCATCCTCTCCCTTCCCTGATCAGCAGCTGTTTGAACCTGCCCGTGGGAACAGGCTGAATGAAGCTTGTTTCCTGTAATCAAGAAACTGGGAAACAAAGGAAAAGTTCTGTTCTCAGAAGCACCACAGTACCCTTCCAGGTTTTAGGCTGAAGCCTACAGTTAGATCGATAGCGATGAAGACTGCCACAGCTCACCGTGTGGCCACCCACCCTCACATTTCGTGTCATCTGTTCTGGTCCGTGGGGCTGGGAGCTTCAGTGTTTGGCTCCTCTTGCCTTCACTGTCTGCGTAAGTCACACATCATTCCAGCTCACAGTGGCACCTTTTATCTATATGTGGATCCACCTGGCCTTTGCGTTGGGCTCACCTTGTTTTGTGTGTGCTTGACAAACCCGTATGGAAGTGTTATGTTTCGATTAAAAAGAATGAGGCAGCCCTCTATGTTCTGATGTGGAGCCATCTTCACTATAGATTGTGCAATGAAAAGGAAAATCAGTGTACAGTCCAGTGTTAATAGTATCTGTGCTTAAAAAATAGAAAAGAGTATATAGACTTGAGAGTGCATAGATAACAGAAATCTGTAAGGATAGGGGTAAGCAGATCAGAAGAACGGGGGTCATCGAGGAAAAATGCATGTTCTCTGCTGTGTACTCTTCTGCAACTTTTTGCATTTTGTACCACTTGCAAAAACATATTTTAAGAAGAAAGTGAGACAATAGAATGAATGCATGACTTAAAAGGTATTCCTCCTGTTTACTTCTAAATTTGCATCCTCTAATTTATTCTTGTTCACAGTTTTTCTTCAAAAACACTTATTGCTTATGTTATCAAGTTTATTTTTTAAACTACTTTTGATTTACAACGTTGTATTACTATCAAGTGTACAACAAGTGATTCAGCTATACATATATGTATATATTTTTGAAGCTGAAAAATTTTATTTCATTTATTAATTTTTCATCACATTGTGTATTTATTCTTTACTGAAATATAAGTGATGATCAGTGTTGTGCTAATTACTTCTTACAGCAAAGTGTCTCAGTCATACATATACATATATGTACATATGTATTCTGTTTCCTTTATAGGTTCTTACAAAATATTTAGTTACTTGTACTATACAGTAGGCCTTTGTTGGTTTTATATTATAAATAAATTTAACTTATTTTTAACTCTCTAACTCTTCATACCCAAACTGGCCATAGTACTTAAGCTCATCATAAGACTCAAGACTCTCTTTTTTACTTTGTTTCTGTAAATTTGTGTCTGCTACGTAACACACAATAACTATTTGTTAAGTAAATTTTAAAAGTTTATTTCTGTGAATTATGAAGATATCAACTAATACCTTAATTTTCTTCCTATGAGAAGTTCCCATGGTTCCCCTTGCTGCCCTTACTTTAGAGTGACATCAAAGGGCCTTTCCTAGAGCTCAGGCTTAGTTAAAGGACTGCCCAGATTTAAAACAACCCTTCATTTGGCGATCAGTAACTATAGATAATAGACTGGTGGATGCTGTGGGGAGGGAAGGAATAGGGTAGAGAAGGATTAAGAAGTTGGGATTAGCAGACGCAAACTATTATATATAGAATGGATAAACAAGGTCCTACTATACAGGGAGTTATATTTAATATCCTATGATAAACCAGAATGGAAAATAACATGAAAAAGTATGCATGTAGAAATATAGATATCTCAATCACTTTGCTGAATAGCAGAAATGAACATAACATAAATCAATTATACCCCGATTAAAAAATAATAATAAACCAGATAAAAGCAAAAGAAACCGACAAAACAGAATAACTGGAGATCACCAGGAAAAATGTTTGGTAGACCATGTCATGTGGTGGTATAATTGTTATTAGTGCCTTTTTTTTGAAACACAGTTGTAAAGCTAAAGCAGAAAGTTTGCATGCAGAAAAATAAATGGAGGAAAATAAAATAAGGAAAAGAAGTAGATGCAAGGTGGAAATAAGGGGAAAAGAAGGGAAGAAAACCACCATGCTCCTATTTCATGTGCCATTTTGTGATTTTGTTCAGTCCCTCAAATAGCCTTATGAGGGAGGTTATTATGTTTTATATCACAGACATAGCAGACAAGAGTGACTAATGACCCTCCTGTTCCTATTTCTCAATAGCCATCCAGTAACAGAAACAGTAAAGACCTTGATGCTGGGAAAGATTGAGGGCAGGAGGAGAAGGGAGTGACCAAGGGTGAGATGGTTGGACGGCATCACTGACTCAATGGACATGAGTTTGAGCAAACTCCAGGAGATAGTGAAGGACAGGGAAGCCTGGCGTGCTGCAGTCCATGGACCTGCAAAGAACAGGACATGGCTTAGCAACTGAACAACAACAAGCAGAAAGAAACACGGTTTGAGTCTAGATCTGCACGGGTCACCAGAAGTCATCAAGGTGACCAGCCTTTCTCTCTGAAGGAGGGACAGTCCCTTAAGATCCAAGCATAGGCTCTGGTCCTTATCTTGGCCTCTGCACTTAAACAAGACTTAAAAACACATTCCTGGATGTAATTTTTCTTTTGAGTTCTAATTTAAAATTTTGTGATTTGTGAACTTGCTAATTGCATACTTCCCCAAGTATTGTAACAGTGAGATGTGTATATTAAAAAATAAACTAACTGTATTGAACATGATGAAGGGAATATTTCAATACCAGTATTATACACTAAATAGCATTGTTTTTATTAACAGGAGCTAAAAGAACAAGCAATAAATTCCTTATCATGTTATTTTAGCTGCTATTAGTGTTGTGGTGGTAGGTTTTAATGATCTAATAAGACATTTTGAGGCTGGCTGAACTTAGGCTAGATGATTGTCACCCTCAATAAAATATTATAAAGTCAGCCAAGCCGCACTTGAATACTTCAGGGCTTGAGGCAAGAGTCCTAATGTGGGCCCATATACCATAGTTCTAAGTGCTTTAGGAGTTATAATAAGCTGTTGAATAAAATCTGCTCTACCTTTTTCTTTGACAAATAAACCACATCCCAAATATGTGGGATGTCCAAAGTGAAAATAATTGTCCCTTGCTCACTCCTGGGACCCATGTGTGGGTCTGTGGTTCACCCTTAGGAAGATGGATAGGGAGGAGAAGAGTTCAGGCCCTCCAAGCAGCTTCAGAACTGTTTAGGAGGAGAACGCTGGGTTGCTGGGTAGGAAGATAATGGTTTAGGAGTGTGGTGACAGCTTCCTATAGTAATTTCCCCTTGATTTGCAAATACTGTCCCCATGAGGCAAAATGTGGCGACGGTCAGAGGGGGTCCTCTAGGGTGTCATTCCATAGCAGGTGCCCTTCTTGCCTGAGCAGATGGGGGGATAAATGAAGGTGAAGTTAGAATTTCCAGTGAGTTCTTGTTTGAATGCTGAGACACACCTGATTTAACTCAATATCCAAATGTGTGAGTGTTCAATCGCTCAGTCATGTCCGACTATTTGTGACCCCATGAACTGTAGCATGACAGGTTCCTCTGTCCATGAAGTTTTCCAGGCAAGAATACTGGAGTGCATTGCCATTTCCTTCTCCAGGGGATCTTCCTGGCTCAGGGACCAAACCTCAGTCTCTTGTTTCTCCTGCAATGGCAGGTGGGTAATTTATAATATCCTAATAATGTAAAGTAAAAATTTTGTAAACCCATTCAGACAAAAATAATTAAATATGTGTTGAGCTAATCAGGCTGAGTCAAACTCTATCTATAAAAATACACATTAATAGAAGGGAAGGCTAGACTAGCAATGGACTAGATTTGGGCCAAGAGCAGCACTCACAGTAATACTTGGAAAGATTTTCTGAATCTAGCCCCTGGTGAAAACTTGCTAGGAGATGAAGAGCATAGCGTGGCTCTGGCAGGGAAAATAGGAGGGGCTGATTATCTTCTCAGAAGATATGGGGGATTTCTGCTGCTATATTTGTCTATCTCTTCTCTTCTTCCCCGTGGAAGGGAATGCAGAAGGCTCACCAAGTACGTGCCAGTCTGCCTAGGAAAGGGGCACACCGAGTCAGTGAGCCTCAGACTGTTAGCTTAAAATACGAGAAGCTTTCAGGCCAACCAAACCAGTTGTTCACCCTGTCCTGGTGGTGATTCATGGAGTGAGTCCCTTGATGGACCAGAAATAGAAGCAGCTGGCAGGGGGGCCATGTATATAATGGTGAAGAGATGGAACTTCAGATGGAAGGACTTGGATGGGTTTACTGTAAGACCTTGGTCAAGCTGCTAAACCTCTGTATACCATCATTTTCTTTAGCTTTCAAGTGGAGCAAATAGCAATATCTAACTTAACAGTTGGAGAAAAAAATAGGGAAAGCAAACTCTAAGCATCAGCTCAGTTCAGTCGCTCAGTCGTGTCTGACTGCGACCCCATGGACTGAAGCATGCCAGGCTTCCCTGTCCATCACCAACTCCCGAATTGAAACATAGTTGATTTACATTGCTGTATTAATTACCACTGTAAAGCACAGTGATTCAGTTATACACAGACATATATGTATTCTTTTCTAATATTCTTTTCCATTGTGGTTTATCATAGGGTACCAAATGTAGCTCATTGTGCTATAGAATAGGACCTTGTTTTTCCCCCATCCTCTGTGTGATAGCTTGCGCCTGCTAACCCCAACCTCCCACTCCAACCCTCCCCAGACCCGCCCCTGTGGCAGACACAAGTCTGTCCTCTGTGTCTGGGAGTCTGTTTCTGTTTCATATGGTTCATTTGTGTCATATTTGAGATTCCGCATACATGTGATATCATATGGTATTTGTCTTTTTCCTTCTGAGTTAATATGATAGTCTTTAGTTGCATCATTGTGGCTGCAAATGGCAATACCTCATTCTTTTTTATGGCTTGGTAGTGTTCTGCTGGATATATATACATATATATCACATCATTATCTATTCATCCGTTGATAAAGTTGCTTCCATGTCTTGGCTGTTGTGAATAGTGCCACTATGAAAATTGGGGTGTGTGTTCCTTTTGCATTATAGTTTTCTCTGAATCTGTGCCCTGGAGTAGGATACCTTGGTCGTATGGAAACTCTGTTTTAGTTTTTTAAGGACTCTCCATACTATTCTCCATAATGGCTACAGGCTTCCCTTTTCTCCACATCCTCGCTAGCATTTATTACTTGCAGACATTTTGAAGTTAGCCATCCTGACCGATGTGAAGGGATGCCTCATTGTAGTTTTGATTGGCATTTCTCTAATAATTAGTGATATAGAGATATTTCCATGTGCCTATTGAGATACTGCTATTATTATTATTACTTTAAAAAAAAAAGTTTCCCAAGAGAGATGCTGAAGGCAGATTCAGCTAAGGTGTTAAGGGGAAACAGCTGAATATGGGTCAGGAGCCAAAGCCAGCGTGAAGGTGGGTAACTGAATCTGGAACATGGGCAGGAAGTGTGGCCATGAATGAGGTGCTTTATGTAAATAAGGAGGGGCTTTCAGGATCAATGTTTCCTTCTATTCAACACAGGGCTGAGTCTGGGTCAGATATGACTTGTTTTTTTTTCCTTACCAAAACAAAAATGGACAATTGTACCTTGCTGAAATAATTTGTGAAACAATAGGTTATATATGGAAGCAATAAAGAACTGAAAATGTTACCAATCACCTCCTCTCAAAGTAGGGACAAAAATAAGAGACCCTTTGCACTACAGCCCTTCAAAGGTAAATAAAGATCAGAAGTTCCAAGGAAGTGCCCACCTGAGCCACTGATCAAATCAGAGAGCAGAGCAGAGCCACAGAATGGTCACGCTGAGGGAGACTTGGACCATCCTCATCTCATTTGGCCCATTTGGCATTTTTCTTTGTTAACTATTTGAACTCAGGCCAATGTTTAAAAATCAAGAGATACCACAAGAAAATCAGGTTCTCTAGTCTCTTTTGAGGCAATGGCACCCCACTCCAGTACTCTCGCCTGGAAAATCCCATGGTCAGAGGAGCCTGGTGGGCTGCAGTCCATGAGGTCGCTAAGAGTCAGACACGACTGAGCGACTTCACTTTCAGTTTTCACTTTCGTGCATTGGAGAAGGAAATGGCAACCCACTCCAGTGTTCTTGCCTGGAGAATCCCAGGGACAGGGGAGCCTGGTGGGCTGCCGTCTATGGGGTCGCACAGAGTCGGACACGACGGAAGCAAGTTAGGAGCAGTCTCTTTTGAAATGGCAGAAATACATGCACCTTTGACAATGTTCCTCCAGAAGGGCCATGATCTCTGTTTAACAAACATTAAGCCAGTGCAAGTTTTAAAGCAAGGGAAAAAAAAAAAAAGATAGCTGTTTGGTTCCTTTTTCACAGACATTCCGTTACAAAACAGGCTATCAGAACAAAAGTGAGACAAATATTCACTAATGAGAAACTTCAAATGTATCAGAAATCCAAGTCTGACAGAAAAAGGAATCTTTAGAACAAGAAGACTCTCAAATTCAAACAAAGCCAGAGAAAAAAACCAGTAAAGAGGAAGGAACTCATTGTTAGAGAAGTAACATCAAAGATGGAAAAAGAGACAAGCAAATGTCAGACAAAAGAAGAGGAATGAGATCAAAGGAAGACAGGGTGGCGGTTTCTGGGGCCTCATGCATTTAACATCAAAGCAAGCTTTCTCCTGGGATTCAACCAATTGGAGTCCACCTGTGACACCAGAAACTCATCAGGTTTCCAGATGGACCGAGACACTCAGACTGTAAGTGGAACTTTACAATCTAACACCTGGTTTTCTTGACCACTAAGAACAACAAAAGGCTCAACATGCAATTTTCCAAGCACAAGCAAATCAGAAAAGTAAGAAATGAAAGCGGCCACACTGACAAAAGGACAATAAGGTAAAACAACTTCAGAAGTAAATTGCCAGTGTCCTCTTTTGTATGAAAACAAATATTTGCTAAATCTCCTATGTTTGAATCATACCTCTTGCATTAAATATTCAAAAATAGACAGGATGTGGTCCATGTCCTTGAGAAACTTTTTTTTTTAGAGAGATACACCAAAATACTCAACAAATATTTATTTGGCATCTATTATATATCAGGCTTCATTTTAAGTGCTTGGAATATGTTAATGAAAAGAACAAACACCTACCCTTGTGATGCTTGAGTTTTAGCAGGAGAGACAATCTATAAGCAATACCCATAACAAGTTAGTGAATTACACAGTAAGAAAGAAGATAACAAAGGCTATGGAAAGAATAACAAAAATAGATGTTGGTAATGGGATTGGGAGTTCAAAGATTAGGAAAACAGTTTGCAGTGTTAAACATATTAATTGTGGCTCTGCTGGTAAAGAATCCGCCTGCAATGCAGAAGACCTGGGTTTGATCCCTGGGTTGGGAAGATCCCCTGGAGAAGGGAAAGGCTACCCACTCCAGTATTCTGGCCTGGAGAATTCCATGGACTGTATAATCCATAGGGTCGCAAAGATTGGGACTCGACTGAGAGGCTTTCAATTTCACTTTCAGGGATTGTTGAGATGACATCATGTAAGCCAGGACTTAACAACAACAGCAACAACAAAGTGAATTTGTTGTATTGCTATCTGGCAAGAACTAGCTCAGGGCATCTGTTTCCCTTACAGTATCACAACTATTCTGTGTTATAGGAGCCCATGTTCTACAGGAAGCTGTATTTGCAGCTCTCCGATGTATATACTGAAAGCCTTCCTTCTTCATGCAAATGACGTGTCCTGAAATACTCAATACCATCAACATCTTCCCCTCTGACCCCATGATGAACTATGCTCAAGTCTGAATGGAAAGGCAAAATCACATCAAGTGCACCCTAGACAATCTAATCAGTGAATGCAGAGGTTTGTAGCATACAACCAGGGTTGGCTTAAAAACAAAGATTAATTCAAGGAGACTCCAGTTTGAAGGAAGTGTGTGTGGGCTCAGCTGTGTCCAACTCTCAGCCATGTCAGCTCCTCTGACCATGGGATTTTTACATGGGCAATTACAAACAAAATGGGGATATATCTGTGAGACAGTAAAAAGAATATACAACACAGCCACTGCAATATCTGAGAAAAGCTCCATCATTCTAAGATAGGTATCTAGGAAATCAAAGAAATAAACAAAAGTAAGCGATACTTTTAAGAATGCTGACTGAATGAGAAGAATGCTGAAGGCAGTGAGCCTGAAATGTGCCTCCGACCCAAAGAAAACGTGACCACACTCCACATTCAACTGTCCAGTGGCCAGTTCTCCTAAACTAAAAACAAAAAAAAATTGAAAATAGATACTGATCAGATAGTTCTAGCAAGTTCTCGTTCTTTGTCCCCCCTTTCAAATAAATATGAAGCTATAAATGATCAAAGGTCCTTTTCAAAGACAGACACAACATATATATCTAGTTTCAGTGTTCTGAAAATCTAACAACCAGAAGGAAACTTCTACAGGATTTGGAACAGAAGTTACTTCGTTTAATTGCTATTGATGTAAAATGTCCGTATAAAATATTTCAAGCTTCAGACTGCAAAATATTAGCAAAGTTAGTATCCATATAGCTTTTATTCAGAAATTGTTGAAAACAAAACTGCAAAATACCATTTTAGAAGAACCTCTAAATTGAAATGTTGCTGCTGGGAAGAACAATTCTGCAAACAGCCAAGAACCCTTCAGAAGACCTCAGGGTAGGAAATCTTGCTTTTTTTTTTTTTTTCTTTTTTTGAAGCATAGTTGATTTATAGTGAGTTAATTTCAGATGTACAGCAAAATTATATATATGTGGGGGGGTGTACTCTTTTCAGAATTCTTTTCCAGATTACTATCCATTGTTGGTTATTACATATTGAATACAGTTCCTCATGCTGAATAGTAAGTGCTTGACCCTTGACAGGAAATCTTTTAAGTCTCACATTAATCCAATCAAGCTATGTTGTTTATATGAGATCAGTGTTATCATTATCCTCATTTTATGTAAAAGGAAAATCAATCTCATAACAGTTAGGTATTTTGCCCAAGGTCCTATAGAAAGTACTAGAAAGATCTGGGTTTAAATCCAGCAAGAGAAGCTCCAGAGACAGTGATTTTAATCACTTCCCTGTGAAAGCTGAAGATGGACACTGATATAAATTTATGCAACTTTGTAACAAGTTGCCACAACATAGAATTTCCTTTAAAAAGTGTTTCAAAGTGGAAAAATAAATGGGCAGATTAATTAATAATAGTAATAGTAGCTTGGTGTGTGCTGAGTCACTTCAGGGGTGTCTGACTCTGGCTATCCTGTGGACTGTAACCGGCCAGGCTCTTCTATTCAGGGATTTTCCAGGCAAGAATACTGGAGTAGGTCGCCATGCCCTCCTCAGCAGATGTTCTTGACCCAGGGATAGAATTCGCAGCTCATGCCTCCTGCAGTGGTAGGCCGATTTGTTACCACTAGCACCATCTGCGAAGTCCTCAGGGTTTTTTGTTGTTGTTTTGTTTTGTTTTTAATAGCTTTACCAACACCCTTTCCTAGTGCTTGTAACCCTTGAAATTCAGTAAACTATACTTGTGCTTGAGTTATTGTGAAATGGTTTTAATGCAGATTATAGAGTATCATCCTGTAATTTCATTTCATCACACTCCTCCAGGGGATCTCCTCCAGGGGGTCTTCCCACCCAAGATAAAACCACTGTCTCTTACCCCTTCCTACAGTTGACAGGCAGGTTCTTTACCACTGGTGCCACCTGGGAAGCCCGTGACAATAGCTTTGGTAATCAAAATTCAAAGCAAGTAAGGATTGAAGAAAAAAAAAAAATTGGCTTCCTAGAAAAAATCCAAAACTATAGTCTAAAAAGTTAGATAATCATCAGTCAGTCAGTTCAATCAGTCATGTCTGACTCTTTGTGACCCCATGAACCACAGCACGCCAGGCCTCCCTGTCCATCTTCAACTCCTGGAGTTTACCCAAACCTATGTCCATTGAGCCGGTGATGCCATCTAGCCATCTCATCCTCTGTCGTCCCCTTCTCCTCCTGCCCTCAATCTTTCCCAGCATCAGGGTCTTTTCAAACGAGGCTGATGTACAGCCTTGACATACTACTTTTCCTATTTGGAACCAGTCTGTTGTTCCATGTCCAGTTATAACTATTGCTTCCTGACCTGCATTCTCAAGAGGCAGGTCAGGTGGTCTGGTTTTCCCATCTCTTTAAGAATTTTCCACAGTTTATTGTGATCCACACAGTTAAAGACTTTGGCATAGTCAATCAAGCAGAAATAGATGTTTTTCTGGAACTCTCTTGCTTTTGAGATGATTCAGCAGATGTTGGCAATTTGATCTCTGGTTCCTCTGCGTTTTCTAAAACAGCTTGAACATCTGAAAGATCAGGGTTCACGTATTGCTGAAGCCTGGTTTGGAGAATTTTAAGCATCACTTTGCTAGCGTGTGAGATGAGTGCAATTGTGTGGTAGTTTGAGCATTCTTTGGCATTGCCTTTCTTTGGGATTGGAATGGAAACTGACCTTTTCCAGTCCTGTGGCCACTGCTGAGTTTTCCAAATTTGCTGGCATATTGAGTGCAGCACTTTCACAGCATCATCTTTCAGGATTTGAAATAGCTCAACTGGAATTCCATCACTTCCACTAGCTTTGTTCATAGTGATGCTTTCTAAGGTCCACCTGATTTCACATTCCAGGATGTCTGGCTCTAGGTGAGTGATCACACCATCGTGATTATCTGGGTCATGAAGATCTTTTTTGTATAGTTCTTCTATGTATTCTTGTCACCTCTTCTTAATATCTTCTGCTTCTCTTAGGTCCTTACCATTTCTGTCCTTTATTGAGCCCATTTTGCATGAAATGTTCCCTTGGTATCTCTAATTTTCTTGAAGAGATCTCTAGTCTTTCCCATTCTGTTGTTTTCCTCTATTTCTTTGCACTGATCACTGAGGAAGGCTTTCTTATCTCTCCTTGCTATTCTTTGGAACTCTGCATTCAAACAGGTATATCTTTCCTTTTCTCCTTTGCTTTTCACTGCCCTTCTTTTCACAGCTATTTGTAAGGCCTCCTCAGAGAGCCATTTTGCTCTTTTGCATTTTTCTTTCTTGGGGATGGTCTTGATTCCTGTCTCCTGTACAATGTCATGAACATCCATCCATAGTTCATTAGGCACTCTGTCTATCAGATCTAGTCCCTTAAATCTATTTATCAGTTCCACTGTATAGTCATAAGGAATTTGATTTAGGTCATACCTGAATGGTCTAGTGGTTTTCTCCACTTTCTTCAATTGCAGTCTGATTTGGCAATAAGGAGTTCATAATCTGAGCCACAGTCAGCTCCCGGTCTTGTTTTTGCTGACTTTATAGAGCGTCTCCTTCTTTGCCTGCAAAGAATATAATCAATCTGATTTTGGTGTCGACCTCTGGTGATGTCCATGTGTAGAGTCTTCTCTTGTGTTGTTGGAAGAGGGTGTTTGCCATGACCAGTGTGTTCTCTTGGCAAAATTCTGTTAGCCTTTACCCTGCTTCATTCTGTACTCCAAGGCCAAATTTGCCTGTTACTCCAGGTGTTTCTTGAATTTCTACTTTTGCATTCCTGTCCCCTATAATGAAAAAGACATCTTTTTTGGCTGTTAGTTCTAGAAGGTCTTGTAGGTCTTCATAGAACTGTTCAACTTCAGCTTCTTCAGCATTACTGGCCGGGGCATGGACTTGGATTACTGTGATATTGAATGGTTTGCCTTGGAAATGAACAGAGATTATTCTGCCATTTTTGAGATTGCATCCAAGTACTAGAGATTATTTTCTAAGTCAATTTTTAAAAAAGTCTAAATGTTACACAGTCTACATAGCAAAAATCATAAAAGATGAAATAATCAAAAATTACTAAGCATAATAGAATAAAGCAAAATTGATCATCCTTATGGTTGTAGTAACATAGTTAAAATATTTTCTAAATTTCCTCAGGTGGTTAATAGTCTCATATTTGCTTAATAAATAAACACCAGGCATGTATGATTTTCAGTTAACACTCTTATGGCAAAAAACACCAAAATGATAATTTTTTTTAAGTTGAAATCAGAGACAGTGACACATCAATTAAATTTATGCAAACTTAAAGCAGAGATAGTAAAATTAGTACTGTTGAAAATGAAAAATAAGATTAAAACTAAGTTCAGTCGCTCAGTCATGTCTGACTCTTTGCGACCCCATGAATCGCAACATGCCAGGCCTCCCTGTCCATCACCAACTCCCGGAGTTTACTCAAACTCATGTCCATTGAGTCGGTGATGCCATCCAGCCATCTCATCCTCTATCGGCCCCTTCTCCTCCTGCCCCCAATTCCTCCCAGCATCAGGGTCTTTTCCAATGAGTCAACTCTTTGCATGAGGTGGCCAAAGTATTGGAGTTTCAGCTTCAGTATCAGTCCTTCCAATGAACACCCAGGACTGATCTCCTTTAGGATGGACTGGTTGAATCTCCTTGCAGTCCCAGGGACTCTCAAGGGTCTTCTCCAACATCACAGTTCAAAAGCATGAATTCTTCGGCGCTCAGCTTTCTTTATAGTTCAACTCTCACATCCATACATGACTGCTGGAAAAACCGTAGCCTTGACTAGACGGACCTTTGTTGACAAAGTAATGTCTCTGCTTTTTAATATGCTGTCTAGGTCGGTCATACCTTTCCTTCCAAGGAGTAAATGTCTTTTAATTTCATGGCTGCAATCACCATCTGCAGTGATTTTGGAGCCCCAAAAAGTAAAGTCTGGCACTGTTTCCACTGTTTCCCCATCTGTAACAGGTGTTGTAAAAGTTACTTGGGGACTTCCTTGATGGCTCAGTGGTAAGGAATCCACCTGCCAATGCAGGGTTGATCCTGGGTCAGGAAGATACCCTGCAGAAGGAAATGGCAATCCACTCCATAGTATTATTACCTGGAGAACCCATGGGCAGAGGAGCCTGATGGGCTACTGTCCTTGGGGTCACAAAGAGTCAGATACGATTTAGCAACTAAACAGCTACAACAAATACTAATTTTTGTGGTCCTTAATTTAAAATGCCTGTACGGAACAGGCATATAATATATGTATATTAAATAGTCAAGCAAATGCAAAAAAAAAAAGCTTATTTCTAGCAATTACATGTTGACTGACACTGTCCCAATGTGAGTTGCATGTTTTCTAGGATTCAGGGATCAGGAGCCAGGCTAAAGGAAGTGGTCGTTGCTTTTCCAGTTAAGTTTACTAGATGAATAAACTCATGGGCAGAGTTCAAGGAGAAAAGCTAATGTTGAGAATTTGAGTGAAACTAAGATGCCAGCTGAACTAATCAGGAGAACAGTTTAAAAATGATCAATATTCAATTTTTGCAAATAATTGCTATAATCTTTTGACCATCCCAGGTCAGACACAGCAGTGATCTTAGTCTAGGTGGCTTTTGGACAAAAACATAGTTTAAAGCAAGATTTTGATTTTTGTTTTTGCAATTTTAATAAATCAGGTAAAGTTATAAATGCAAATGATTTTGGGGATATGACTAGTAATATACAATTAAGAAGTATACAACAAGTATAGCTTACAAATATTTATGAAGTATTTAGAAAAATTACTACTAGAGACATAAGAAAGAAAACCAGTAATATATGAAGCATGTTTTTCCATTCTAACTTATCTGATAATGAACTAAATCTGTAATTCAACACTATAATTATAATCCTAAATTCTCAACTACTCGAAAAATTTAAAATATAAAACAGCTTTAAAATTTACACTCACACTCAGATGTGCAGAAATACAGTTTTGCTTCTTTCTCCACATGAATTTAATATATTCACCAGTCCCTGATTCCTCTGTAGCAGAAAAATCTAACCTTGATGATAGGTTAGATGATAGGTTAGAATGTTAGTGTCTATTTAAAATTTAGTTGAAAGTGAAAGTGAAGTCACTCAGTCATGTCTGACTCTTTGTGACCCCATGGACAGTAGCCTACCAGGCTCCTCTGTCCACAGGATTTTTCAGGCAAGAGTACTGGAGTGGGTTGCCATTTCCTTCTCTAGGAGATCTTCCCAACCCAGGGATCGAACCCAGGTCTCCTGCATGGTAGGTAGACGCTTTACCATCTGAGCCACCATGGAAGAGCAAGTTTGGTTAGTGCCTATTTAAAATTACTGCACTCTTCTGTATGTACTGAGTTATACTGAGGTTTCTTCTTGCTCCTTCTTTCCGTTTCCCTGCGCTAATCACTGCCCGGGGCCTGTGGGTAGCCTTGCACGGGTGTAATGATTCTGCAGCCATTGTCCATGTACCTGCGGTGGCCTCCGGCTGTGAGGTCCAGTCACCTGAACATCTGGACCTCCAAATCAGCTCCCAGGGCTTTACACACTCACTGAGCACCTCATCCATCATATCCCCGTCCTGCTTTCTCGGCCGGGGTCCCTCAGCAGTCTACCTCGTCCAGCGCTCCAGCGATCAGGCCGTAACAACCAGCCCTCAGAATCCTCTATGCTGCTACTTCATATAGCTGTTGCTAACCTGTCTCTCTTGCAGCTAAGTTTCACTGAGCCCATGATAAATTTTAAACATCTTTAACAGGCTTACAGGCATCGCTGTTGTAGAAATCAGGGGAGAAATAACTCCTTGCATTTTCCAAAATCTGTCTTGTGGCCTTCGTCCACATTCACTACATTCACTCACCAGGTTTCAGTCACCCAGAGAGAAGCAAAAAGACAGGTCCCACAGTATGTAATCTATGGTACTTTTGTCTCCACTAATTTTTTCCTGTTATCTTTCACCCAGACTAGAAAGAGTTTTCTTTCCTTGATGAAATGGGAAATTACAATTTTGTAATATATACTCTCCCCCCTACTGTTTGACTTAAAAACTCTCTACTCCAAATCCTTCAAACATGTTTCTTTTTCTTTTTTGCCACTTAGTTTTTTTTTTAAATTGTTCTTTCTCTTTTTTGAATATTGCCCTAATGTTTTCTTAAATCACAGCTAAGTGAAGTAGAACATTATTTTTTTCCCCCACAAATTGAAGGTGGCCCAAAAAACAAAATTTTCATTATATATTTAAAATTATAAAAAGAATAATAACTTATGTCCACACAAAATCTCAACATTGATGATTACAGCAGCTTTATTCATAGCTGTCAAAACTTGGAAGCAATGAAGATGTCCTTCTGCATGTGAATGTGTAAACAAACTGTGCGACATACAGACAATGGAATATTATTCAATGCTAAAAAAATTAATGAACTTTCAAGCCATATAAAGATATGGTGAAACCTTAAATTCATATTATTAAGTGAAAGAAGCCAATCTGAAATGGTTACTTACTATGTGATTCCAACAATATGACATTGTGAAAAGGTAAAACTACTGAAACAGTTAAAAGATCAGTGGTTGCCAGGGATTGGAATCAGCGGCCAGGGGAAGGATGAATTAGCAAAGAAAAGAGGATTTTTACATCAGTGAAATTCTTCTATATGATACTGTACTGGTGGATGCATGTAATAATACATTTGTCCAAACCCATAGAATGTACAATACCAAAAGTAAAACATAATGTATGCTATGGACTTGGGGTGATTGTGATGTGTGAATGTAGGTGCACCAATTGAAACAAACCAGTGATGGAAGCTTTTGTTAATGGTAGAGGAGACTATGCATGTTTGGGGGCACAGAGTATGTGGGAAAACTCTCTACCTTCCTCTCAATTCTGCTGTGAAACAAAAGCTGCTCAAACATAATAAAGTGTTTTAAAAAATAAATAAAAGTAACAAATAGTCAACTCTGTTTTTACCTTACAAATTTGATTATGCAATTTACAAAAGGGAAAGGAATCTTTTTAATGCAAATGACTCAAATTGAAAATATTGGAATACTGCAGTAAATCAACAAGGAAATTATCAAAGCAATGCTTTTACAAAGTATTTTTAGAATTGACAAACTCATTTTTTTTTTGTTTTCCAGAATATGTCTCAAGAGTTATGAGTCATTTTTAAATAAAGCCAAAGATAAAACTTCCAGAGTTTTACTGAAAGACAAATTTAGACTTGATCTAAATACTTTGCAAAAGAAAACTAGAGCTCCAACTCATTTACGGTTTAAAGTGGGAGCACATGTATTTCAAGGCAAATAGAACACACATGTGGTTCAATCAAAGAGAATCTATTAATTTATGACTATTAACATAATCAACCTACCAACAGATTAAATGCAAAATACACTGTATTCTGTCACATGAATTTTTGAAACACCAATCAATGAATAAAACTGAGCACTCATTCCTCATTTCAAACAAATAATAAATAAGTAAGCAACTAAATAATTTATGTGGAAATGAGATTAGGAGTATCTCTTTAATGTGATATGGAATCAGAATCAGTATATACTGGGAAATATACAAAAATACTGTTATTTTTGTTTGCTTTTTATTTTTTCCTAACGTTCTATACTATAATTATTGTTTATTATTGTTTTGGCTATATTTTAGAAAGTTCTGGTGAGGAAAATGAAACAAAAAATGTAAAATAATTGGCCTGTAAAAAGAAGAAAATAGTTTAAGTATTTCATATGATTAGTACCTTCAAAAGTTCAATGAAATTAGCTAAAAAAATCTTATTTAATATACAGGTGTCTGGATAGAGAAAACAATAGGAGAGGCATGTAATTTTCTTAATAAAAATTTTCATTAATAAAAAACAAGGAATGTACACTGGAATTTGTTGAGATATAAATGACATATAATGTTATGCTGGTTTTGTATAGCATAATGATCTGATATTTGCATAATATGTTTTTTTTAGATTTCATACAGAGGAAATTGTTAAAAGCTTGAAATTCATTGGAATTAAGTTGATAATGAATATGTGAATGAGAAAAGTAAAATAATAACCTTAGGTGAGAGGCTTTAACAAAAATATTTTGAAAATAGAAAAAGACACTGAATTCTTGTATAGGAATATGAAATATTTTATTTTTATTTTTTGAAGATGAAATATTTTAAAAACAATATTCTTCTTTAGGTAAATGTGTTCATGGAAATAACAAATTCCATGTTAATTCTCAAACTTCCAATAAACTATTTTAAATAAAATTATTCTGAAATTAAATTTTAAAATTAAAAAAGGAAAAATATAAAATAATTATCTTAGAGTAAAACAATATAAAATAGACATGAGCAGCAGGGTTAATCATTCTTACCATAAATCTTTAAAGAAACAATTTTTTAAAATAGTGTGGAATTTATGGGGGAAAAAATAGATATCTGTAAACAGCCTTTGCTTTATCTGTAGCTATTCATATGAGAAGACATTTCCACTGGGAGAACAAATCTTTCTGAACTATACTCAAGCATTCATACGATTTAAGCATTATATGCTGAAGGTAACATTTCAAAGCAGTGAAGAGAAACTGGGTTACTCACTAAATGGTATTGGGATAAGCCTGATGATAGAAACTACTCTGCTTCTGTTTTAAAATAGGAAGAATATTCATAACAGATCAGGTTTGCTTTAAAAAGAATATTTTCTTTCCAAAAGTGATTTGTAGTAATTTTTACTGGAAAAGGAAGTAGTAAAGATAACTAGTATTCCATCGCTTTCCCAGAGACAACTACCATTAATAGTTCAGTGTTATTTCCTCAAATCTAAATTGTAAGCCCATTTTTTATTATTGACATCATACCTTACTCCCAACTATAACTCCTGCATTTTTAAATCAACATTCCACTCATTTTCCACTTTACAACAAATGTTTTCTAAGCAGCATTATTGACAACTAAGTAGGAGTCTATTATATCAATTCTCAGTTTTTCCCTCTAAATAAATGTATGAGATATTTGAATTGTTTCCTATTTTTCATCTTTATAAAATATTTCAGTAACATCTGTGTTGATAAGGTGTTTTTGATATAATATAGAATACACTAGGCCTGAATAGAGGTATATTTTATTTGTCCCTTGGTTTTACTTTAATTATACTCTCTAAGATATTTGCATAAAGATAAATATAAAGATGTTGATTTTCTTTGCTTTTTTCCTCCTACTGTAAATTATTGTTGTATTTAGTATTAGAAGGGTTCAGAAAGGATGTAAAATAGTTTTGTAAAATAAGCTCTTAAAAAGCAAGCAATTATAGTTATTTTTATGTGGCCTAATCAGTATCCTTTTAAATGTGTAATCAAGTGGCATCTATAATTATTTGAGCCACTTGGCTCATGCTACAATTGAATCTACTGAAATTCACTTGCTTACTTTCCTTTTCCTTTACTCCTTTTTTAGAGCTTATAACTAAAAGTTGATTTTTTTTTTTTTTCATAAAGCTTAGTTTTGGAGGAATTCCAGTGCCAGGCAAACCTGGGACCTTTTTAAAGAAAAACTTCCATGGATGTATTGAAAACCTGTACTACAATGGAGTAAACATAATTGACCTGGCTAAAAGGCGAAAACATCAGATCTATACTGTGGTAAGTCAACATCCATTCCAGCTTGATGATTTTAACACTTCAGTGTGGCTGGGACTTGCTTTCCCATCACACACCTGGCACTTCCTCATAATACACTTACGTCACACTCTTGAATGTCTGAATAGACAGACGCCCAGGGGAAATCGGAGAGAGGGAGGCACAGTAGGGGCTGATGGGGTATGCACTGCGTAATTGGGGGAAACAAATGTTTTAGAGGTGCCTGCTGAATTCTGTGTTCCTGGCTCTGAGTTTGTGCCATCTGTGGGCGGGGCTTGCAATCTATACTGGGTTGAATGAATCTCTTTATTATCCCTGAGAAATGCAGCAAAAGTACCACAGATTCTACTAAATTCTATTGCTGGTGAATTATGTATTTGTCTACTTATTGCCATTGTTAAAAACTTGGGCATTTTGAAGGACAGAGGTTAAATTTTTGATGTTGCTCCTTGGGTCTCAAGATCCCAATAAATGCTTGCTTTCTTCTTTCCACCATTTAGAACTTTTTTTGGTTTTATTTATATGTAATGTAAGAGTTTTTAGTTGTACTTGGTGGGAGAAATAGAGAAAATCACACCACTCCATCCTGCTAGAAGCAGAGGTCCATTAAACTAACAGTATTGTAAAAGTTTTCACAAGACTAGACCCCCTTATCATTGACTAGTAGATGCTGCCCCTCCTTGCAATCTGATCACTGGACTACCTGGAAAAATTGGAATTTAAATGATCTTTATGTTTCTTTTTTTCCTTGATAAGTATAATGTGTAAAAAATATTTTATGTTTGGAGGTTCCATGTATTAACACATTTTTTTTTAAAGTTATCATTGGATTCCAGCATGAGAAACAGCCTTGCTTATGGAAAAATCACAGTTTGGTTAAAGTCTATAATATTTTAAAAGGCTTGTCCCTGGCTCAGGCTCCAGGCTTTTGACAATGTTACCCATATGTGCCAAGGTTATTCATTAACTAATTAAGTAATCCACATTGCAGGCAGATTAGTTACCAGCTGAGCCACCAGGGGAGCCCATGAATACTGTAGTAGATAGCCTATCCATTCTCCAGCAGATCTTCCTGACCCAGGAATTGAACCACAGTCTCCTGCATTGCAGGCAGATTCTTTACCAGCTGAGCTACAAAGTTAGGAAGTCCTAATGTTATTCATTAACTAATTAACCTAAGCACTAACTTGCTGATGACATTTTGTTTAGGCATAGGTCAGGAAAGCATACTCCTGCCCATTGCTCCTCAATATTATTCCCCCAAAATATTTCATAACATACCCATTTCATTGAGTTTAATCTGCAAAAACAGTGGGATCACATACCACTAGGGAGTTTGAAAGTGAAAGATGCTCAGTTGTGTCTGACTCTTTGTGACCCCCATGGATTGTATGGAATTCTCCAGGCCATGGAATTCTCCAGGAGTGGGTAGCCTTTCCCTTCTCCAGGGGATCTTCCCAACCCAGGGATCGAACCCATGTCTCCTGCATTGCAGGTGGATTCTTTACCAGCTGAGCCACAAGGGAAGCCCAAGAAGACTGGAGTGGGTAGCCTGTCTCTTCTCCAGGGGATCTTCCTGACCCAGGAATCGAACCTGGGTCTTCTGCATTGCAGGTGGATTCTTTAACAACTGAGCTAGTTTAGCTTAGACTAATATCATGACTGTCAAGTCACCTGAAAGGAGAACAGAACTACCTGTCATGTGGGAAGAGTTGGAACGACACATTGAGACACAAGGAACTTAAGGAAACACTGCTACTTTCCTTGTTCACAAACTGGCTTCAAAAGTGTGAGAACCTGAGCCTTAGATATGCTGCTGCTGCTAAGTCGCTTCAGCCGTGTCCGACTCTGTGCGACCCCATAGACAGCAGCCCACCAGGCTCCGCCGTCCCTGGGCTTCTCCAGGCAAGAACACTGGAGTGGGTGAGCCTTAGATATAAATAAACCCAATTCCTATTGTTATCAAGTCCACACTTGCGCTGTTTGCCCCACAGTAGGCCAATTAATGGAGAGATGAGGTCTTGAGGCAAGGAACAGCGACTTTCTTAAAAAACCCAGCAGACCTAGGAGTCCCAAAGAACCATCCCCTCCAAGCTAAAATTTAGACTTTTTAATGCGAAAATAGGAGGGAGTGAGCCTGTTTCCCACTTGCTGGTGTAAAACTCCTTTGTTATTGCAGTTGTCCACATAGGTCAGATCATGGTGTTCCTTAAACCTCCGATAAGACAGATGTTATTCTCTGTTTGGCAAGTTTTATCTATATGAATGAAAAGGTGTTATGTCTCTAATGAGCAGAGCATTGAGATCGGGCTCTCCTGTATATTTCAGGCTATGGACAACATTCTTAACTTGTAGTGAAACAACAGACTATAAATGTTAAAGTAAAAGAAACAGATCCAATATGGAGTCAGATTTGTCTTCCCTATTACACTGTGGCAACATTCATAGAAAACTCCACACATAAATTATGTTAGAAAAATATTAAATGATAAGATATATTAAATGATAAGTCACTGAATATACAGAGCAAAAAAAGGGAAGTCAGGGAGAATAAGGAGGGAAATAATCCCATGAATTTACAAATGTTGATAGCTTTCATCATTTCCTTTTTGGAGAGGATCATTAGCTTCAATTTTAATAAATGTTTTGTTGATTTTAAACTATTGTAGCACTTACCAAACTACCAAAAATTTCACTACCATACTTTATTTCTGAGTTTAATTGGCAGTATTATTAATATGAATCATAAAGGATCTATTTTATCATTAATGCACTTGAGGGGGAAAGTTCAAAAAAATAATTTTTGGTTCTTTGCAGATAAAGAATCATTAGTGTTAAACTTCTCAATTTAAAGGGTGGGATAAACACATTATTTTTCTGTCAAATTGCTTCTATCACCTTGCTTAGGTGAAATTTCCTATTACTACACACATACACACACAGACACACGACACACACACACATTTATACACTTTGTCTTTTCTCTTTAGGAATCCCACATGGAAAGGCATTGTTTGCACCATTAATTACATGTACAAACAGTTTTATTCCCCTACTCAGGCTTAGTTTCCCCCAAAGACATGGTATCAACTACAAAATCAGCTTTGTTCCAAGTCACTAAGCCACAGATGTGCTAAGTAAGGGCTTTTGAGAAGGATGACGTTTCTGTCCTTTGCCAGTGTTCAGGCTCTCACAGTTACCGAGTTTGGGAAAGTTCGGAGGTGAGCAGGAGACTCAGGGAATCAACAAATCAGGTCACAAATTTAAGGTGATACCCATCAGTTACCAAAGGTAATTCAAGAAGCACAGCCACATCCGGCACAGACCCCTCTCTGGCAGGTTGCATTTCTGCAGCACCCCCATTGCAATCCGTCATTCCTTACTTGTGGGACCTGCCCACTGCCTGCAGATTTAACAGCTGTTCCATGGGGATAGTTCAATTTAGTCTTTATAGCTCGATTTGACTACAAGACGATCCTCTACATCTTGAGACGCAGTAAAACTAACAGCTTAAAGTAGACATAAAAAGTACCTCACTTTTCTACCTCAAATCTTCTACACTATGCTAATATAGTAACATATAACAAACAATCAGGAAATAAATGGTCCATTGAAGTGTGTGTACAGTACCTGTAATGTGGATTATTATATACATAAGAAATATATTGCCTTGCAAGTTTCCTGAAAATGATTAATTTCATATCTTCCACTTCATAACAAATGCCACTTTCTTGGAGCTCTTATTTTGAGTATTGAATCCCCTTTCACAGAGGCAATGAGAGTAACTTGGTGGTCTGAAAGTTGTCTTGATTATAGGTGCTAAAGTGATTATTTCTCATTTAAAAGAAAAGCATAGGAGAAATGCTTATATAACTTGACTTTACTTTCAGTGGGAGGGGAGATAAAGGCAGATGGCCATTAGCAGGACTATGTTTATAGAACTGGCTTTGGAGCTATTTGACCATATCAATTTGCTTCTGTATCTTTGTCTCCAAACAATTGGATGAGTGTTGGCTAACAAGCAGGTGTGATGATTCGTAACTTCATGGCTGAAATGGCTAAGCAATCGTTTCTCCTCGGCCCACAGGGAAGCCTGACAGTCCTCTCAACACAGAGTTCCTGGCAGCACCATAGTTACATAATTGTTGATAAATTGTTTAGATGCCTAATCTTCCTCAAGGGCTCACTCACTCAGGGAGCCTGGAGCAATTTTACCTAACCTCAGTATCTTCATATGTGAAATGACACATTTATAGTTCCTACCTCAGACTGTTATTGTGTTGATTAAATATATGTTTAGCACAGTGTAAGGCTCAGTTGGTAAAAAAAAAAAAAAATCCGCCTGCAATGCAGGAAGCCTGGGTTTGACAGCTGGGTCGGGAAGATCCCCTTGTGATGGTAAAGGTAACCCACTCCAGTATTCTTCCCTGGGAAGTCCCATAGACAGAGAAGGCTGGTGAGCATGGGGCCACAAGAGTCATAAAAAAATTAGCAACTAAACCACCACCACCAAGGTCCACAGTAAGCACCCCAAAATTTGAAGGTATTATTAAGGAACATTTCTACCCGTCAGTCAGTTGAATCACTCAATCATGTCCAACTCTTTGCGACCCCATGAAAGGCAATATACCAGGCTTCGCTGTCCATCACCAACTCCCAAGACTTACTCAAATTCATGTCCATTGAGTCAGTGATGCCGTCCAACCATCTCATCCTCTGTTGTCCCCTTCTGCTCCCGCCTTCAATCTTTCCCAACATCAGGGTCATTTCCAATGAATAGGTTATTCGCATCAGGTGGCCAGAGTATTGGAGTTTCAGCTTCAACATCAGTCCTTCAGTGAACACCCAGGACTGATTTCCTTTAGGATGGACTGGTTGGATCTCCTTGAAGTCCAAGAGACTCTCAAGAGTCTTCTTCAACACCACAGTTCAAAAGCATCAATTCTTCAGTGCTCAGCTTTCTTTACAGTCCAAGTCTCACATCCATACATGACCACTGGAAAAACCATAGCCTTGACTAGATGGACCTTTATTGGCAAAGTAATGTCTCTGGTTTTTAATATGCTGTTTAGGTTGCTCATAACTTTCCTTCCAAGGAGTAAGTGTCTTTTAATTTCATGGCTGCAGTCACCATCTACAGTGATTTTGGATCCGCAGAAAATAAAGTCTGTCACTGGTTCCATTGTTTCCCCATTTGTTTGCCATGAAATGATGGGATCAGATGCCATGATCTTAGTTTTCTGAATGTTGAGCTTTAAGCCAACTTTTTCACTCTCCTCTTTCACTTTCACCAAGAGGCTCTTTAGTTCTTCACTTTCTGCCATAAGGGTGGTGTCACCTGCATATCTGAGGTTATTGATATTTCTCCTGGCAATCTTGATTCCAGCTTGTGCTTCCTCCAGCCCAGCGTTTCTCATGATGTACTCTGCATAGAAGTTAAATATGCAGGGTGACAATATACAGCCTTGATGTACTCCTTTCCCAATTTGGAACCAGTCTGCTGTTCCATGTTCAATTTTAACTGTTGCTTCTTGACCTGCATACAGATTTCTCAGGAGGCAGGTCAGGTGGTCTAGTATTCCCATTTCTTTAAGAATTTTCCACAGTTTATTGTGATCCACACAGTCAAAAGCTTTGGAATAGTCAATGAAGCAGATGTTTTTGGGGGAATTCTCTTGCTTTTTCAATGATCCAAATGTTGTTGGAAATTTGATTTCTGCTTCCTCTGCCTTTTCTAAATCTGGCTTGAACATCTAGAAGTTCATGGTTCACGTACTGTTGAAGCCTGGCTTGGAGAATGTTGAGCATTTCTTTGCGAGAGTGTGAGACGAGTGCAATTGTGAGGTAATTTGAGCATTCTTTGGCATTGCCTTTCTTTGGGATTGGAATGAAAACTAACCTTTTACAGTCCTGTGGTCATTATTGAGTTTCCCAAATTTGCTGGCATATTGAGTGCAGCACTTTCACAGCATCCTCTTTCAGGATTTGAAATAGCTCAACTGGAATTCCATCACCTCCACTAGCTTTGCTCATAGTGATGCTTCCTAAGGCCCACTTGACTTCAGATTCTAGGATGTCTGGCTCCAGGTGAGTGATCACACCATCATGATTATCTGAGTCATGAAGATCTTTATTGTCTAGTTCTTCTGTGTATTCTTACCACCTCTTTTTAATATCTTCTGCTCCTGTTAGGTCCATACCATTTCTGTCCTTTATTGTGCCCATCTTTGCATGAAAATGTCCCTTAATATCTCAAATTATCTTGAAGAGATTTCTAGTCTTTCCCATTCTATTGTTTCCCTCTATTTCTTTGTACTGATCACTGAGGAAGGCTTTCTTATCTCTCCTTGCTATTCTTTGTAACTCTGCATTCAAATGGGTATATCTTTCTTTTCTCCTTTGCCTTTCACTTCTATTCTTTTCACAGCTATTTGTAAGGCCTTCTCAGATAACCATTTTGCCTTTTTACATTTCTTTTTCTTGGGGATGGTCTTGATCCCTGTCTCCTGTACAGCGTCACGAACCTCCGTCCATAGTTCATCAGGCACTCTATTAGATCTAATCCCTTAAATCTATTTGTCACTTCCCCTGTATAATCATAAGGGATTTTATTTAGGTCATACCTGAATGGTCTATTGGTTTTCCCTACTTTCATCAATTTAAGTCTGAATTTGACAGTAAGGAGTTTATAGTCTGAGCCACAGTCAGCTCCCGGTCTTGTTTTTGCTGACTGTATAGAGCTTCTCCATCTTTGGCTGCAAAGAATATAATCAAT
Source organism: Alces alces (assembly GCA_015832495.2). NCBI lineage: Eukaryota > Metazoa > Chordata > Mammalia > Artiodactyla > Cervidae > Alces > Alces alces. The sequence goes on along the minus strand of JADEYB020000002.1, from coordinate 2,680,886 downwards.
CTGATTTCGGTGTTGACCATCTGGTGATGTCCATGTATAGAGTCTTCTCTTGTGTTGTTGGAAGAGGGTATTTGCTATGACCAGTGTGTTCTCTTGGTAAAACTCTATTAGCCTTTGCCCTGCTTCCTTCCATACTCCAAGGCCAAATTTGCCTGTTACTCCAGGTGTTTCTTGACTTTCTACTTTTGCATTCCAGTCCCCTGTAATGAAAAGGATGTCTTTTTTGGGTCTTAATTCTAGAAGGTCTTGTAGGTCTTCATAGAACTGTTCAATTTCAGCTTCTTCAGTGTTACTGGTTGGGGCATAGACTTGGATCACTGTGATATTGAATGGTTTGCTTGGAAATGAGCAGAGATCACTCTGTAGTTTTTGAGATTGCATCCGAGTACTGCATTTTGGACTCCATTGTTGACCATGATGGCTACACCATTTCTTCTAAGGGATTCTTACCAATAAGTTCAACTAAAGTTGGCATGTAAGCCAATATTTATTTGTTGTTTTGCATATATAATTAATGACTCACATAGCATTCTTGCTTTTTATGATCCCAAGAAATAATAACAGTGGATTGGATAGCTCACGTTCTGCTGCTGTATCTGTCAGTTATAGTTTATTCCCAAGCTGTATAAATCATGAAGTGCATTTTGGGTAAATATATTATAGATCCCTTTCATTTGAGGAAATTTAATGACTCGCTCTAGTCCAGATTTGATGAAATGACGGACTTCTTTAAAATAAGACATTTAAAATAGATGTTGCCCAGTGGACTTGGGTGCAACAGGCATACTAAGTAGGCTTTGTAAAATTTATCTTATTTTCATGTCACTGCCATGAAACTTGTTGGAGTGTGTTGTTTATTTCTTAAAGCTCTGAAGCCAAGAGACAAAGATCAATGTACACGTGAGATAACACACATTCACATCTCCGTATGTTGGGCACCCGTACGCCCACACACGCACAGACACACATGTAGTGTTTGTCTTACCTTCCTGTGACTGAGAAGCTCCTGAAAATTGCTCAGAGAAAAAAAAAATCCCCGGTGTCTAGTGAAGCCTATCATCTCTAGCTTATTCCTGGGATCACATTTCATCCCTGGAGTTTGCTCTGTGATAAATGATACTTTCCCCTGATGGAAGGGCTCATTTGAAAAAGCAACTAACCTATCAAATCTTCTCTCTCCACATTTCTACTGTCTTCCACTGTCGTTTGACCAGTCTGACATTCTTATTACTGGCTTCTGGTTTATATGCTCCTCGTACCTTGGAAAAAAATATTCTCAAATTATTAGGTTTTAGAGAAGTGGCTTCCTTTCTGTCTTTGGGCAAAGTGAAATTAAATAGTTTCAATGTCTTGTGAGGAGTACGATAACAAAGTTAAAAAACAAACTAACAATGAAATGGTTATCCTCTCTGAAAATGGTCCTACCTTAAATTGGTGTTATGATTTTTTTTCCTTATGTGACTGGTTTCATTAGCTCATCCGATGAAATCATTATTTGACATTACTAAAAGAAAACATCTTTAGAATGTTAAAAATATGCATCTCCATGTATTACTGATGCCCTTTGGAACATACAGAATAGAAGACCTAACCAGCCAGAGAGGAAAACACTGTTCTCATCTATTACATATTTCATTTTCAGATTTTAAATGTATATTTGATATAACATTAACCGTATTTATTGACAATTTTATATCTTGCTTTTTCTGGTTAAAAAAGTATTTTCTGTGTCTTTAAAACTTTCATTAAACTTTCATTAAACACTTCCAGTGACTTTATAGCAATAATTTCTATAGTAAGTCCATTCACCATAGTTCATTCAAGATTCTATGGTGTTCAAGTTTGAGTTGTTTGAATTTTTATTGCCAAAAATAATACTGAGAGTACAAATATAAACTGAAATAATTTCCTGAAATGTAGAATGAATCAACAGAAATGAACATTAGTTTATGAAAAGTCTGTACCAGCTTCCATCCTTCCCTCCCACAGTGTAGGAGGGAACCACTCATCCTGCTGGTTTCAACCCCTGCCTTCCTGTCATTTGAACATGCAAATGCATTTTAAAAATGGGGCTTGGGGCTAAATTAAAGTGAAAATTGACTTAGGTACTCTCCTTCTTTGCAAAACTTCCAACTAATGAGCTGAGTGTGTTCCTTTTACGCTCTTTTTCCCACATAATAACAGCCATGACATTCCTTTCATATGAAGACATCTTTTTCGCAGCACTTTCTTAGAGACAATGGCACAAATCACCATGCTAAAGCCAGAAGGGCAGTGAATGGAGGGATGAGAGATGGACCGCTGGTTGTATTAGTTCCTCTGTCCCAAAACATCTGTGAGAGGCAGGTGGGAGCAGACTGTTATTATCCACAATTTCTACTAAAAGATACTTTATGCTTAGGACTGGGGAAAGTCAATGATATATAGTCAGTGGCTGTGTCATTCACAGCTTCCTTTCCTCTCTGCTGGAAACTACTACGCCATCAGCTTTTATTCATTTTTATTATACAGCTATTTTTTTCTAGAGTCCTGAATGACTTTCATGTCAAACTGAAAAAAGAAAGTTTGAGCAGATCTGTGAATAGCACTGCTTACCTGGGAATTGAGGACTATGAGATCTTTCAGAAATGACCCCCGTGTGATTTCCTAATTGCCAAATACATCTCTCTTGGGTATTTCTTGCAATGTAGAAACTCTGGGCAAAATCCTTGTCTTTGACAAGAGGAAGAAAGGTGGCATCAGAGGTCAGAGCGCCTGGGAAGAGCCGCCCTCCTCACCCTCAGATGGCTGTGCCCTTGGCAGGCCCTGCTCCTGGCCCTGTGGCTACCACAGTGCTCATCCTCGGCGTCTGGCTGTCAGGCTCTTCCTGCTGGGAGTAAGGAGATGGCTGAGGGCTCCGTGTAGGGATTCAGCACCTCCCCAGCAACGCTGCGACCAGTGGCTCTCATATTCCTGCAAGACAGGTGACACTTCCCTGCTTGGATTTTGAACCCTCTGTAATCACCCCCTCTCTTCTATAAATTGATTTCCCACTTTCTCACCAGGGCTGCTTTTATAGCCAGGCCAAGAATAGTGACTGTTTCCGGAATTCACTCAAAGCGTCTCTTCCTCTACGCCTTTCATTCTTTCATTTGGTGAATATTCTCCCACACTCACTAAACCACTTTTCTCCTTCACCTGCTGTTGGTTCAGCCACACACTTGCCTTCCTTTTCCAAACTCACAAGTAGGGCTAGCATCTTAAACCAGCGTGTGCCACTGACTCTCAGAAGTGGCGCGGGGTCCTGGAGCCTTAGGCTGTGTAGACCACAGACTTCTGAGTCTGCTGCCTCATAGGGAGACCCAAGGGAACTGGAAACCAAGCAGACGATCTTATATTTCAGGGAGTGATTTAGGGGCTTTGGGGCTAAATAACCAAAAATTAAGACACGTTTCAAATTATAAAAATGGAACCACTAATAAGGTGTAGTTTGAGAAGCTGTTATGCTCCTGCCTTCTGTACGTTAACTTCGGAAGCTGTTATGCTCCTGCCTTCCGAATGTCTGTGGCTCTCTGGAGTGCAGGGCCAAGAAGAAGCATGGGGTAAGGTCCAGGCTGGGTAGAAGAAAGTTCGATGATCCCTAAGCAGGATGAAGATTGGGGAAGGAGAGGCATTCGGTGTGCTGTGTGTGCTGGCCCTGTCCGGGCATCTTCCAGAGCCCACCGTCTCTCCTGAACATCCTGCAAACTCTAAGGTCCCTATGCTTTCCATGTTCTAAGCTCACACTTAGTTAACACGGCACAACTTAGCACTTGATTCATCACTGTCCTCAAGATAGAGTTGCTGAACATCTGCTGTATGCCAAAGAAATAAGTTCCTGCCTTCAGTGGACGGGAAACCTCTCAGCCCCCAACATGCACACCATGGGAACAAGGTCACCATCAGAACTCAGAATCCAAAACGGACCCCTTCCTGAGGGGCCTTTTCACACCTGCTCTCTGCTCTCCTGGCTGCCTCTGTGCCTGGCGCCCCTCCTCTGCTCACTGCCTTCTTGGTTTGACAGTTTTTGTTTATTTTACTGCCTTGAGATCTCTCAGTGATCCTGCTTTTCCATTTGCTTTTCCAGTCTTCTGCTTTATTTAAAAAACTGAAAACAAATTTTATAGATTTTAATGTGTTAACTACTATTACACAGCAAAGTGATTCCGTTAAACATTCTGAAAGAATGTATATATGTATGCATACATTAGAATATATATGTATACTATTTTTCATTCTATTCCCATGATGGTTTAGCACAGGATATGGAAAATAACTCCCTGTGTCATACAGTAGAACCTTGCTGTGTATCCATTTCCATAGAGTCGGTTGCATCGGCTAATTCCAGACTCCCACACAATTCCCCTCCATACACTCTTCTGCTTTCTGACTGTGATTGGGGCCTCTGCCCTCCAGGCTTCAAGGTTCACAGGGCTTCTGACTGCCTTCTGTCAGTCACTTCACGTTGGCCAGACTCAAACCTAGTTTATAAGCGTTCAAGAGAAAAAATGATAGAACTAGCAGTCAGGAAAAGCTTCATGAAAATGATGAAAGTGTAGGAACTTGCCAAGCGCTTTGAAGAAAAAGATACCTCTTTGCCAATTCCAAGTTCATAGGAAGGCAGGACAAGTGGGGTCACGATATATGTAGCAGCTCAAGGTGGGGAATGGTATTGCTGGGAATGCTGGTGTTTTATTCTAGCCTGGCTCTTTCCAAAAGTTTTCTGTGTCACTCATAGTGTTAAATATGTGATGGTCAGTGAATGTTAATAGATGAAGGCATTCTGTATGGAAGAGGTTATGATCTTTGAAGGCAGTGAGACTAAATCCCAGAATGACCATGTACTATCTATAGAATGTGGACCAAAGTTAGTCTGCAGTGTCTTCATCTACAAGGCAGAAATAATCATACTTATGTTACATATAAGGGACTTCCCTGTAGCTCAGATGGTAAAGAATCTGCCTGCAATGCAGGAGACCAGGGTTCAATCCCTGGGTTAGGAAGATTCCCTGGAGGAGGAAATGGCAACCCATTCCAGTGTTCTTGCCTGGACAATTCCCTAGACAGAGGAGCCTGGCGGGCTACATTCTATAGGGTCGTAAAGAGTCGGACATAACTGAGCAACTAGCAGACACACACATGTTAGACATATACCATAACTCCAGGGATAAGTAGGTATTGAATCACTAGGAGCTAACAACATCATCATAATTATTTTTGTAGCCCACTTTGCTAACCATGTCACATTGTATATTTCCCATGAAGACCACATGAAAGCATGTGACAGGCCCACATTTTGACAGTCTGGGTCCTCTCCAAAGAGAGGACTGATAATTATATCTATCCTGTAATACAAATGGCCTCCTACAAGTATAACACTAAAGATTTTAGATCAGTGGCTATTAATATTTCAGGGGACTCATACACTTTAAGCAGATACTGAAAGCTATAAATACATTTTATTTTGCATAACATCTTGGGGGCACATAGATGCCCCTGAAGTCTATCCACAGACAGCAGGTCAAAAGTTCCAGATTGATTTTTAGATTAGGAGAATTGCAGATAAAATTAAGCCTTTTCTCTGTCTTTATAAATTCCCAGTGATATTACATTAATGTCTTGTGTTTAATCGCCAGGACTCTGAATAAGTAGGTGACTGCGCTAGATCTGTTCCTCCTGTGACAGAGGGGCTGGCTTCTCAGAAACTCTTCACCTTTTGTCACAGGGTTTAGAAAATGCCTCTGTCTCCATGTTGTTTGAAAGGTAAAATTTAGTATAAAAAATAATTACCTAGTAGATGGTTAACTGCTAAACTGGTTAAAAGATGACTATAAAAGGTCCAGAAATAGCAAGTTAAAAAAATAAATAAATCAGGTACTTCCTCTAGGCCGAGAGGGTGGGCAGAGTAGGAACTGGGACACAGAAGGGCTCCCCCTGCTCACCTCCTAGCCTGAGACTCAGACCTTTCCGACGGGGCCGCGGTTACCAGGGGCGCGCGTAGCCCGAGAGCCACCTGTGGAAGCCGCCCCCCGTGGGGAGGATGTGGACAGGAGCTCCGCTGTGCGGAGCAGACTAGCCACCCGGCAGGACCGGAACCCGGAGGAGAAGTGGTTTCCAAGTGCTCTGGCCCTGTGATGGTTCTCGAGCGCCTTCTACCAACCAACACTAGCAGCTGGCCCACTAGCAGGAAAAACCTTACAGGATCCAACTCCAGCATCCCTAGCAGGGTGGCTTTGCAGCTGAAACTCAGATGTGGATAACTGTCATCATCTCCATATCTTTTCTTTCTTTTAAAATCTAGGTTAAAAATGCGAGGCCCTACTGCATATTTAAACTGCCACAGACAGTTTAAAAAGAACACATGCTTATGTTCTTGGGGTGGTGTGTATGTGTGTGTATGCACACTTGTATCTACAAACATACACATATTTTCTTTTCTTTAGATATAAAGGGACAAACAGTAGGTACTTTTGGCATATTTTTGTCTTTTATAGTTTTGAGAAAGAGATCAGATCTTTAATTTGGGAGTGACAACAAAGTACCATTTAAATACACACACCCACATAAGAGCATGTGACTGGCTCAAATTTTGACAAACTCTTGGTCCTCTCCAAAGAGATAATTTATTGTACCCATAACTGTTGCCTGCAATAAAATAAAAGAATAGGGGAAATAAGAAAAAGGAAACAAAGAAAAGAGAAGGAAATGAGAGGCAGTAGATGTCAGGAGGAGGAGATCGTGAAGCCACATAGGAGAGACATGCATGTTCATGATTTTTGTCTCCTGAGCATAGACTTGGACAGTATTAGCCTGTCTCACAAATGCATGAAGTACTGCAAAATCTCATATACAGGTCCAGGCTTTAGGTAGCAGTAAAGTATTCATATATTTAACTTTGCCATTACATGTTTGCTAATAGAGAATACTGAAAACACAACTATTTTATGTGTTCACATGATTTATTACACTAAAAAGCATCTCTCATAGTCAAAAAGTTAAGAGTATTCTGTAAGTAGACTTGCACTCAAAGTACCCAAACAATTTGTCTTTCACATGAGGATTTGCAATGCTCCCCTTCTCACAAAAGTGTCTCATATTTCACCTAAAGATTTTCTCATGTTGTTTGCTCTTCTCTGAAATTGTTTTTTATTTCCCTGTTTTTCTACATTTTATAACATAGTTCAAGGCTTCACTCCATTACTCCATTCCTAAGTCAGCCTATGGGGTTACCCATTATACCCTATGGTGATCAGTTATTTTCTCCCTGATGCTGTAACAAGGACAAAATTTGCTTATTTTACCTAAGGAAGCAAGTCTTTTGGAGATCTTTTCGTATTTTTCCTCATGGTATCAATACAATCCTGTGGCTCAACAAACATTTAAAAAATAATAATGATAATTTTAAAATGCAAAATAAAAGATTGACCAAGTCTTTTTGAACGTAACTCTGAGATCAAAACAAAGCCAACAATACACACGTAGCCTCCAGAAGCCACATGTGATAGAAATCTCATGCCTGATCAGATTTAAGGTGATGATATGCCCTCAAACTCACCATTTATTTCAGTTACACGCATCACACGGTGAGGCTTATGCGCACACTCTGTTTGTGCAGTGCACTGTAGGAACCCCAGCTGAGACTCGGACTCAGAGGTCGGATCACCCACTGCTAGCTTCTCATGGTTAATGGAAAATCACAGCCCTAGAAGACACGCTTAGTGTTCTTTGCAGGCTTTGGTGAATGTATTTCATACCACATGCATGGGCAAATACAATACTCCATCCTGGAACAATGGTGAAAACCTATTCTGTATTCTTCCAGGAAACTAGAAAGTGTTTGGATTTTATCAGATTGTGATCTCAGTGTGATGACTAGAAATAAATCACTAAGACAATTGAAGCATCTTTTGTGTTTGTTTTTACCTTTAAAATTAAGTGTTTACAACCTAGGTTTGACAGTTTACAGCATAGCCTTAAATTTCATTTCTTTGTGATCAGGATAGCCCTGTAGCCCTCACAGACTGTTTAGGAAGCAGTGGGTAACCAAGTTTCTTAAGAGTTGTGAGATATTCAGTGCAGACACTTAATAACCAACAAATACACCAATAAGTATCTTGCAAACAATGTTTCATTTTCATTAAAAAATAATGTTGCACATGCAAACTATTATGTATAAAATGGATAAACAACAAGATCATACTCTATGGCTCAGGGAATTTTATTCAATATTCTTGTAATAAACAAGAATGGAAAAGAATATGAAAAAGAATCTTAAAATTGTTTACACATTATAGGAAGTTTCAAAAACATAGTACTAGAAAGAAAACGTCATCTGTCTTCTCGTCAACAAAGTGAAAGTCACTCAGTTGTGTCCGACTCTTTGCAACCCCGTGGACTCTATAGTCCATGGAATTCTCCAGACCAGAATACTGGAATGGGTAACCTTTCCCTTCTCCAGGGGATCTTCCTAACCCAGGGATCAAACCCAGGTCTCCTGCATTGCAGGTGGATTCTTTAGCAGCTGAGCCACAAGGGAAGTCTGAGAATACTGGAGTGGGTAGCCTATCCTTTCTCCAGGAGATCTTCCCAACAAAGGAATTGAACTGGGGTCTCCTGCATTGCAGGCAGATTCTTTACCAACTGAGCTATCAGGGAAACCCTTCATTATTAAAGGCCACCATCAATACTATGCCAACCAAGATTTATCAGTCATTTTTTAAAGGAATATTCTTGCGTAATTTCTTTTTTCCTGTTATCCATATACTGTGTAATAAATACTATATTTTGTTGAGCATTTATTTTGCACCAGATACTCTGTCATCTGATTATCATAGTTACCTATTTTAATTCTTGAAATAATCCCATGAAGTATATTTCTGGTGTTTTCATTTTACAAGTGTGAAAAATGAGTCTTAAAATTACTAAAGCAACTTGCCTAAGATACATAAGTGATAGAACTTGTAAGTGATAGAACCTGGTCTTCATCCCTGGTCTTTCTGATATCAAATCCATTCTCAACTGCTGTGATATGCTTTTTGCACATTTTATATCCTGTTCTCATCACCAAATTTCTAAATTTTAATGACAATAAAACTACTATTTGAAAATGATGATCAATACATGTTGAGTAAGTGAACGAATATTTTATGAGAGGAGAGTGGTTTGAACTCCCACTAGGAAGTTAGCACACTATAAAGGGTAGGTGCTTAATAAATGTTTGTTTGAGTTTATGTTGTATTGATTATAATCAAACCTGCAGGGCATGATTATCAATGATAAATAATGTCTTCCTATTCAAAACTGGAGCGTCTTCCGGAGAAAAGTTGATCCTCTCCCCACCCAGTGGTCTTCACAAATAATTAAAAGATCCTTGGCACCATCTCATGGTTAGCTGCCTAGAGATAGAAAATTGGAAGATGATCTTTGGGATGCCTCCCTTCACCAACAGCTTCTACTCCCCTGATCTGGTCGAAGAGGCCCAGCCTGATTAGAAAGAGCACTGTGTGGGTCGAAGACACAGCTTCTCCACCCAGTTGGGCCACCAGGTAGCTGGGTAAACGTCACAATTAGCTTACTCTTCGTGGTGCTTCCTGCAACTGAGAAAACTCCACTAGATCGTCTCTAACATACCTTTCGTCTCAAAGATGTCCTTAAGCACAACTGTTTAAAACCTCTCTCTCACTGTATGAGTGTGCAAGGGCTGCTGTGACAAGTGTCACCCGCTGAGTGAGCAGACTGGCACGGCTTAAACAATAGACGCTCTTAAACAACAACTCTTAGACTGCTTACACAGCAGTTCCGGAGGCTGGACATCCAAGACATCCAGCTGTCAGCAGGCTCGGTTTCTCCCGAGGCCTCTCTCCTTGGCTTGCAGGGGGCCGTCTTCTGGCTGTGCCTTTACGTGGTCCTTCCTGTATGTAAATGTGTAGCTGATATATCTATGTGTTTGAATTTTTTCTTCTTATACAGGCACAAGTCGGATTCTGGGACTTACCTTACTGGCTTGATTTTAACTTACTTGCTTTCACTTTTTTTTTTTTTTTTTGAGTTCTGCTACTAACTTCTTTTTTAATTTTTTTTAAATGTTTGTTTTAATTGGAGGATAGTTAGAATATTGTGGTGGTTTTTGCCGTGTATCTCTATGAATCAGCCATAGGTATACATGTGTCCTCTCCATCATGAATCCCCCTTCCCCCTCCCCTGCTCTCTATCCATCTAAGTTTTCACAGAGCACAAGCTTTGGGTGCCCTGCTTCATGCATCAAACTTGCACTGCTTAACTACTTTACACATGGGAATGTGTATGTTTCAGCGCTCTTCTCTCAAGTAACCCCACCCTCTCCTTTCATCACGTCCAAAAGCCTGTCCTTAACATCTGCCCTGTACATAGGACTGTGAGTACCATCTCTCCAGAGTCCATGTATATGCATAAATATGGCCTGATTTCAACTTAATTCCTTCTTTAAAAGCCTTTTCTTCAAATATAGTCCCCTTCTGAAGTGCAGGGTTTAGGCGTCCAATAGAGGGATTCTATAGGAATGGGCCTCCCTGCTGGCTCAGGCAGTAAAGAATCCACCTGCAATGCAGGAAGGAGATATGGGTTCGATTCCTGGGTCAGGAAGATCCCCTGGAGAAAGGAATAGCTACCAATTCCAGTATTCTTGCTGGAGAATCCCAGGGACAGAGGATTCTGGAGGGTACAGTTGATGGGGTCGCAGTGTCGGACACCACCTGGTGGCTACTCACTCATACTAATCACTTAGTTGCTAAATTGCTTGTTCACTGTTGTGAACCCTGTTCTCCCACATGAAGCAGAAACAGAGGGCCTGGCAGCCACACGGAGTAGTTAGGGACCCTGACTGCTTTTACTCTGCGGATTTTGTCTTGAGGATCCCAATCGGCTTCTGGACGTGAGGTATCATAGCTGCAGACAAAGCTGCAGAAATGAGGACAACAGGGAGATGAGAGGGTTGTCTGTCCGCTCGGCAGCTTTCCCCAGGTGCTCCCAGACTTAGTCACCTGGCCCTGCGTGTCTACAGGAGAAGTGAGGAAATGTAGTCACCTAGGTTGAGCACGTTATTGCCTCAATTAAGTTGGAGTTCCACTATCCAGAAAGACAGAGTGGGGAGATTTGAGTGTATAACTAGAAATATCTGCTAAAATCTCTTTGAACAAATTGCTGTTCACTCAGTCATGTCCGACTCTTTGCGACCCCATGGACTGCAGCACCCCAGGCTTCCCTGTCCTTTACTATCTCCTAGAGTTTGCTCAAACTCATATCCATTCAGGCAGCGATGTCTTCCAAGCATCTCATCCTCTGTCCCCGCTTGTCCTCCTACCCTTGATCTTTCCCAGCATCAGGGTCTTTTCCAATGAATCAGCTCTTCTCATCAGGTGGCCAAAGTCTTGGAGATTCCCCTCAGCATCAGTCATTCCAGTGAATATTTAGGATTGATTTTCCTTAGGATTAACTGGTTTGATCTCCTTGTAGTCCAAGGGAGTCTAAAGGGTCTTCTCCAGCACAGCAGTTTTAAAGCATCAATTCTTTGGTGATCAGCCTTCTTTATGGTCCAAATCTCACATCTGTACATGACTACTGGAAAAACCATAGCTTTGACTATATGAACATTTGTCAGCAAAGTGATGTTTCTGCTTTTTAATCTCTGTCTAGGTTAGTCATAGCTTTTCTCCCAAGAAGCAAGAGTCTTTTAATTTCATGGCTCTAGTTACCATCTGCAGTGATTTTGGAGCCAGATAAAATAAAATCTGTCACTGGTTCCATTGTTTCCCCATCTATTTGCCATGAAGTGATGGGACTGGATGCTATGATCTTCATTTTTTGAAAGTTGGATTTTAAGCCAGTTTTTTCAGTCTCTTCTTTCGCGTTCATCTAGAGATTTTTAAATTCCTCTTCGCTATCTGCCATAAGGGTGGTGTCATCTGCATATCTGAGGCTATTGATATTTCTCCCAGAAATCTTGATTCCAGCTTGTGCTTCATCCATCCTGGCATTTCACATGATATACTCTACATATAAGTTAAAATAAGCAGGTGACAGTTTACAGCCTTGACATACTCCTTTCCAAATTTGGATCCAGCCTGTTGTTCCACGATCGGTTCTAGCTGTTGCTTCCTGACCTGCATGTGGGTTTCTCAGGAGCAGTTAAGGTGGTCTGGTACCCCATCTCTTATGACTTCTCCATGGTTTCTTGTGATCCATGCAATAGAAGGCTTGAGCATAGTCGATGAAGCAGAACTAGATGTTTTCCTGGAATTCTTTTGATTTTCCTATGATCCAATGGATGTGGGCAATTAGATTTCTGGTTCCCTGACTTTCCTAAATCCAGCTTGAACATCTGGCAATGAAGGTCAATATATGGGTTTCCTCACGTAAGAAGTGGTACGATTTCTATTTTAGTCTCAAGACTGGGAAGCGCCGTTCAGTCATCACCAGTACACCCATGCTCTAGACTTGCATTGTCCGATATGGTACCCACCAGCGCTGTGTGGCAAGGGGCATTTGAAATGTGAGTGGACCAAACAGAGGTGTATTTCATGTTTGAATGTTATTTGTATGTTTGAGTTAACACAGTGTTAAAATTCAAATTTAGTTTATCACTTTCATTTTACTTTAAAAAAGCTTGTTTGGAGAAGTACGCTCACTCAAAGGGAAAAAATAGGCACACATGTACACACACACATACACAGACATGGACACACATCACCATCCTTGCTATCATGACTTGTTAACCTATTTGAAACCCTACATGCACCTCAATAGCCAAGACATGGAAACGACCTAAATATTCATCAACAGACGAACGTGTAAAGAAGATACAGTCTACACACACACACAGACACCACACGCAGAATGGAATATTATTCAACCATAAATAATGAAATAATGCTTTTTGCAGCCACGTGGATGGGCCTAGAGATTATCTTACTAAGTGAAATAAGTCAGGCAAGGACAAATACCATATGATATCCTTTATATGTTGAATCTAAAATATGATAGAAATTAACTTATTTATTAAGCAGAAACAAACTCATAGACATAAAAGCAAACTTGGGTTTGCCAAGGGGGAAAGTGGGTAGAGGAGGGATGGGTTGGGAGTCTGAGGTTAGCAGATGCAAACTACTCCATATAGAATGGGTAAGCAACAAGGTTCTACTGTATATCACAGGGAACTACACTCAATATCCTGTCATAAACCATAATGGAAAAGAAAAAATAACTTCTCACCTCTGCTTACTTGAGTATAATAGTATAGAACAAAAAACTGTAGGAGCAGGGAGAAGCAGTTCTGAAATTATTCAAAAACAAAAACTGTTTGAAAAATGTAGTCATTAGGTTTCATATCCAGCTGCTTCCAACTCTACTTGGATTAACTACTGCTAATCCACATGAACGCCTTTGATAGCAATTGCTAATCCTGAATAGGGTTGTCTTGAATGCTTTTAAATAAAATAATACTTGGAAACTCTTTCATTAAAAAGTATATTATAAAAGTTATATGTCTTCATTTTAAGTAAACTGGTAATAGAGAAGAAATTTTGTAAATAAAAATAAACATAATTTTATCACCCAGAGAGAGCCACTATTTAGCAAATTAATCTCTGTTTGATAGCTACATATTTATATTGGTATATTTTATCTGATTTGTAGGTGTAAATTTGTATTCTGTTAACTTCATTTGATATTGTATTAGAAGTGACTTTCATGTTTACCATAAACATTGTTATTAGCAGTAGCAAAATATTATGTCAAATGGGTATACCATAATTTACTTAACTATTCCTTTAATTTTAGACATAGGTTTGTATTATTATAAATAATGGTGCTTAGTATATAAATCTCAGTCCAATTTCAGACTATTTCCTGAAAATAGATTTCTAGAAATGAAAGTAAAGTGTCGCAAAGCATTATTCATTTTCTTAAGCTTCTTGATTCATATTTTCAAATAGCCTTGCACAATATTTAGAAGCAGAAATCAGAGAGTCCATAATAGTTTCAGCTTTATCTTGTGCCTGAAAGCTATGAGGTTATCAGTTGAAAAAAAGGCCTATTTTTTGTTTCCTTCTGCTCCACGAGTCCAAAGGACTCCCTCTGGGTTCCCCTCTAGTTGAAAGGCACCACTGTTTGGCAAAGCCAGAAACTCAGGTGGGGGTGTTTGATGCACAAGAAATAAGCACAAACTACCGGCCAGAAACAGAGGCACACACAGGCAGGAAGCTAAACCAGAGCCGCAGCCAAGGAGCTGAAGCCGGGAGGTGGCAGGCTGGGAGGGGCAAAAAGAGGCTGGGTCAAGAAAGAGTCTCAGTGTGGGCTCAGTGGGCCCCTGCTTCACCCTGCCTGCAGGCAGCCCGCGTGCGGGAAGCCAGAGGGGAGGAACAGGCGGGGGACCACCTGCAGGCTGCCCAGGCCCTTTGGTTATAAAGGGGGCATTCCTTCTGACACCAAGCGGGACACTGCGGGGCTCCTGGGCACAAAAGCCTTTCTGTGTCCCCGATTCTTTGATTACAGGAAATAGACTTCATTCAACCTGCTTGACCTTCTCTGAGTTTCAACAAGCAGGTTCAAACAATTGCTCATCAGGGAAGGGAAGGGAAGGGGAGGTACATATAACAACATCTTTGAGCTATTTTGCAGATGTTAAAAACTGCACAAGGTGGGAGAAGTTAACTGTATACTGCCCACAAGCATGTAGACCTCAGACCAGTTGGAACCAGATCTGTGATTCTGACTTCCAACTGTCTCATCACCAACCAACCAGGAAAATGTACATGAGTTGATCATGCCCTCTTTGAACCATTACTATAAGATTCATCACTACTCTCTCCAGATGGGGACACACAGTTTTGAGGGCATTCATTCATTGTGACTCCATGCAAAGCAATAAAGCTATTCTTCTCTACTTAAGCCAAAACTCTGTCTCAGAGATTTAATTCCATGTCAGGGTACAGAGGTCAGATTTGGCTTTACTTCCAACGTTAAAATTGCTTCTTTCTTGGGTGTCCCTCACATGAAACCCCAAGGAACATGATCTTTATTCTTGAAGGCCTCCTTTGACAGGAAAAAAAAAAAGAAAATTGCCAGTATTTATTATAGATGCCAAGCATCTAATCTCCCTCAGATTCCAAAAAATGCACCATGCCCTCTGTCCGAGAGCTTCTCCTCGTTTGTTTTCTTTCCTTCCACCAGATCCCAGCTCCCAGCCTCTTTCCTTCCTCTTTGTTCTCTCCAGCTCAAATGAAAAGGTCCTTTACAAACGACTGTTACGCACTGGCCCAGAAACATAGGCTTTCCTCTGATGGCCCTTCAGCACAGGGGTAATGACGTGTCCTAAGGCCTCTGTTCCAATGCAGTGTGGTCTCCAGATGGGCAGGGTCTGAGTCTGCACGTCTCCTGGGCTGTGTCTTCGTCACTCAAATCCTGGGCCATTGGAGCTGATTAGTAAATATCTGTTAAACACACGAACAAAATCATGAAGAAGTCCATCTTCCTCCAAACATGATCAAAAGACTTCACTGGGTCCCCTGATCACCTGAGTGTGTGAATCACAAAGATAGCTCCCAGGCAGACTCCCCCTGCATTTGCTGAGAGCATGCCAGTCAGTCCTGGTAGTTTTCAGACAAATCAAATTAGAAATGGTTGTACTCATTTGGAAAATCAAGAACTGGCTTTGAAATCTTTCCCCACAAATTAGATTGAATCAAGATCATTTTCCCCTAGCTCATAAATGCTTGATTGGCTTTGTCTGATGCCTCGTGATGGAAATGCAGCCTTGCATTTCAAGCTCTGTTTTTCACTCACCAGGGTGTTGTGATGTCTGGATGATGATTAAAAACAAAACAAACACCCTCAATGAAAATGCTTGGTAAATAACAGTTCAGTACAGTAACCCTTGGAAGTGGCACTTTAGGAAACTCTAAAACCAGTCAAGGTAAGAAGAAATTCAAGCTAGGCCTGTTGTATTCCCTTGAGGTCTTAAGAATTGGTTTTCTGATACAGCAGGACAGACATATCTGTGTTATCATCTGTTAGCAGGACCCAAGAAAGGGATGTGCCAGGACTTGGCTATGATATTTGTAGAGTCCTAGCAGGAGCCACCTGGCCACCTACATTTCCCTCTCTTGCTCAAACATGGGGTTCTTGCTCTAGCTTCCACCTTAGTCTCCAGACTTGATTCAGACTCATGCCACATTTGGTCCAGGTATATTCCTAGTCTACCTCCACCTATGACCTCAGGTCTTTTTCAACAAACTAAGAATGGTCCAATCTTCTATTTTATACTTAAGAAATTTTATTTTATTGAAGCATAATTGATTTCCAATGTGCTAGTTTCTTGTGTATAGCAAAGGGATTCAGTTATCAGTTCAGTCACTCAGTCGTGTCTGACTCTTTGCGAACCCATGAACTGCAGCATGCCAGGCCTCCCTGTCCATCACCAACTCCCAGAGTTTACTCAAACTCATGTCCATGGAGTCGGTGATGCCATCCAGCCATCTCATCCTCTGCCGTCCCCTTCTCCTCCTGCCCTCAATCTTTCCCAACATCAGGGTCTTTTCTAATGAGTCAGCTCTTCGCATCAGGTGGCCAAAGTATTGGAGTTTCAGCTGCAACATCAGTCCTTCCAATGAACACCAAGGACTGATCTCCTTGAGGATGGACTGGTTGGATCTCCTTGCAGTCCAAGGGACTCTCAAGAGTCTTCTCCAACACCACAGTTCAAAAGCATCAATTCTTCAGTGCTCAACTTCCTTTATAGTCCAACTCTCACATCCATACATGTTTGTAATAGTTTGAATCTACTTATCCCAAATTCTCAGTCCATCCCTCCCCTACACCCCTCCTGTTTGGCAACCACAAGTCTGTTCTCTATGTCTGTGAGTCTGTTTCTGTTCCATAGATAAGTTCATTTGTATCATATTTTAGGTTCCACGAGTAAGAGATATCATGGTGTTTGTCTTTCTCTCTCTGATTTATTCCACTGGTTATGATAATCTCTAGGTCCATCCATATTGTTTCAAATGGTATTGTTTCATGGAATGTTCCATTTTTTAAAACTTTCTGCCTCTCTTTTTTCTTTCCCTTTTTCTGTGAGGGCAGACAGGGGCACTCTTGGATGAGAGACAGTTGGATGTACTGGATGCCAGAGGACCTGGCTCCCAGATCTGACAGATCGATTTCTGATTCATGCCATATTTCCAGCTAATGCCAATCCGCCGTGCCACCCCATGTCAGAGGTGCAGTGAGGGGGTGGGCTCTTCCCTTTGGGGCAGTTAGTTACAGCTTCTGCCAGGAGGCAGAAGGCCCTGGGGCAGTTTTCCCCCACACATTAGGGAGCCTATCATACTTGACAAAGTCCAAGCCACAGCATTGCAGCTGCATCAGGTCTATTGCACATCGGGTGTACTAGGCCTTCAGGTATTCACTGCTGCTTTATCCTTGTCCTTCTTTTCCCAGATAGCTCAAGGCCAGCCCAGGGTCTTGTTGCTGAGCTAATGAACAGCATTTGGTGTGTGAAATAAAGTCTCAGGAGAAGAGAGTCAAGAAGTTGTGGCAAATGACCAGATTGAGAATGAGTTAGAGGCCACTGACCTTGCCTTTTCCTCATATGCCTTTTATCTATAATTTCTGTATTTTCAGATTAAATTAGAAGCAGAGCAGAGGATGACTTTCTCATGATTTCTGCAAGAGCTAACTGGCTTAAATCACTATCTCAGGCAGTAATAAGTATCTTTCTAGTGAAATGAGTTCAGAAGGAATGCACTTGCCAAACCAAGATAATGCCCATTATTTCTGGTCAAAGGTTGACTGGGGAAAATGCCCACAAATGAGAAATGCCTATGAGCAATTCATTACTGATTGGCCCCTTTAATTTGGCTAATAGACCACTTGGCCAATAGACCATTTTGTTGGCAGAATAGTCTATTTGGCCAGTAGAAGATCAGCAAGTAAGTAACAATTTTGAAGTAGAGTGAATTCTTGCCACCGAGATAAGACAAAGGCAACATCCAAACAGAAATTTAGGCACAATTAGCTTTTGCTCTTAAGGTCTAAAATTGTTCATGTATTAATACATCCATGGTTTCAACTGAAATAAGCAAAGGGTTATGTTCAATCATAAAGCCATAAAATAGGTGCTAGTCAAGCCGTTTGTTAATGTCTTTCTTCTCAGTCTGGTTAGTTCCTTGTTTTAGCCTAGTTAATTATGGCATTTTTGCCTTTACACTATCTGTGTTCTTGCATATTTGCTTAGTCACTCAGTCATATCTGACTCTTTGCGACCCCATGGACTGTAGCCCACCAGGATCTGCTGTCCATGGAATTTTCCAGGCAAGAATATTTGACTGAGGAGCAATTTCCAGGGATGGAACCCACGTCTCCTGAATTGCAAGTGGATTCTTTGCCACCTGAGCCACCAGGGAAGCCCTACACTATCTGAGACCTGGCTAAAATATTGGGGGTCCAATGAACAAATGATGATAGATTCCAAGTTTAAGGATGTGTGACAAACAGAGACCATTAGTAATACATTTCTCTATGTTCCAGCCAGCATATACCAGCATTTAGACCATGATGGTGTTTCTCCCATTGTGTCCATAAGCAGAACAGCATCTTCCAAAGTTGGTCCTTCTATACCAAAGTTAAGTCCTGCTTGTGACAGTTTATCTGATCGATTCTGTAGTCACATGATAAAGAATTAAATAGTACTGAGTTCTATCTGTCAGATCTTCCTTACCCATGAGTCATCAGGAGACCACAGTAATTACATTATTATTCTAAGATTTCCTTTTTGATGAGCTACTTCACCATAAAGGAAAGATTTTAGTTGGGTGGCTTTTACTGGATTTCAGTCCACATTTGACAAACTTTTGATCTGGTTGGAGAATGATCTGGATACTTGGAAAGGAGGCTGCAGTCACAAACTGTGTTGTCTCTCGTTGTTTTCCTCTAAGTTTCCTTGCATGGCCCTTGGAGCAGTACCCAGCAACATGGCTTACATATAATTCCTCCCATTTTATTATCTCCAAGAAATTTCAAATGTTCTAATCCCCTATTCAGTTATCTATCAACCTAGCATTCTCTTTGTAAAGTATTTTACAATGCTGTTTCTCAGGATGGGGTAGGAGGAAAAATAGTTGATTGGTTGTTATATTCTGGTAAGCATGGTTTATTTATTTTTTTCAATTGGACTTCTTTTTAAAAAGCAATGTACCAATCTGGATTCCTTTTATTTCTTTCTCTGCTTTGATTGCTATGGCCAAAAACTCTCACTCTTTGCAGATGACATGATTCTCTACATAGAAAACCCTAAAGACTCCACCAGAAAATTACTAGAGCTAATCAGTGAATATAGTAAAGTTTCAGGATATAATATTAACACACATAAATCCCTTGCATTCCTATACACTAACAATGAGAAAACAGAAAGAGAAATTAAGGAAACAATTCCATTCACCATTGCAACAAAAAGAATAAAATACTTAAGAATATATCTACCTAAAGAAACAAAAGACCTATATATAGAAAACTGTAAAACACTGGTGAAAGAAATAAAAAAGGACACAAATAGATGGAGAAATATATCCTGTTCATGGATCAAAAGAATCAATATAGTGAAAATGAGTATATTACACAAAGCAATCTATAGATTCAGTGCAATCCCTAAAAAGCTACCAATGGTATTTTTCAGAGAACTAGAACAAATAATTTCACAATTTGTATGTAAATACAAAAAACCTCAAATAGCCAAAGCAATCTTGAGAAAGAAGGACGGAACTGGAGGAATCAACCTGCCTGACTTCAGGCTCTACTACAAAGCCACAGTCATCAAGACAGTATGGTCCTGGCACAAAGACAGACATGTAAATCAACGGAACAAGATAGAAAGCCCAGAGGTAAATTCATGTACCTATGGACACCTTATCTTTGACAAAGGAGGCAAGGAGATACAATGGAGAAAATACAAACTCTTTAACAAGTGGTGCTGGGAAAACTGGTCAACCACTTGTAAAAGAATGAAACTAGAACACTTTCTAACACCATACACAAAAATAAACTCAAAATGGATTAAAGATCTAAATGTAAGACCAGAAACTAAAAAACTTCTAGAGGAAAACATAGGCAAAACA
>JADEYB020000002.1:2632730-2654793 GCA_015832495.2 Alces alces | reverse complement strand
CTGGGTGTTCATTGGAAGGACTGATGCTGAAGCTGAAACTCTGATACTTTGGCCTCCTCATGTGAAGAGTTGACTCATTGGAAAAGACCCTGATGCTGGGAGGGATTGGGGGCAGGAGGAGAAGGGGACGACAGAGGATGAGATGGCTGAATGGCATCACCAACTCAATGGGCAAGAGTTTGAGTAAACTCCAGGAGTTGGTGATAGACAGCGAGGCCTGGCGTGCTGAGATTCACGGGGTCGCAAAGAGTCGGACACGACTGAGCGACTGAACTGAACTGAACTGAAAGGAGAGAATATAGTTGTTGACTTTGTTGCCACTCCTTTTCACACTATTTTAAAGTACATTTTCTTCTTTTTTTGTTTTACAATTTCATGTCTTTAAAAAAAATTGAACTATAGTTGATTTACAATATTGTGTTAATGTGTGTGTGTGTGTGTGTGTGTGTGTGTGTGTGTGTGTATTCTTTTTCTGTTATGGGTCATTCTAAGATACTGAGTATAGTTCCCTATGATATACAGGAGGTTCTTCTTGGTTATTTTATATATAGTGTGTGATTATGGATGGCACTAGTGGTAAAGAACTTGCCTGCCAATGCAGGAGACACAAGTGATGCAGATTTGATCCCAGGATCGGGAAAATCCTCTGAGGAGGGCATGGCAACCCACTTCAGTGTTCTTCCCTGGAGAATCCCATGGACAGAGGCGCCTGGTGGGCTACAGTCTGTAGGGTCACAAGAAGTCAGACAGGACTGAAGTGGCAGCACACGCTCACAGTGTGAATATGTTAATACCCAGTTCACCTGCCCTCAGATTCCCCTTTGGTAACCATAAGTTTGCTTTTTATTTCTGTGGGTCTATTTCTATTTTGTAAATAAATTCATTTATATCACTTTTTTAGATCCACACATAAGTGATATCATGTGGTATCTGTCCTCTTTCTGACTTATGTCACTTAGTATGATAATCTCTAGATCCATCCTTATTGCTGAAAATGGAATTACTTTTTTCTTTTTAACAGTTAAGTAATATTATCTTTTTGCATGCTCTTTCTAAGTCATTGCTGAGGACTCCCTCCAATGCTATCTTGAGACAGATTCTGAAGTTGCAAATGGTGATACTGAAAATGATTCATGTTGATTTCAAAAGTAGTACTTTTTTATTTAGCTATTTTTTTTCTCCTTTCCACTGTGGTGGATGGGGGTATCAGTGCTTCTTGACACTGGTATTTCTGCCAGCAACCAGCACAGCTGAGATGGATGTTGTAGGGAAAGAGCGAATTAACCAAGATGGTAGCAGTCAGACTCTCCTGTCTCACAGCTTCTGGCTCAGCCCAGGTTTTGTGAATACATGCTTGTGTGAGAGCTGAGACCACTTACAGCACTGTGCATGCACATCACAATGTACCCACTTGGCCATGGGCCACTTTTGTCCTATAAACATATATAAGCTCCATCTGAAAAGCCCTTGCATCCACGTTGTGCCACACTATGGCTGGGTTTGGTGGGTCAACCACAAGAGAATATGGCATATCTGCTGTATGGCTGCTGCACCAGCGTGGAGAGAATAAACGTGCAGTTCATACAGTTCCTCCAGTTTTCTTCCAGCTTCCCAGCTTGTGTCTTGCCTGCCCTGGGTTCAGCAAACAGTGGAGTAGCAAGACAACTGGCATAGTCAGCAGGATACACAACAGACAGAGGAGCCTGAGGCTCCAATGAATGGAGGAAGCCAGTGGCCACCACATAGCCTGTGGTAGCAGGTAGCTGTGGTCCTCTCGGTGTGGGCCCTGGTGGAAGACTGGGAAGCTATGGATGGGTCACCAGATAGCATTGAAAAGGCGTCACAGGCAGTGACTCCCCATTTGCAGGACGGGGCAGCGCGGACTGCGGCTGGCACCGTGGGGTGGATTTTCCTAACTGCCCTGAAGGTGAATGTGGATAGCGCTCTCCATGATGCTGCACAAGTGTGCAAGTTGTTGAGATGGGAGGAAGAGGTAGAGCAGTGTATACACATGCTGGAGCAAGAGATGCATGGCCCTGAGGAGCCCAGCACCTCACACTGCGAGGTCGTGCGGGACGGTGATGATGAGCATTGTGAGACCAAAGGTCCCCACTTGGTAGCGTGGCCCATTGTGCAGCAGAAAGTGAAGCATGAGCGGCCTACTGCCCAGGGGAGCATTGTCAAGGGTCCCTCAAAGTGACTGAGTTCATGACGTATCGACCATACACTCAGGCAGAGGTAGTCAACTTGGGTAAGCAGTTTTGGCAGAAATAAGGGGAACCTTTAGCAGCATGGCTTTTGCAACTCTGAGACAAAGGGTTGGATGCTATAATTTGTTCCGGGGACAGAATAGAACTGTTGGCATCCATAACCACTTTCCCCTCGTTGAGATAAAGATTGTAGAACATTATGAGACCACGAGTCTCTGCTTGTTAGCTAGGCCCATCGTGCAACTGAGAGCACAGTAGCAGCGTAAGTGTCCACAGCAAGAGATACAGGTGCTTCAGCTTGAAGGTTACATGGCTCCCAAGGAAGTTCCTTAAGATGCCCTTTTTGGCTTTGAATAGGGTTCAGGCCAAGGTGTCTGCCCCAAGAGCCCAAGCAGGGACCTGAGGCCCCATGTAGAACTTGTAATTAACTGTGCTTAGTCACTCAGTCATGTCTGACTCTTTGGGACCCTATGGACTGCAGCCCACCAGGTCTCCTTTGTCCATGGGGATTCTCCAGGCAAGAATACTGGAGTGGGTTGCCACATCCTCTTCCAGGGGATCTTCCTAAGGTGGGGATCGAACCCAGGTCTCCTGTGTTGCAGGCAGATTCTTTTCCCTCTGAGCCACCAGGTCACTAGCTAATATACAGAGAGTAACGGCTCTGGTTGATACTGGTGCTGAATGCAAACTTGTTTATGGCAAGCCAGAGCAGTTTCCTGGGTCTTGTGCACACATTCATGGCTATGGCTGCCACGTGATGAAGATTTAGGCCATGTCCTATGTTGTAGATTTAGAACAGTACTGTAAAGTCTGTGTCCTCAGACTTAGAAAAGTATAATCATGCAGGTAGATTGTGAACACTGCAAAAATCCCCTCCTTGAAGGGATGGGTCTAGTGACTCTGGGGTATTTTGCATGCCCTTAATAAAAAGCCCTGCAGGGGTGGAGTTGCCCCTGTGGAGGCTTTCATGCAGTTTCACAAGGACAGATGGTGGACGAGATTTGGCAATGGAAGATAAAGGCGCTCCATGGGTGGCGGGTGTCTCTTCTAGCCCCATGAGGGGAAGAACTACAAAATGAGTTCTAGGTGATACCTGGTGTTGGGTTTTTCTATGTATTGGGGATGTAACTGTTTGTTGCTATACCATCTACTGCTATTGCAGAATGTGGGTTTAAGGGTCAGAGTTACTTGACAAGGGAATATCATGGAAGATGGATTGAGCATAGATTCTGAGGTGAGAGACCCTGAAGGGGTGAAATATAGGGAAAGAGCAAATTTGCCAAGACGGTGGTAGCCAGGCTCTTGCCTCATTGTCTCTCACTCTTGCCCCATGTATTCTAAACACATGGTTATGTGACAGCTGAGACCACACAGCACTGTGCATGTGTGTGATGATGCACCCACTTGGCCATGGGCCACTTTTGTCCTGTAAACATATATAAGCTCCACCTGAAAAGCCCTTGAGTCCGCATTATGGCCGCATTGTGGCCGCGTTCACTGGGTCAAACACAAGAGAATACAGCATGCCTGCCGCACGGCTGCTGCACCAGCGCAGAGAGAATAAACACGTGCAGGTCCTGTGGCTCCTCGAGTTTTCTTCTGGCTTGCCCCCTCGCGCCTCGCCTACCCTGGGTTCCGTGAACAGCATGCACAGTGAGGAACACAAGACAGATGTGCGACAGGAAGCTGAGCCAGAAACCCTTCCTGGGAGGACTGGGTCAGATTCGGTGTGAAACTTATTTCCTGTCCATTCCCATCTCTCTCTCCTACTTGCCCTTGGACCTACCACTGGAGAGCACTGCGGGGAGGTGCTCTAAAGACAAATAAATTCTGGACAGTTCAGGCGGCCGCCTGGACACAGGACAACAGAGGACAGTGGGAGGAGGATGGGGGGGGGAGTGAAGGAGCATGGCCTGGAGTGACCCAGAGAAACCACCCAAGGACAGTGCATTTCCAAGCTCTCCTGCTCCCTGGTGAGCAAAGTGGTGGTCCCCATACCTCGCCTATTTTAACAGAATCTCTGAGGCATTTATTTGAAGTTCTTGCCATCATCATCTTGCTCAGGATTTTGTGTGTCCCCTGAAGGCCCCTCAGGGGTGTCTGTGTTCCCTGGTCTATTTACAGATAGGCCCATTATATGTTCAATGGAATGAAGCAGCCTGGCCTCTCATCAGATGTGGGAGAACTGATCAAAGAAGGGGAAAAATTCTCAGTTCTTCTAGATCCCTGCTGTCATGAAGACCAACTTTTGTGATTGTCTATCCACACAGAACACTTGGTACATGGTTTAGGTGGACCTAAACATTATAAATTGGATTTTTAAAAGTTTTTTTTAAATTGAAGTGTAGTTGATATACAATGTTGTGTTAACTTCTGAGGTACAGCAAAGTGATTCAGCTATGTGTGTGTATATGTATATATTCAGGTCAGTTTTCATTCCCATCACAAAGAAAAGCAAAAATGTCAAAAGATGTCCAAGCGACCGCACAATTGCACACATCTCACACTCTTGCAAAGTAATGCTCAAAATTCTCCAAGCCAGGCTTCAACAGTATATGAACTGTGAACTTCCAGATGTCCAAGCTGTGTTTAGAAAAGGCAGAGGAACCAGAGATCAAATTGTCAACATCCACCAGATCATAGAAAAAGCAAGAGAGTTCCAGAAAAACATCTACTTCTGCTTCATTGGCTATGCTGAAGTTTGTGACTGTATGGGTCACAACAAATGGTAGAAAATTCTTTAAGAGATAGGAATACTGGACCACTTTACCTGCCTCCTGAGAAACCTGTATGATTTAGAACCAGACATAGAACAACAGAACGGTTCCAAACTGAGAAAGGAGTATGTCAAGACTGTATATCATCACCTTGCTTATTTAACTTATATGCAGAGCACAACATGAGAAATGATGAACTGGATGAAACATAAACTAGAATCAAGATTGCCGGGAGAAATATCAATAACCTCAGATATGCAGATAACACCACCATTACAAAGTGAAGAGAAACTAAACAGCCTCTTGATGAAAGTCAAAGAGGAGAGTGAAAAAGCTGGCTTAAAACTCAGCATTCAAAAAATGAAGATCATGGCACCCGGTCCCATCACTTTCTGGTAAATACATGGGGAAAACAATGGGAACAATGGCAGACCTTATTTTCTTGGGCTCCAAAATCACACTGTAGGTGGTGACTGCAACCATGACATTAAAAGATGCTTGCTCCTTGGAGAAAAGCTGTGACAAACCTAGAGAGCATAATAAAAGCAGAGACATGACTTTGCCAACAAAGGTCCGTCTAGTCAAAGCTATGGTTTTTCCAGTGGTCCTGTATGGATGTGAGAATTGGACCATGGAGAAAGTTGAGCACTGAAGAATTGATGCTTTTGATCTGTGGTGCTGGAGAAGACTTGAGAGTCCCGTGGACTGCAAAGAGATCAAACCAGTTAATCCTAAAGGAAATCAACCTGAGTATTTATTGAAAGGACTGATGCTGAAGCTGAAGCTCCAATACTTTGGCCACCTGATGGGAAGACCATCTGGCCACTGGAAAAGACCCTGATGCTGGGAAAGATTGAAGGCAGGTGGAGAAGGGGACGACAGAGGATGAGATGGTTGAATGGCATCACTGACTCAATGGACATGAGTTCAAGCAAGCTCTGAGAGTTGGTGATGGACAGGGAAGCCTGGCATGCTGTAGTCCATGGGGTTGTAGAGTCAGACACAACAGAGCGATTGAATTGAATTGAACTGAATTGATATATTCAGTTATGTATGTGTGCATGCTAAGTCACTCAGTCATGTCCGATTCTTTGCGATGCTATAGACTGTAGCCCACTAGGATCCACTGTCCATGGGTTTCTCCAGGCAAGGATACTGGAGTGGATTGCCATGCCCTCCTCTAGGGGATCTTCCTGACTCAGAGATGAAACCCACATCTCTTAAGTTTCCTGCATTGGCAGGCAGGTTGCTTTCCACTGCAGCCACCTAGGAAGCCTCAGTTATACATATATACATTTTTAAAATATTCTTTTCTTTATGGCTTATTACAGGCTATTGAATATAGTTCCCTGTGCTATACAGTAGTACCTTGTCATTTACCTATTATTATGTAATAGTTTGTATTTGCTGATCCCAAACTTCCAATTGTCCCCCCCACCTCCTTCCCTCTTGCCACCCACAAGTCTGTTCTCTGTGTCTGTGCGTCTTAAACATTGTATTCTAAGATAATGGAAAAGGGACATTTACAAAGTCCTATCCTTCAGTCTTGTTATCCTTTCCCCCTCTACACAGCCTCAAACTTTGGGTGTAGCTTTGTTCTGGAAAATTGTTACTAGAGGTGATGCTTACCTCAGGAAAAGAAAAGGGGAAGAAAGTTACTGCTGTCTCCCAGGTTCTCTGTGAGAGCTTTCCTGATTGCTTAAAAAAGACAGCCCTGCTTCAGTTAATCTGCCGTCAGTGGGAATATTTCATCTTGAAAGGAAATCAACCAGAATTTCAAAAAATGCAAATTAAAACAGCAATGGGATATGAAAAGCAAGTTGGTAGATTTTGTTTTAAAGTGGTCCCCAAGACAAAGGAGGAAGTTCTGAGAGATGACTGCCAGAAACATCTGCGTCACACAAACATAGGTTTGTCCCCTATTGTCCCTGGGAAGGAAGACTCTGGCTTTTGAATTACCTAGCTACTCCAGACTCAATCTGTGTAGTTTTTTAAATGAATGCAGCGTCATTGTGTAGAATACATAAGATACATGTGTGAGCACTTAACCTGATACCAGGGACAGTATACACTGTGGGCAATTTCTTTTTTGTTATTTTATTCTTTCAATTAATTTTTATTGGAACAGTTGATTCATGACGCTGTGTTAGTTTCTGCTACACACAGAGTGAATCAGCTATGCGTGTACATACATCCCCTCTTTTTAAAATTCCCTTCCCACGTAGGCCACCACAGAGCACGCGATAGTTTCCTGTGCTAACTATGCAGTAGATTCTCATTCGTCATCCGTCTACACAGAGCATCAGCAGTGCATGTCTGTTAGTCCCAGTCTCCCAAATCATCCCACCCCCGTCCCCCTTGGTGTCCATAAGCTTGTTCTCTATGTCTGCATCTCTATTTCTGTTTTGCAAATAAGATCATCTATACCTTTTTCTAGATCCCACATATGTGTTACTGTACATTATTTGTGCCAATTTCTTGATGGATGGATATAAGGGGCCTTTATTCTTTGACACGTCGATTAACTTCTGGGAATCTAGCCTATAGAGAACACATCTAAGCAGCCACAACAAAGGATCAATGCAAGAATATGCTTATATCCCACTGATGATGAGTACGTCAGTAGAAATGCATTATTGGTAGAAGTTTGTTTGGTAACTGCTATTTGTTTTCAGAAGTGCAGGACTCTCCCTAACAAACATCGTTGGGACCTAACAATGTTTTTCTGGCTTAGGAGGTTGTTTGAGCTGAATGATTAGCCTGCTCTAGGACCAGAAGCTGTACTAGGTGTCTAACCTCACTACTTGACCACTTCAGTGAGAAGCTAAATTCACGCAGCTAGGCAACCCAGGGCATTCCCTTTCGGAAATGCCTGCCATTCCCCGCTCCCCCTCCCCCTTCCCGAAGTGGTACAGGCTACAAGAATGACTCTAAAAGGCAGAGTTAGCATCATTCAGAGGCCTTGAGAGATTTTTAGGGACTAAGATGTGTCTGTGACTAGAACGCACTTGTGGTTGCCAAGGGGAAGTTGGGTGGGGTAACGATGGATTTGGAACTTGGGTTTAGTGGATGCAAACTACTGTATGTAGAATGAATAAACCATGAGACACTGTATAGCACAGTGAACTATATTCAATACCTTGTAATAAACTGTAATGGAAAAGAACATGAACCTTAAATCTATTTATTCATATATATACACACACACACACACACACACACACACACACACCCATGTGTAATGGAATCACTTTACTGTACAGTAAAAATTAGTACAACATTGCAAATCAATTATACTTCAATAAAATACATTTTTTCCAAAAGTAAAAAAGATGTGTCCATGACTGTGTAGAGGACAATATTGTCTTACACTTACCTGAATATGTTTACTGACGGTATTGTAGAGATTAGTTTAGAATCTAAAAGAGACAAATGGTGCGAAATGAGAAGTTGTTGGCTATAAAGATTCCAAATGGCTTTCATGTTGTAGCAGCTATTCATAATCTAGAAGGTGCTCCAGGCTTTCTCCTTGTTCATCTAGTAAAAGTGAGTCAGCACATGGCTCAGCTGAGCGCGCGCACACACACACACACACACACACACACACACACGTCTTTATTTTCCTGTAACTTCCTCAAATAATCTGACCTGTTTTCTCACACTTACGCAAACAATAGTCCTCTTCCTACTTCTAGCATTTCCACACTTAATACTCCCCACTTCCGGTCCCCTCATGCACCCCTCAATCTTCATGTTACTAAAAACACTCTTAATACATTAAAAATATGGCCAAAGTCATTTTACTGCTTCTGACTTTGTACGATAACTTTGGCAAGCATAAAAGGCTTTTAAACTCTACTCATTTTTCTTGCCTCACCTCCTTCATAGCCCTGGCCCTCTCTGCCCCACTTCCAGTTCAGCAATGACTGAACTTCAGGAGTGCCATCTTTTGCGAACACCATGCCGTTTACTGAGAAGCCTGCTGGGCGTTTGCGCCTGTCCGTCCCCACTGCCTCCCAGGGAAGCATCACTGTCCTTAGGAAATCTTTGCCTTTCAGCTGCTTCTCTCCCAGGCGGCCCTGGGAGCTGGTCAGTGGCATTCCACACTGTGACATTTTCTCAAGGGTACCACTTTGAAAAGTATCCCAGACTTTGGCATTCGTTGACTTGCAGTACATCATTACTCAGTGAGTGAATGTTATTATTTTTATCTCTGGATCCCTAGAAACTTCTGATGTTTCCTATCCCCCCGCTGCCCAGGTCTTTGATGACCCTTTTTGCGGATAGCACTGTGATCCAGAAAATAGGACTGGAAAACAATTTTGTGGGTGTATCTGAACAAAGCTAACACATTTTTCCCTTTAAGATCTTACTGCTGAATGTGGAATAATCCTGAAATTAAGGTCAGCTCCAGGTGATTGTTTATATCAGCTGTCAGACCGCAGAATAAAAAATGGCTTTTATATATTTGATTTTTATTGTTTTCCAGGGCAATGTCACTTTCTCCTGCTCTGAACCACAAATTGTTCCCATTGCATTTGTCAACTCCAGCAGCAGTTATTTGCTGCTGCCTGGTACTCCCCAAATTGATGGGCTCTCAGTGAGTTTCCAGTTTCGAACCTGGAACAAGGATGGTCTCCTTCTGTCCACAATGCTCTCTGAGGGCTCGGGGACCCTGCTGCTGAGTCTGGAGGATGGAACCCTGAGACTCGTGATTCAGAGAACGACGGGACGTGCAGCTGAAATCCTCACAGGTACCGTCTGCTGACAACTTCTAGATCACTTTCTTATTCAGCCAAGTCAACACATGTTTGAGATTCTGACCAAAACGCACAGGCTCCAGCTCCCAGGGATGTGGGCTAATCGGTCTTCACAAACTTCGGGTTTGAAGATCCAATGTTTTTTTATTCTTTAAAAAAAATTATATTGTAGTATAGTTGATTTACAATGTTATGTTAGTTTCAGGTTACGCCAAAATGATTCAGTTATACATATACACACATACATACATGTATATATATATATAAAATATATATATATATATAAATTCTTTTTCAGATCCTTTCCCCATCTAGGTTATTACAGAGTACTGAGTATCGTTACCTGGGCTACACACTAGGTCCTTGATCATTATATACAGTAGTGTGTATCCATTAATCCCAAACTCCTAATTTATCCCTTTTCCCCCCTACATTTTCCCTTTGGTAACCATGTTTGTTTTCCAAGTCTATGAGTCTGTTTTTGCTTTGTAGATTTTTACATTTGTGTCATATTTCAGATTCCACATATAAGTGATATCATATGATACTTTCTTTGTCTGACTTACTTCACTTCATATGATCACCTAATCTTTATCTATGAAGATTGGAAAGCGCTTCCTTTTACACAGTATAAGTTAGGCCCTAATGTGCGGCCGTGTGGAACAGAGGTATGAACCACACCCTGGCTCTTCTATCTGCCTTTCCTTTCACATGGAGCCATGAAATCTTCTCCCTCCTTCTATACTTGTTATATTACTGTCCTTACAAAAATAGCATGTTCACTTAGTGACAAGCACTTACAGAGGTCAGACTTACCTGCAGGCACTGCATGGGAGGCCAAGGCAGGCGGCTAGGTCAATGAATCCTCTGAAAAGCCTTCCTGGCTCTACAGTTTGAATCAAACCCCCTCTTCTGGGCCAATATCCATCCCAGATTACATGATATTGCATCTTCCTTTAATTTAAATATCTTTCTTCCCCCCACTGGACTGTGAGCTCTGTCATCCAAACAAATTAGAGAAATTTGAGTTAGGGAGCAAAAGACATAATTTAATAGTTATGATGAGGTCAGACTATGGGAAAGCTTCAGAGTCAATGGATGAACAACAACAACAAAAAAAACCCACTGAACCTTTGTAAATGACAGAAGGGTCTGGGTCTGCAAGTCAGTCAGGAGATTCCAAAAGTGCCTCTTCCCCTGATTAGTCTGTGGCCCCAGATTGTTCTTAACTTTGTCTCCCATGTAAGAGTGTATTAGGTACCGACAGCTGCATAACAAATTACGCCAACATGTATTGATTGAAAACAGCATGCCCTATGTCTCCATTTCTGAGTCAGGAATCCAGAGGCCCCTGACTGGGTGGTTCTGGCTACAATCAGCTTGTTAACAGGGGCAACGGTCATCTCAAGTTTCAACCAGGGTTAACTCTGCTTGCAGGCTAACTCACATGGCTGTTGACAAGTCTCAGAAGATCCAAACCTATCCCCATGGCCTCTCCAGAAGGCTGCCTCATTGATAGGGCAGCACTCTGAACCCAGAGTGAGTGGCTTTGGAGAGAGCAATAAAGAACCCTCAGGACAATGCCGTGGTGTTTGTGTATCTCAAAGCAAGAGTAGCTTCCCATCATTTTCAACATATTCTGCTCATTAGAAAAGAGAATAAACCTAGCCCTTGCTCAAGTCAAGGGGATTATACAAGTGTTTACACGGCAGGAGTCGTGGGTCATTGGGACTGTCTTAGCATCTACCTGTAACAGAAGACGGAAGACAAATCTTTATGTTACAGACTGTGATGCTGATTGAAAATGAAAGTGTTAGCCACTCAGTTGTGTCCAGCTTTTTACAGCTCATGGACTGTAGCCTGCCAGGCTGCTCTGTCCACGGGATTCCCCAGGCAAGAATCCTGGAGGGGGTAGCCACTCCCTGCTCCAGGGGATCTCCCCGACTCAGGCACCAAACCTGGGTCTCCTGCATTGCTTGTGGCCTCTTTACCACCGGAACCACCACGAGTTTAAACGGATCAGACCTTTGGCACAGTGCAGAGAAGCTACTAAGCAAGTTTCTCTTTCTTCCACACCAACTCAAGATCTCTGGCGAAAAATAGGCCTCACTCCTCAGAGTCATTAAAACTGAGTGAATTTGCACACTCCTGGGACTTTTATAAAATTTCCAAGATTTCCAGTCATGGGAGGTGAGTTAATCTCTTAGAAACATACCAGTTTTCATGTGTAGAGTTAGAAAATTTAAACCTCCATCCTTATGTGAAGAAGAAAAATGGTGAGCCGGCACTGGACTTTTTCTCTTTAATTGGTGAGATGGTTGAGTGCAGAGACTTGTATGCCTCAGGTCAAAATGCAGTTTTAATAAAGTACAGGCCCCAGTGGCACTTTGCTCTAAAGCATTCAGGTGTTACCTGTATTATTAAGCATGTGTCAGTCCATTAAAATGTGTTTATGACCGAGAGACAGGCTGGTAAAAGCTGTCCCATTACCCAGCTACAGAGGGAGAAAAAAAAATCGTTGGTTATTTTTCACCTGTCTCTCGAAAGGCTCAGACAAGAGAAGAAAGTTTTAAAAACATTCTGATGTCTGTCTCAGAAAACTTGTTTGCCTCTTTCCCCAAGAATTTCCTGAATTTTGGAAATTATGAATTTCTTTCTCTTTCCTTTGAAATGGATCAAGGCTTCCTGTCTGCTGGTGCTTTTCTATCCCAGGTAAATGACAGATAAACAAATAAACAAAAAAAGCAAAAAAGCAAAGCTAGTTCTCTCCTCCCTTGCATTTCTGAGGAAACTTGTTTTCCAAGTACTTCAGATTGTATTGGCTTTGTAAGAAGTGAAAATCTCATGAGAAACTAGAAGATAATAAGTGCTGTTCTGGTAATTGTTGAGGGCCCTTGGGACTACCCTTGACACATGGTCCTCCGTGGAAATTAGAAACTAGCACCACATTTTATTAGTTGAACAAGGAATCCAGATGTTTAAAGATTTACTTGAGATTAGTTCAGGTGTTTCTAATGTCCTGAGTCTAAAAGAGAAGCTGACCCCACAGAAAGGGAAGATCATGGATGCCTGGCACATTCACTACGATTACCAGAGCTTCATATGGTGTGCATAGCTTTGGGGAGGCAGACTATTTTGTGCATTTTTGCATTGAACATCAGGAAGAGAAGTCCAAACTAAGTCATTCTCAAAATAGAAGGGCTCTGAATTTATTTGTTCTAAGGGATGAAGTTTCAGGAAGATGAAGGACAGTAGTGCAATCCCTCCATTGTATTCTACTTTGATTTCTATTTCTGTCATCCCCTTTCTTGAAAGCCTTGTGCCTGTGGATATGAGGAAGAGTCAAGGAAACCCTTTCACAATGATGTGACAGTACAATCAACAAACACTGGTTTTCTTGAAGGTCAGGCATTATGCTAGGACCTTATCATATAATACTACAGAAAAAAACTCATGAAACATATGAAGTGATTCTTATTTTACCAACATGCATAAGAGAATATTGAGAGTCAGAAATTAAGATCTCTTGACCAAGAAGGTATTCAAGCTCAGGCTTTTACTTTGCATTCCTAGGCCAACAGTTTTCACACTGTATCTTGCTGACTCTTACATTTATTTTTTATATTGTCAGTTGCTTGAAAGTGAAAGACACTCAGTCGTGTCCGACTCTTTGCCACCCCCTGGACTTATAGTACACAGAATTCTCCAGGCCAGAATACTGGAGTGGGTAGCCTTTCCCTTCTCCAGGGAAAGAAGGAAAGGTCCTTCCCAACCCAAGGACTGAACCCAGGTCTCCCACATTGCAGGAGATTCTTTACCAACTGAACTATCAGGGAAGCCCAATATCACTTGCTTAAAGAATTCAAATATAAAGAAACTCTGCTTTAGCTGAAAGATGAAATGACAATAGGCTATTAAAGAGAGTAGGCTGCATAGGATCTAAAGTTGACTTTTCCCAAAACATTTTACTTGGTGGGCCCATCAATAGACAGATTTGGGGATTAGATGGGGTTGACAACAGATGATGAATCCACTGTCTTTGCAGACTTTAGCTGACATTGCCTGTATACAATTATAAGGTAAGTTACGCATACCTAACACGCATGCTGCTGTCCACTGAGTATATGTGACATAGTTTTCTCAGACGTTTTTAAGTGCTCAGTGCTGATTCCTTAGTAAAATCATCACATGGTTTTATGTACATCACAGAAGTACAAAGGGAACTGGGCCTTCCAGGAGGTGCAGTGGTAAGGAATCCGGCCGCCAGTGCAAGAGACACAGGTAGATCCCTGGGTCAGGAAGATCCCCTGAGTAGGAAATGGCAACCCACTCTAGGATTCTTGCCTGGAAAATTCCACAGACAGAGGAGTCTGGCAGGCCACAGTCCATGGGATCGCTAAGAGTCGGATGACCGAGAACACACGCAGTAAGAGCCTAGATGCTTCCAGAGACTTTGCCACGCACGGGACAGGCTTTCCCGTGTTCGTGTCACCTCTGCATTGCAAACCCCAGCGGGAACTCTGGAGGCTGCATGGGAACGGGGAGGAGGCTTTCCCGGAGTCCCCCTGCCAGGTGAGGGGCATCGTCTCCCCCCTTAAGAATCAGAGCAGCCAATTGTGCAAATCTTAAATACATACACACCCGGACCTCCTCCTTCATGCATTTCAAACCCCAGCTCCTCACCGCTTCTCCCCAGGAACCGCATGTCTTGGGGACTATGTTCTCAGGTCACACCTGCTCCTGGAATGATTGACAACAGATTCTATTTTTAAATGCAGGATGGCTGCCATTTTAAAAGATTCTTAAAAACATGCTTAGGATGTAGATGTTATTGTCCAGACCAGTCCGGATGACTAAGAACAGGAACTTGTATAAAAGTAAAGGATACCACTTGGCTTGATCAATGCAGAGTGTTTTGAATTGCAAGTGAAACATTAAGTCATCTGAAGAAAAGCTGGCACAGCTATAATTATTCTTCAAGTGACCTGACATTTCAATGTTATTTTTCTTGTGCTGATGGGAGAAGAATGGGGCTAAGAATAGAAAGAAAGAGATCTGGGGGCTTCAGTCCTGAAAATTGGAAATGTTTTTTTTTTTTTTTCTGCTCTGGTGCCCCTCAAAACATCAATTTCCCACTGAAAAGTTAGTCAGGGCAAAGTCCTTGAACTTAGACCTTAGCATCCAGGACAGCAGCCTCACTGTGTTCTGCATAGATGCAGAAGGTGAGTCTTATTCTGTTAGACCACACTGTATTTTGTAGCTTAAGGAGAGAACTGGTCTAGAATTATTTAAGTTCCTTCTAAACCTTCATGAGTTCCTGAAGCAAAACAGGAGGTCAACCATGTCTTCAAGGAAATCATCAACTCCAGAGTCTTCTTTTGACAGTGGAATAAGTGGCCTCAATTACATGTATTCAGCAGGGCCAATCTCGCTGCCAAAAGTCACTTTTCTCAGCTCCTCATATTGTGGCGCGTTTT
The DNA here is from genome assembly GCA_015832495.2 of Alces alces. Taxonomy (NCBI): domain Eukaryota; kingdom Metazoa; phylum Chordata; class Mammalia; order Artiodactyla; family Cervidae; genus Alces; species Alces alces. The sequence goes on along the minus strand of JADEYB020000002.1, from coordinate 2,639,629 downwards.
GGGGAAGAAGAATGGTGAACTGGCCTTCTTTCATATAGTGATTTTTGTGATGAGATGCTTGAATATCCCAGAAAAGTCCTGCATGTTTTTCATTGTGATACATATAGAATTAGGTGCCAAGGATCTAAATCTGAGAAGCTGTGTTTTGTTTTGTCTTATCAACCATCTTTAATTCACACTAGGATACTTTATATGTGTCAGAGTCATCAGGATACATAGGACTTTCAAACAATGTTAGCAGAGGAAGAGTTGTAGGCACCAGACCTGCTGCTTGTGAAGAGAAAACAAGACAGTCATGATAAGGGTCTCTTAAGGTGAGATAGACTTTGTCACAGATGAGAGTTTTTATATGTTTGTTTCACTGCAGAAAATAGAATAAACCCCATTAAGGCCAAATGGCAGAGAGGCTTTTCATTAGAGAATATTTTATCCAGAGTACTTAGCTGCACAGTCTACTGCTTTGATGTACTAGAGGCATCAAACCCAGGGTGGAATTTTCAGAGTAAGAAATGAGTCTCTGCACAACTGGGCAGAACCCAGAAGATGGGAGAGGGAATCTTCAGACAGAGATCTCAACCTTGCAGCAGGGACCTGCAAAACAATTATAAGCAGGAAAGACAGAAGGAGAAAACCAATCACCGGGAACAGGACAGAATCCCTAGGCCAAAAGACACATGATGAGCAAAGATCCGGAAATCAAACAGATGCTACAGAAATGCTTTCAGTGGAGGCAGATGGCTTGCTGGAGAGACAATTTCAGGTCATTCCATTGAATCCTTACATACAAGTAATAGCATCCTCAACCACCTTATGTTTTCCAGTAGTTAGACACCAGGCATTCCAGAATCACTAATTATGAAACAATTCCTTCTAATCAATCATTAATTTTCTATATTTAGAAGAATGTTGGGGCTGACTTGTTCTTCTATAGCTGAACATAAGATGAAATTTTAATAGCATAGGCTTTGATCCACAACCATCATGGATATTATTGGATGGTTATTTAACATTGCCTTTATTTAAATTAAATAAATCTTCCTAGAGCTGTGGTCCACATCATCTCACTTATTCTTTTAGAATTTATCTCAACTGACATTTTTTAAAGAAAACTTACCAAAGCCAACCAGCTGCCCCATTATCTAGTCTTCTGGTTCTTCTCTTTTGTAGCTTTGGCCTCAGTATGTATTAGTTTGCTAGGACTATCATAGCAAAACACCATGTATTAGGAGACCTACCGGGCTTCCTCAGTTGCTCAGTGGTGACCAATCTGCCTGCAAGGCAGGAGATGCAGGAGATGCTGGTTTAATCCCCAGGTTGGGAAGAGTCCCTGAAGGAGGAAATGGTAACACACTCCAGTATTCTCGCCTGGAAAATCCCATGGATAGAGAAGCCTGATGGGCCCCAGTCCATAGAATCACAGTCAGACTCACTCTGTTGGAGACCTGCCAGAAATTCCCTTTCTCCCAGTTCTTGAGGCTGGAAGTTTAAGGTGTGGTCAGGGCTGGTTCTTCTTGGTTGGCAGAGGCTGTTTCCTCCCTGTGTCCTCACATAATCTTCTCTCTCTGTGCCCACCTGTGTCCTAACGCCCTCCTCTTGTGAGGACACAAGTCATATTGGCTATGGGCCTACTCATAAGATTTCATTTTACCTTTATTACTTCTTTCAGAGTCTTATCTCTAAATACAGACACATTCTCAGGTATGGGGAGAGGGCTAAGACTTCAACATATGGATTTGGGGGGGGGGCACAATTCAGCCCGATAGAAGGTGTATTATCAGACATAGAGACCAGATTTTGATTGCCAAGAGGGATGAGGGATGGGGGAGGGATGGATTGGGAATTGGGGATTAGCAGATGCAAACTATTGTACAGTAAATTCTCAATATGTACCTCCAAATTGTCAACTTTCAAAGATGAGAACAGTATGCAATTATCATACTGTACTACTGTACTTTTCAAGGTACTGTACTGTAAGATTAAAATTATTTTATTTTTCTGTTTGTTTTATATTTATTTGTATTTTAAAGTGTTATAAACCTATTACAGTACAGTACTATATAGCCAATTGTGTTATTTGGGTACCTAGGGTTACTTTGACTTATAAACAAATTGGATTCATGAATGTGCTCTCAGAACAGAACTCATTCATATGTACGGGACTTACCTGTATGTAGAATGGATCAACAACAGTGTCCTACTATGTAGGACGGTATTCTCTATTCAGTATCCTGTGATAAACCATAATGGAAAAAGAATACGAAAAGAATGTGTGTAGGTGTTTAACTGAATCGCTTTGCTGTGTAGTAGAAATTAACACATTATTTTAAACCAACTATACTTCAGTAAGATAATTCATAAAAAATAATATATAATAATCATGTACATGCATGCGGCGTGCAGTTGTGTCCAACTCTTTGCAACCCTATGGACCGTAGCCCGCCAGGCTCCTCTGTCTATAGAATTCTTTAGGAAAGAATACTGGAGTGGGTTGTCATTCCCTACTCCTAAGGATCTTCCGGACTCAGGGATCAAACCTGCATCCCCTGTGTCTCCTGCATTGCCAGGAGGACTCTTTACCACTGAGCCACCTGGGAAGCCTGTATTATTCATATGTCTCTATAATTGGTTGCTTAATGTTTTTGTCACCATGGAATGTAAGGATTTATGGGAACAACAGCACTGCCTGCCTTGCTCATCACTATTTTCCCAAGGCCTAGTCTAACACCTTGTTTATTAGAGGCCTTCAGTAACTATTTGTCTTATGTATAAGCAAGCATCTGAATAAATGAACTACTAGAAATGACCTCCAAAGCATTTCTGAAGGATCTCATTTTAATCGTGGAAAAAGAGTTTACAATGGTTTTTAGCCAACATCCATGTTGCAACAGTTCTATGAGGCACTATGTGTCAAGCCAGGAATGAGCTATACTCAGGGGAGATGCTAATTAGATAGAGGCCAGTGGGGCCCCCAGAGGTGAGAGGTGGCAGGGAGAGCTGTGTCATGAAGATGAAAGTGCTCACCCTACTGATACTTACCACCAGATGGCTGTAATCTGCAGCCCTGGAGTTTGCAAAGCACTCCCCAAGATTGCCCTTTTTCATAGAGTCTGTTTGTGTATCACCGCCATCTGTACATCAAATAAACATGATGACTTTGTGAACCTCACCCTCTGCTTCAGTTAAGCTGTCATTTGTGCCTGTGTTTTAGCTAAGATAATGTTGAGAAAATCCCACTGGCAAGGGCAAACAAATATTAGTAGATAGCCACAGGGCCATGACCATCTCAACAAGCTGTCTGACGGAGCCCATAGTTCAAGTTTCAGAAGAGAAGCATTTGATAAGGCACTCCACTTTATGTGAACTGAGAAATGCCATTGCCTTAGCTTCACGATATCAAGCAGAGGTTGGGAATATTTACTAAAGGAGTGATCTTATGGGCCTCCATAGCTTTTTCAGGTCTCAATAATAATGACAGAAATGTTTTATTTCTTAGCTTACTCGACCTTCTTCTTCAGCTTGCTCAAAAGGGAACCTGGGATTTATCTAATAGGGAAATAATCTCATAGTCAAAACTGTTGTCATTTCCTTTAGTCTTTCGTGTTTTCTACATTAATAATTCTCTCACATGATTCACTTTGCCTCCACCTGTTACTGAATGCATATTCCTGTGTCTGATGCACAATGAGGCCAAACATACCAAAATGTTGGAGTTTGGAGCAGAGAAAGGTTTACTGTAGGGCCCAAACAAGGAGCACAGGTGGGTCGTGTCCCATGAAGCTTCAAACTCCCAGGAAGTTTCCAGCAAACCATCTTTTTTAAGTCCGAGTGAAGGAGGGGCGTGGTTGGTTGTCACAAACTTCTAGGTGTCGGAATCCACTGCTTCTGTAGCTAGCCACATAGGCCAGGTCATGGTGTTCCCGTAAACCTCCACCAGCACACCTGTTATTCTCTGTGAATGGAAAGGTGTCATGCCTTAAAGGTCAGAACCTTGAGACTGGACCATCTGGTATATTTCAGGCTATAGGCAATATTCTTAACTCAAAGTAAAACCAGCAGAATACAGTGGTTAAAGTAAAAGAAGCAGATTTAGTATGGAGTCAGATTTGTTCTTCCCTATTACACAGTCTAGTTCAGGAAGCTTTTGTAGTATCTATGCTCTGCTGGTACTGTACTCAATTCTGAGGGGTTGAGGGGGGATTGGCCTCCGAAAGCTCATAGGTGCTGTTGAAAGGGATAGTATAGAGCACTGATAATGTAATAGGACAGATGCTTAGGACTCAGTAGGAGCGTAAGAGAAGAGGGACCAGGAAGGCTGAGAAAGTGAAGGCTTCCTAGAGGCAAGGGAAGCACAGCTCGATTTTGAAGATTGAATAGAATTTCATTAAACAAATAAGGAAGGGAAGGATGTGCCAGTGAGAGGAGAGAAACCGGAGGAGGTCTGGATGTCTAAGACTCCACAGGTGGCCTAGTCACAGATACAAAGAAGCACAGGCAAAATATGAAGCATCGTTTTGGTCAGGGACGCCAAAGTCCAGGCTGTCTCCTAAAGGTGGCAGGGAGGGGCTCTTCCTCCTGACAGTTGGGGGCTGTCCTTCATAACAAGCATTCAAGTCTCTCCTAGAGACACTGCATCTTCACCGTCAACCGTGAACACATCGCAGTTTGTACCCAACAACAGGGTGTGTCAGACCCAGCTCTTCTTCCAGATGCTGACCCAAGGTTCTGCGGATCCAGGTGATCTTAACACATGAGCCAGCCTTTCACAACTAGGAAAGGTTTAACCTATGATTCATGGTCCAGGTGCCAGGAAGACCCAGCTGCTGACACTTGGCAGTGGAGAGTCAGCTGGTCTGACACTCAATCAATCAAGTAGCATTTGGAGAGTGCAGGGTGTAGCTCTGTTGATACCGCGGGGAACACCAAATCATGCAGACTCTTGACCCCCAGGAACTTTGAATACCATCAAGGAGATACCACTTACAGAGATGGATTGTTAATTAATGGTACAAGGCAGTACATAATATGAACTAAATGACTAGATCAGACAGTGGATATTTTTAGAATCCAAAAGGAGAAATCTCTATGTACAGATCTGGCCTAGGAAAACTTGCTTTTTTCATTTCCTGCTATATTAACTTACTGTTTCAACCTTTAAGTTCTTTTTATGCGTCCTGTATTATGCTAGGTGACTGCAATAGAAAGTTAAAAAAAAAAGCTTCCTGCTCCTAGAGGTAAGTACTAGGACAAAATCTGGGCATTGGAGGATAGTGAGATGAAGTTGAATAGTCCGAGAGCTGGGAGAATAGCATTCAGGTGAGGTGGAGGGTGGAGGAAAAGCACCAGCTAGCTTAGTGCATTCACTAGGAGCATAATTAATACACTAACCCTGCTAGAGTAAGAAATCTGTGTGGACATATACTGAGAAGTGAGATGGCAAAGACAGACGGAACCAGATCACAGAGGACCGGGTGTCAAGGCAAGCACTTGGCTTCCATTCTCTGGGCTCTGTTTACACACTGGCGGGATTTTTGCTGTAAGTTTTAATAATAATCTTGCTCTTCCAACAGTTCAACCTAGCAAGGTGCCCTGTACCCGAAAGAGATCAGGGCCTGGGAGAAAGCGTGAACCCATCAGAAAGATTCCCAGCTCCCTGATAGGGGATGGAATCAAAGTTGGAGCGGAAATTTGAAGAAATATGTGAATTCAAGTCATCATATGAAGGAAAGGTTTAATAGAATTTGATAATTGATGGATAAATGGTATTCAAGAAAAAGAGGACAGAGGGCCTAAATTGTGGCATAATGGTGCTAATGATTAGACTATGCTCTTTTATGATATGATTGACATTTTAAGACTGCCTTATTCAATTATTTAGATATTCCCCACTTTGTTCTCTCAAAAACTGAAATTACCTTTGAATTGTTAAGTAAAGGTTGGTATGAAAGGATACAGAAAAACAGCTGAATTGAGTTTTCTGTGGAAGATAAAGCCTAGAAACTTCTAAGTCAATTCAGGCAGTTGTGTCTCTGTTTTACAGATGAAGAAGGAGTTGACAGAGATGAAGAAATCTGTCTAAATTGTTAGAAATTATAAGTGGCAGGGCCTTGAGCAAGGGGCCGCAGGTGAATAAAGGCAGTGGGGAGATCTGTAATAGGTTATTTCCAGGACTGGAAATCGAGTCTTCAGGACTGTGCTCTGGCCTGGACTGTAGCTCTGTGTATCCCGGCGTGGCTCTGGGGCTGATGGTTAGAGGTGCTGGGACAGACACGTGACTTCAAAGGTTCTGTCTTCAATCCATAAAGAGAGACCCTGAAATCAGATGAAGGCTGAAATGCAAAGACCTGCTGGGAACTGGAATGAGAACGAGAGAGAAAAAGGGAGTGAAACAGACAGAAATCAAGTGACTGCATTCTGAAACTCGCAACTTCCAGTTATTCCTTGAAACCAGTGATTCTCAACGAGGGAAATGTTCCCCTCCCATCCACCCTGACCACCCAGTCCCACATTTTCATGCAGGAGGCTTATGGAAGTGTCTGGTGATGATTTTGTTTTTTTAAAGCACAAACCTAAAGTTATAGTATTTCAAAATGGCCAAATAACATGCTAAGTATATTCCTCTGGTGGCTCAGACAGTAAAAAATCCGCCTGCAATACAGGAGACCCGGGTTCGATCCCTGGGTTGGGAAGATTCCCTGGAGAGAGGAATGGCCACCCGCTCCAGTGTTCTTGCCTGGAGAGAGTCAGGAGGGTCCCCTGGAGAAGGGAATGGCCACCCGCTCCAGTGTTCTTGCCTGGAGAGGGTCCGGAGGGTCCCCTGGAGAAGGGAATGGCTCCCCGCTCCAGTGTTCTTGCCTGGAGAGAGTCAGGAGGGTCCCCTGGAGAAGGGAATGGCTCCCCGC
>JADEYB020000002.1:2551696-2632600 GCA_015832495.2 Alces alces | reverse complement strand
AGGGAATGGCTCCCCGCTCCAGTGTTCTTGCCTGGAGAGAGTCAGGAGGGTCCCCTGGAGAAGGGAATGGCTCCCCGCTCCAGTGTTCTTGCCTGAAGAGAGTCAAGAAGGTCCCCTGGAGAAGGGAATGGCTCCCCGCTCCAGTGTTCTTGTCCATGGACAGAGGAGCCTGCAGGTGGGCCATAGTTGAAAAGAATCAGACACAACAGCTACTAACACACAAGCATATTCGTATACATTTTATTTTCTTAAAACTCTGAGGTTGGTGGTGTTATTCTTTTTTCCCCTTTATTCATTTTCAATTGCAGTATAGGTGATTTACAACGTGGTGTTAATTTTAGGTATAAAGCAAAGTTACAAATAGTATACATACACACACACACGTATATATATTCTTTTTCAGATTGTTCTCCATTATAGGTTATTGCAGGATATTGAATATAGTTCCCTGTGTCTGCTATATAGCGGGTGCTTGTTGGTTGTCTTTTTATATATCATATTATATATGTGTTAATCCACATCTCCTAGAGGAAAACATAGGCAGGACATTTTTGACATAAACTGCAGTAATGTTTGTTGGATCCATCTCCTAGAGTGATGAAAATAAATGCAAAAATAAACAAATGGGACCTAATTAAACTTAAAAGCTTTTGTACAGCAGAGGAAATCACAAACAAAATGACAAGCTGCAGAATGGGAGAAAATATTGGTGACTCAGAAGGGGTTAATTTCTAAAATATGCAAACAGCTTATACAACTACACGTCTGATGATGTTTTTGGTGTTGGGGATGGGGGCATCCCAGGAGTCAGGGATGTGGCTAAACATCCTATAGAAAAGCGTAGTACAGGACACCACACCCCCAACAAAGAATTATCCAGTCCCAAATTTGAGAAATTCTACTCCCTCCCAAGGCAAAACCTTACTGCTAAAAAAAAAGATTCAGGCTGTCGGAATACTGCTTGGCCACCTTGAGTCTCAGTCTTAGTAAGTGTGAACTATTAATTGTTGTGTGAAGGTCTCATTATAAAAAGGTATTAAAAACACACAAGATGCTTGGTAATGATATTTATCTAGAAAAATAAAATCAAAGTAGAAAAGGGCCACGGTCAGATCTAAGTGGACATTTTGAGAAACAAAAGTTGAACTGTGCTTTAATTCAATAGAAACTTGAAGTTCCATGAAAGGAGGGAACTAAAGTTTGAACTCAGTCTTGTCAAAGGGAAGGTTGCCTTGTGGGAACAGAAGTGGTGCAGTTACTTAGGAAACACTAAAACAGTTCCTCAAAAGGTTACATGTGGAGGGACCATATACGACTCAGCAGTCCCACCTCTAGGTGCACACGTAAGAGAATTAAAGACTTAAGTCCCCACAGAGATCTGTGCGGGAATGTTCATGGCGGCATTATCCATAACATCAGCAAAGTGCCAGTGACCCCCATGTCCATCAACTGGCAACAGGATAAACAAAACGTGGTCTGTCCACACAATGCAACATTCAGCCATATAGGTATACAGATAGACGGATACAAGCTGCTACCTAGAACGAACCCTGAAAACATTATGTGAAGCCAAAGAAGCCAGTACAAAAGGGAACATAACGTATTATTTCGTTTATAGGATATCTCAGCAGGCAAGTCCATAGAGACAGAAAGCAGATTAGGGTTGGCACAGCTGGAGGTGGGGGATTCAGGCGATTGGAGACTGAGAGCTAAGGTTACAGCTTTCTTCGGGGGCTCCGAACATTTGAAAATTAATTGTAATGGCAGCCTGACTCTGTGACTATACTAAAAACACTGAACTGTACTTTTTTCACAGACAGATTGTATAGTCTGTGAGTTTTATCTCAATAAAGCTGTTTCAGAAATATAACTAAATAAAAGTAAAGTTGAATTCCACAGCAGAAAATAGAGGTGGCGGTAATTGGCCGTCAGCGTGATTCCTGGAGCAAAGCAGGGTTCGCTCTGCAGTGTGGAGAGCAGAAAGCATTCAGCCTGGGTGCCCAACAGCCTGGGTGTCCGACCCACCCCTGGGTTCGAATTCTGGCTCTGCCCCCACAGTAGCCACATGACCCTGGGCAGCCTCTCCAATTTCGTTTTAGCATGTGTAACATGAGGGCCCTAAAACTTGGCTTCTGGGAATATTGTGCGAATTAGGAATTACGTATTCAAAGTGCCTAGCTCATTGTAGATATTCAGCACTGGTAGTGTGTATCATTAGCTGTTTTTACAATTGGGCCGTGCTTCACATTTCATCTGCAAGTTCAGTCGCAAAGATGGAAAGTGTCTTTTTTTTTTTTTTTAATGAAGAAAACCTTCTAAACCTCTTTAACCCTCTCAATGATAAAAAACCCTCTCAGTGATAGACTTTTTATACCACTGCCTTAGGCTGAATTCTGGAACTAGGAAGCAGTTACTTTCAATAATGAGGGGAGGGGTGAGGTGGAGGGAGAAGTGGAAAAGAATGAAAACATTTCCTCTCCTTTATCTCAGCCTAAACAGTTTGATAGTATTAAAAAATGATTCCAAATGTTGCACATGTTTTTAGAAACTTTAGGAATTCTAGGACTTTAGGTCAGAAAAGGATCTGTGATTCTCTCATTCAAGCTAGTTCCCGTGTTTGCTGTTTGTTGTCAGTTTTAACAAAACGGGAGCAAAACCCTACCTGCTATATTTTACTTACTAGGATATCACTACCACTCTTGGAATTATGATTTTAATGACATTATATTTCATATTATTATTAATGGTAGTGAAACTTTCATTTACAGTACTGACAAAGAAGGTGAAATACTTTGGATTTAATTTGACAAGAGATGTGCAAAACGATACAAGAAAAATGTTCAAACACTCATGAAAGGCAGTGAATAATACTTGGACAAATTTAAAAAGATATCCCATTCTTGATTGAGATTTTAATCATACAGGGCTCAGATCTAAGACTTGGAACTCAGGAATACTTCCAATTCAGTGTCTCTTCTCCAAGCTGAGGCAGTCCTATGCCCCATTTTGACAAAAAGTTATCACAGTCATAGTTGCCCTGTTCCCTAAATTAAAACTGAACAGGACTCTGCGGGGTAGCAACTCTAGAGTACAGATCTGCTGTACTGTAAAATATAGGCTTTATTCAGCCTCCTTGACCTTCCCTGAGTTCCAAAGGGTAGATTCAAACAATTGCCAATCAGAGAAAGAAAAAAATACAGAAACAGAGGGGAAACAATCAAATGGTGGTACAGCCTTGGGATGGGTCCTGGTTCTTACTCAAAGAAATATGCATAACAATGTCTTTTGAGTTCTTCTACAGAACTGGAGCCCCACCCAGGTGGAAGAAGGTAACTTCAGACTAAACATAAGATTCCTAGAACACAGCTCTGTTGCTTGACCACCAGCCAATCATCCCAGCGGTGCCTCCTGTTTCTGGGGACCAGTGATGACCATCCTGTTATGTCTCCTGTTTGGCCCCTGTCTATTTTACCTCTGAGAGGCGCCAACAGTTTCAAACTAAGTTGCTGTTATTACAAGAGTAAAAGCTGGTTTCAGATATAAAACACCCCAACTTAGGTCAGGTATAGAGAGACTTCTGCTCTGCTAGGCAGGCCTACACCCAGGCACAGCAGGAAGAAGTTACAGGAGAAAGAGACCTCCACCCCAAATCCCAAAAAGCATTTTGAGTATGAAGTCTCTCAAGGGGGAGTTGTTAGGGAAAACACACTGCCTGTCCGTCCACCTAATGTTACTCAGATCTCAATATTCGACTATCCCCACAGATGATATAAAAGACCCATGATTGAGCCTTCCATAGAAACAAAGACAGGGGGGAATGTGGGGCTGCCGGGGCTGGCAGGCGGCCCAGACCTGGGTTTCAGTTTCCCCTGAAATGGTGGGATTCCCCGCCCCCATCGGGCTGCCTGGAGCCAGCCAATCAACAGGCGCCCAAAAGGGAACAAAGAGAACATGAGGGAAAGCGGAAAAGCCCGTGAACGCCTAAGTTTGAACAAAAGCCCTCGAAAGTTTGTACCAATAAAATTGCTTTGCAAATATGTAACCAATCCGCTTAAGCCAGCTACCAACTGCTTATGTTCACCCTATAAATTTATGTAACAGCTGGGGCTCGGGGCTTTTTCTGACCCTGCACCACTGCGTTGGATGCAGCAGGAGCCCTGGCTCGAGTCAGTAATAAACTTCCCTTCTTTTGCGAAAAAAAAAACAAAAAAGATATCCCATTCTTGAATGGATAACAGCATTATAAAGATATCATTTCTCCCTTAGTTATAAATTTAATATAAGCTCTGTAGTAACATAACAGTTTATTTTGTGGCATTAATTGCATTATACTAAAATTCATATAGAAAAGCAAACATTCAGGGTTGTATTCTGTATTATTGAATATAATACATCTGATTTACCTAAATTATTGCTGTTGGAAATATTAGCAATTGTGAATTTTTGCTATCATAAATGATATTATAAACGATGTCATGAACTCTTTTCACCATAAACCTCGATTGCAGTTTTATTATTATTTTAGGATTGATTCTTGGAAATAAAATTTGAGGAAATGAGGTGTTATATTTTTAGGGTTTTTGATAGTTGTTGGTATACTGCCTTCTAGATCTAGAAAGAATGTACCAACCTTTGAAATTGCCTGATTCCTCTATATCCACTAAAATAAAGTATATATATATTTTCTATTCTTTGCCAGTCTGGGAGATGACAAATATTATTTAGTATAACTTTAAAGTTCGGAAGTTTTATGTTTGTTATCATCTAACAATCATTGCAGAACCCAAGTCCCACCTTTTAAGCCTCAGCTTTTAAATCACCCCAAAGTGGCCCTAAAAATCCTTTACTTCTATGCCCAGAGGAATTTCCCCAAGGAGGTTCCTCTCCTCAAGGGCAATGCTTTCCCGTCCCCTTCATTGAAAATTTCTCTTTTTCAGACCTGTTTATCTTAGAGAAGTTTCTGGAGAAAAGTAACCTGATAGAATTGATTTTCCCTAATTTGTGAATAATTAATAACACTTAAACCTGTACCTTTAATAGACTGTTCTTAAAAAAATAAACTTTGAAGAGACTCCAGGGGTGTTATTTTGGATCCATTAACAGAAGGAGGGGGACAGAGAGCCCAGGGAGAAGCGGATATTTGGAGAGAGATCTGCTACTTCACTCGCCTTGGAATCTGTGCCCAGGTCAGCTCTTCAGAGCTGGTCTTGTTTTTCTTAGCTTCTTTCTTTCCTCTTTTGAAACCTCTCATGGATTACTTCTCAATTCAGGCTGCAGAACTGAATCTCTGGGAATTTTTGAAACTTCCAAGGCCTGTGGCCACCCCATAAGTCTGCCTTAATTAACCTGGTGTGGGGCTCAGGGACCTGTCTTTTCAAAATCTCCCCAGGTGATCCCTTTGTGTGGTCAGCAGCAAGAACCACCGTTCGCATAATTTTCCTGTAAGAGCTAAGATTTCACACAGGCTCCCCCTGCAGTGACTAGGGACCTTGTAGGAAAAGATCAAAAGAGATCAAATCAAAAGGAAAAGCAGACCAGAAAGAAAAGAAAAAGAAAACAACTCACCAACCCAGCAAACCCTTCTTGTAACCTGAAGCTTTTAAAGACAGATAGTGACCTGGGAAAGGGTGGGGGCCCCAAGCCAGAATATGCAAGCTGCAGCCCCAGCCCCAGGTCCAGTCCTGCCTCCAAAGTGAGCACAGCTCTTCCTCAACAGAGTGCCTTCTGTACGCTGACCCGACGGCGCAGTCCGTACGCTGACCCGACGGCGCTGTCTGTATGGTGACCCGACCGTGCGCCTCTACGGTGACCCGACGGCGCGTCTGTAAGGTGACCCAACCATGCGTCTGTACGCTGAGCCGACGGTGCGTCTGTACGCTGACCCGACGGTGCGTCTGTACGCTGACCCGACGGCGTGTCTGTACGCTGACCCGACTGTGCGTCTGTACGCTGACCCGACGGCGCGTCTGTAAGGTGACCCAACCATGCGTCTGTACGCTGACCCGACCGTGCGTCTGTACGCTGAGCCGACGACGCCTCTGTACGGTGACCTGACGAAGCGTCTGTAATTAGACGGCACCCTCCCCCTGACCTCTGTCTGTATCTTCTTCCCTACTGTGTCCCTAACGTTTAGCTGGGCGCTTAGAGGATATTTTTTGGTGGCTCAGATGGTAAAGAATCTGCCTGCGGTGAGGGAGACCTGGATTGGATCCCTGGGTAGAGAAGATCCCTTGGAGAAGGGAATGGCTGCCACTACCAGTATTCTTGCCTGGAGGATTCCATGGACAGAGGAGCCTGGTGGGCTACAGTCTGTAGGGTCTCAAAGAGTCGGACATGACAAAGAGACTAACTTTTTTTTCACTTTAGGGGCTATTTTCACCCTATCTGATTCCCTTCTAGCCTAGTCTATGGCTTACCTCAAATGAAATCTCATCTGTTATGCAGAGGTATTGAAATTGGTATGCAAATAGAAGTAAAAGGAGTAAAAACCCACCACTGGCTATGCCGCCCAATGCCCCCGACAGAAGTCACATGTTCAGCACCAGGACACCCCTGACAGGCCCTCTGCCTCATTAGCAGAATCCCTGCTGCTGCACCCCACTGGCCTTTTGGGGGGAAGCAAGGCCTCCAGACTGAGCAGCTCCTGTGTTCTCCTCTCCGCCCCAGGCAAATGTTCAGGGCTGCAGTGAACACTGGCTGGGAGGGAGCTGGCCCTTCCATCTGGCTTATTCGGAACAGATGGGGCACAGCTTTCCCCGTGTATCACAGCTGGGCTTCCCGCCTGGTGCTGCACTTTCCGGGGGCAGCTTCTGTGGCCATCGGATGGCTCAGGGGCAAGGGCTCTTTAGTAGGCATTCTGAGAAGCCCTGCAGACCGCTAGTCTGATTTTCAGTGCTTTCCCCCCAGCTGGTCTCTCAGGGACTCTCCCAGTGGGCAGTATAAAGACTGAGCTCCAGAAATAGCTCCTATCCGTCCCTGCCCCTCCATTTTCACAGCTGCTGCTTTGCCCGAGACCCCCATTGTTCTGTCCCCTGGGGCCTGCGCCCACGTCAGCCCCCACCCCCCGCCCCGTTCTGGTTCCGTCCTTGCTCCTCCTTGTCCGCACCATCGGCCACCAGCGTCTCTGATTGCCTCCAGCCAGGCCATCCCCATGCTGATGTTGTTCTTGTGTAGTCGCTAAGTTGTAGTTGACTCTTTTGTGACCCCATGGGCCTGCTAGGCTTCTCTGTCCATGGGATTTCCTAGGCAAGAACACTGGAGTGCGTTGCCATTTCCTTCTCCACGGGAATCTTCTCAGCTCAGAGATCAAACCCTCACCTCATCTCCTGCATTGGCAGGTGGATTCTTTATCACTGAGCCACCAGATTCTAGGTCAGTGATTTCATTCCTGGCTGCACATTAGAATCATTCAAGGGACTTTTAAAAAATGTAGATGCCCAAGGTCCCTTGCCCAGAGATTCTGATACAATCTTGGGTAAAGTGTCCTCCAGGATTCTTTGTCCCAGGACAATGGTGAAGCACTTCCTCAGCCTGGTACACGAGGCCCCTGGGTAACCAGACGCTCTTCCTATCTACTGTCTTGCTGTCTTATACGTTTCATTCCAGACCTTAGACTCTCTGGCTCCTGGAACTCTTGAGAAATGAGAGACTCTTGCTCAATTTTCACAACTTCCTAAAATTGTCATCACTTTTTCTGTGAAGTATTTTTGAGACCCTTATACTGAGTCAGGTCTTTCTTCTGTATCCCTGTACTACTGATTCACCCAGAACTGCAAGCGGGGCCGTTGTCTGCTTGCTTCTCTTAGCCACTAGCCTGCAATTCTCCAAGGACAGAATTTTAAGCCTCTTTGCCTAAGTCTCTTCTGTCTAATTGTGGATTATCCCAGATGAAGTGATTGTCCACTCTCCCAAACGCAGGGGTGGGGGAGAGGCATGCATTTTATGGTTGCTGTTCTGTTTTTTGTTTTAGCAAACATGATTGTCTACCATGTGACATGGACTGTCCTACAGGTCCTACTATATTAATGGATATAATTCTCCCAAGATCCTAGAAGTACAATCATTCTCCTTATTTTGCAGGGGAGGAGAACTGAGTCAATGAGGAAAGGCAGGTAACTTGGTGCATAGTAGGGTACAACACGTGTGTATTGAGTGAAGAAATGGGTGACTCTCTGCTCTGGTTATAAACACATCTTTGTGACCGGACTAGGTATTAGGACTATGTTTCTTTAAGTGAACACTTTGCACAGACTGTGCCTTAATAGATGATAAACATTTTGTAGGAGGGCTTCCCTGATGGATCAGATAGTAAAGAATTTGCTGGCCAATGCAGGAGATGTGGGTACAATCCCTTGATCAGGAAGATCCCCTCCAGAAATGGCAACCCGCTCCAGTATTCTTGCCTGAAGAATTCCATGGACAGAGGAGCCTGGCGGGCCACAGCCCATGGGGTTACAGAGTTGGACACAATCGGGCGAGTAAAACTAACAGTTTTGTAGGAAATAATTGAAACCCTCATGACTAATTCCCAAGACACTTTCCTCAACAAAGGAGGTTGGCAGTGTGGTGTAGTGTGAGTCAAAGGCATCCAGGGCAAAAGAACAAGAGAGAGATATGCTATAAATAAACACCCACTATGCCAGCAACCTACATACCCTGGGAGCTTTCCTGCCTGATCTCAGTGGATCCCTTACCAATGATATAGAGTAAGAATTATGTTTACAGGAGATAAAACCAGAGCTTGGGAAGGTAGGTGACTCAGCCAGTGTCACATAATTAGTTAAGGAAAACGACTGGAATTAAACTAGTCTGTTATCTCCCTTTCAACAGAAGGCTTCTCTGCCTGGTGTATCATTGGAATCTCTAGCTTTCCTCATTCACTTTTGTCTCTAAAAGCAGGTTTATTTTACTAAAATATGTATATATATATACCATGTTTAGAAAAATGTGAGAAAACTAAAATTGCCTATAATTCTACACTACTCAGAGATTAAAAATCACTGGGGACATTTTGAATTTTTTGTTTCTTTTTTTTATCTTTTGACTCTGAATTTATGTATCAATAAGTCAATAAATGTTTTCTATAACTTTGTAGTATATGAAGAGGTTTTGCCCTTTCTTTCCCAAAGCAAACATATTAGAAGTGCTTAAGCAACCCCCTTTATTTTAGGCATAGATGAGTTGGTTTTATAGCATAGTACATTGTGAATATTTGCTCAAAGCTCCTCCCAACTTGTCATTTCTTCTCAGTATCCCTTGGCACTTGAGATGGAAGGCCCTTCTCTGCATCGTTGCCCTTTCTCTAATGAAAACGTTACAGCACAAAAGCCATGACAATGAGCGGCACCTCACAGTCTTTCGCATTCCATCTCACCAACTTATTGTCCAAGTCAGGGGTTACTCTTTTCCCAAGTTACCAGCAGAACCAGCTGAGATCTAGGCAACTGAAGGCCTGAGTGGAAAGCAACTTACAAGTTTTAATGGCCTTATTTCCATTGTATTGATTAAAACAAAGGCTCTTGGGCAGAAACTTGTTAACTGTACTATCTGTTTTACTGCAAGCATGCAGGCTGAATACTGTGGATAGTTGTAAGGTATCTGATAATCCTCTTCCTAGGCTCTGAGACCTAGTGTGAGGGCATATTCCATGGTTCAGCTCCCGTTTTAAAAAGAAAACAATAGAATTAAACGGTAAAAAGAAGAAGGTGACTCCCAGGAAGCAGCAAAATGAAGAGAGTGTCCACTCTAAGTATGTACATGGACCACAGCAGGCAAGGGAACTTCCCTTACTCTTTGCAAACCCGCTTGAGTCAATCATCACTATGCTTGCCCTCCCTGTGTTTTTTGCAGGAAGGGACTTGAATGACGGCTTGTGGCATTCGGTTAGCATCAATGCCAGAAGGAACCGCATCACTCTCACGCTGGATAACGATGCAGCATCCCCGGCTCAGGACACCAGCAGGATGCAGATTTATTCTGGAAATCGATACTACTTTGGAGGTAAATTCCCCAGCTTTTGAGGTTGAAAAAAGGAGGGAGGGAGAATGCAGTGGGCACTGATTTCACCACAGTGATTCTTTCTGTGTCAAATTGACCGTTCTCCCAATATATATACACACACACAGACACACACACACCCCACACATCCCTATCCTCAAGCTCAAAATAATGAGAAGCAAACTTTTCACAGCTGTACAGATTATCTAGGTCAGTGCTGAGGAGAAAAAAAAAAAAATCTAGCTATAAGAGCTGGTGTTATGTAACACATCCAAAGGAGATTTTTGTAGCCATGCCAAACTCTGTGATCATATTCCAGAGGAGAAACTCAGTTGAAAACTCGGAGAAAGTTTACGGAGAGTCAGCAGTACCTGAAAGAGAAAAAAACCGAGATGGGAATGTACAGCAAGCATCCTCAGCTTTCTCCGTCACTTCTCAGCTGATTTGCTTTCTTAATCCCCTAGCCATCCCTTCCTCACATCCCTGGAGGCCATGCTCATGGAGGGGAGCTAGAGGGAGACCCAGAAGGGCCATGAGTTTATAGCTCCACGAAGAGCAGTTCCCCCCCCCCAACCCCCAATGCTAGGAAACTTGGCAAATATGAAAAGGCAAGGGCAATCCGGTAAGCAGGAGAAATAAATAATTAGGCTTTAGTTTTATAGTATATGTGTATTTTTATTTAATTTTAAGGGTAGTTTTTCATTAAAAATATCCATGCCTACTTTGTCAATTGTTGGTATTATAGAAACAGTCTTTAAGGAGTGATTATTCTCAGTAGCTGTCTGACCTTGATAAGGCACTCACGGTCCCTGAAGTTCCTTATCCAGGATATCGGGAAACAAAGCAGAATTTCTGGGAGAGTTCAGTGAGGTCAAGGTTAAACCGACAGCATCCTGCTTTCTACATTAGAATGGGCAGACTGGTTTCACCTTTTGTAAATATGGGCATCTGTTGAACCTGGTCTAAAGAGAAGTACCCTGTAAAAAGTACAGTCTCTGAAATACAGTTTGTAAATCACTTCTGTCATACCACTGACATGGGGTTATCTTTGAAATATAAAAGGGACTTTGCACAGAGGCAGTGTACACATGGGGTGTCCTGGGAGGGAAGCTGAGTGGAGTGATTCCTTTGTGGTTTGATTTTAGGACGCAGAACCCCTGTCCTTCACTCCAAATCTCCATATGTGCCCAGATAACAAATTCCTTTAGAAAGGGAACATTTTCATCCTCTGTAAATGTTTTATGTGTCTTACATCATTTAATTCAGGCAATAACTTTATGGGGTAGATAATTTTAGCTCCATTTTACAGATAGTAACACTGGTGTTTACGGAGATGAATAATTTGTGTGAGTAGTAGAAGCAGGATTTAAGCTTAAATCTGAGTTCCCCATGACCCACTAGTGACAGCAGAAGGATCTACTCTAAAGACTGCAAAAGAAGGGTCTTGGGGGCCCCATAGATAAATCTCACAGAATGTATAATTTCACATCATATGCAGTGTTTCATTGACACAGAATAAAGCAATCTTATATTTATTTCTGGGGGAAATAATGTTGAATTAATTATGTGACTTAAGCATCTGAAATGCCTCAAAGGCAAAATAGCTCCCTTCCCCCAGTAGAAGTGTTTTTAGACGCGGGTCTTGTGAGACTCCAGGCTGAGGAGGGAAGATTTATCTGAGATCTGAACAGTGTTTAAACAAACACCCCACACGTAGACTGTAAACTTAAGGCAAGTGAAAAATGAGTTTGAGTAATAATCGTCAACTTACATAAATTCTCTCTACAGCTTCAATTAGAAGTTGTGGCGCCTCTCTTCATTTTATAGTGTGCCTGTGAGCTGTTATCCAGCTGCTGGGCTTCAGCCCAGCAGTGACTGTCTATTAGAGATGGCTGAAATAATTCCCAATTATTTATGGGTTATTGCTGTGTTTTCAAGCTTGCATTCCCATATGCTCTGAACCTATTAAAACCGTTGGAATGGAGTTTATAAAGAGCATGGGCACCCATGCGCGTCTGTGACTATACCTGGCAATGCGAAGTAGTTATTCTCTGGTTGCAAGCTATGCTCAATCAGTGTGATGCATATTTTTAAAACAACACCCTTTAAAAAGGTGTGGCGTTAAACTTTCATATAGTGATTACAGCCCTATAAGTGTGCATTGAAACTCTTAGTTCCTTTAGCATTTGGGTTTGCTTTGCATATCACTTTAAAATTCCAGTTACATTCCTGTATATACTTTTCTCAGGAACTAAACCTGATAATGCTGACAATTAACCAGAAAATTACTCTGCTACTGTTCTTACCCAAAGCATAATTTTCTTTGAATGTGTAATTCAGAATTGAATTGTGCATTTAAAAGTGTGTTTTCAAGACGGAACTGAAATTCCCAAGTAATTATGATATGTTGCTTTCTTGGGCTGAGTGAAGCATACCACACAAAACAATAGCAAATGGCTTACAAATAGGGAAAAAAGAAATAAGAATGAGATAAATGTAATGGGATCAGTATCCCCTTTAATACATTTTGTTTTCTGTTCTATACAGTGATTAAGTATGCCTCATTTTGTACCAGTTTTGTCCCATCTCTGAGAAAGCTAAGATTTACAACAAAATAATTTGTGCATTGCTGTGAATGAAAAAACATTGAAATAACTAGACCTCAAGGTCTTCTGTCAATAGGTCACTAAAGTAATGACTGATCATTTCAGTATTCTTCTTAATTTTTTTTCTCTGTCCCACAGGGTGCCCTGACAATCTCACCGATTCTCAATGTTTAAATCCCATTAAGGCTTTCCAAGGCTGCATGAGGCTCATCTTTATTGATAACCAGCCCAAGGACCTCATTTCAGTTCAGCAAGGTTCCCTGGGGAATTTTAGTGATTTACACATTGATCTGTGTAGCATCAAAGACAGGTAATTATTGTCTCTTCTCCTCCTCTGATCTCTCACCGCCTTCCCATTCTCACTGTTCTAAATATGAATTTCTTTCACCAAAATTCGAATCCACTGACATCAGCCACATTAGATATAATTGAGTCGCCTAATGGAATATATTTCTGAAAGGATTTCAGGCCCAGGGAAAAGTGTTTTAAATAAGTTGAGTTTCACTTGCTATAAATGGAATATGCAAATTAGATCAAAATACAAATTTGTGAAAGGATTAAAATTTTATGCATAAACAACATTTGATTACTTTGAAGTTAAGAGGGAAGTGAAAGGAGGGAGGAATTGCAGTTAGGAATAGCAGTGTGTGTCCGTTCACACAGACAGATGAAGTCAAGCCCCCTGGGATTCCTGTAGCAGGTTTTGACAGTGTCCAGTAGTTCGGTGACTCCCTGGAAGCCTGACCTTTGCCGTTACCACCCTTAACCCACTGCTTCTTTTACCAGAGGAGACCAGACCCTGGGCAGAGAGCAGCATTTCTATTCCACAACTTAACAAATTAAGCAAGACTTCCCTTTCCCTCTTCATTTCTCCCGGGCTCTAGCTCCTCTTCTATTTGATGTTTCTGAATATGAGGTTTTGAATGAGAGATTCAGAGACACATTGCAGGAAATGAAAGAGGAGGGGCTCTGAATTTTCCGCAAAGCTAATCGTGTGGTCCATGTGTCCTCGCTAGCACTTCATCTCCTTCCTTCTGCCAGCGCTACTCCCCAGGCCAAGACACCGTTTGCTGAACGAGTTAGCAATGCGTGTTCAGTGTTTGCCTCTGTGTTGCTGGTACAGAGTTTCTGCTTATGTTTCAGGGAGTTAATTAGACATCACCATAAAATGCTACCAGTGACCAAGAAGTGCACCTTTATTTGTGAGATCTATGGCCATGGCAGTGGGGGTCAGGACAGCTTCCAGGAAGTGGTGCTGAGCTGAGTCCGACAAGATGGGCAGGCTTGGCTGAGGGTGAGGGTGATGGTAATTCATCAGTTGGAAGGACGTGGCATGCAAAATGCCATAGAAATAGGGGGATCATGGTTTTCAAACCTTTCGTTTACCCATGACTCTTAGTTTTCATTTAAAAACCTCTAATATTGGGGTGCCTCTTACCTTTGAAGGTTTATAGTAGTTTAATTGGCTGTTTATTTTTCTTAGGAGCCTGTAAAATAATGTCATGTCTTACAGTGAATGGTGTCTTCGATTCCATAAAATATAGGTCATGGTGATAGAGCATATGATGTGAATATGGCTGGGGACGTGGGTCAGTTATAAAGAGCTTTGCATCCGTATGGCATTTAGCCTGATGCCCTAGGAAGACTCTAGAAGGAAGGCAGTCAGATTTGTTTGGTAAAAAGAGTTTTCAGGAAAAGTGAGAAGGATGCATTGGAAAAGAACCAGCCAGAAGGCAGAGAGGTCACTGCCCCAGTCCAGGGGAAGAATGATGAGACATAGTAGGTGCGTGTACTGAGCGTCACAGAAATCAGCTCTGCAGACCATAATCTCCTCTCATGCTCGGAATGACTGATAGAATTCTGTGGGACTTTATATGCATGTTTCTCTGTTAAAACCACTCCACATAGGATTGTCAACAAATCACACAAACTCCAAGGCTCTTCCGCTTCATTTTTTTCCTATTTGGCCAGCTGGAAAAGTGGGTAATAAAACGCATGCTTCATTAGAATGTTCTAGTTTAGAGATCTCAGAATAAAAGATATCTCACAGACTGGTTGTCATTCCTATAGTCGTTATTAACGATAAGGGGTTGGGGGGTATCCCACTTCATCAGCCAGGATAGCCTTTTGCAAAGTGTAGATTGATGGAACATTTATCAATAGGGATCTCTTATGATAAGTTAATTTCTAACTGAGGGTGCTTTCATTATTTTTGATTACATGGGACACCATCGCCATCTACTTTGCATCATTACTTTTGTGTAATTGTAGACTGTATAATTGTATTACATACAATAGTGTTTTGGTTAATTGTATAATAAGGGATTGTGTTTAGTTTAGTGGGTAAATGGGACATTTTTCTTGATTTACCAGACAATCTCTGTAACAGAAGGGAAACTGGTAAAAGGCTTTGCTTAATTATTTCTTGAACTTATATTTAACATTTGGTGGTGCGGGGGGCTGGGGTTAGAAAAACAGGTGGTTTCTGAGTTCTGCATTTTATTTTTAACATGCTAATCAATGTGAACCTGATTTAAGGACAAGTGCGAAGGAAGTTGTGCCTTCAAGGAGCCTGCCACTTGGGGTGGAGGTGGGGTTTGTGGGGACACAAGGGGGTAGAGAACAGTCTGGCTGTTTGTGTTTTTTTTTAGAAAAATTTAGTGAGGTTTAATGAAATTCAATGGATATTTTAAAACATTAGACACTTTAAATCATTTTGATTAAAAATGTTAGTTTTCATTAACTATGATTCCTATTTTATCTTTTATTTGTAACAGTGGGCTTTAACACTTCAAAAGAGAATTTTGTGAAAACACATCAGAAATAATTTTGATTCTCAAATTTCTTACCTTTAATATATGCTTTTGATGAAAATATATTCAAATGTCATGGAGAAGGAAATGGCAGCCCACTCCAGTACTCCTATCTGAACAATCCCATGGACAGAGGAGTTATAGTCCAAAAGGGTCACAAAGAGTTGAACAATGATTGAGCAAGTATGACATATTCCAATGTCATAGTTTGAATACAGTTGTATTTTATTTTATTAAAAAATTTAATTTTATATTGGAATATGGTTTATTTAGAACATTGTGTTAGTTTTAGGTGTACAGAAAAGTGATTCAGTTATGCATGTGCATAGCTGATTCTTTTTTCAGAATCTTTTCCCTTATAGGCTATCATGGAATATTGAGTGTAGTATAGTATGCAGTACATAGTGTATAGTAGGTCATTGTTGGTTACCTGTTTTATACACAGCAGTGTGTATGTGTTAGTCCCAAACTCTGCATTTATCTCCTCTCCCTGCTCTCCCTTCTTTGGTAACCTTCAGTTTGCTTTCTCTATCTGTAAGAATTTGAGCAAACTCTGGGAGATGAAGGAGTACAGAGGATCCTGGTATGCTACAGGGGTCGTGAAGAGTCAGATGTGACTCAGCCACCGAAAAGCAACAGCGTCTGTTTCTGCTTTTTGTAAATAAGTTCATTTGTGTCCTATCTTAGATTCCACGTAGCAGTGATGTCATATGATACTTTTCTCTCTCTGTCTGTCTTCCTTCACTCAGTACGATAATCTCCAGGTCCATCCATGTCGCTGCAAATGGCTTTATTTCGTTCTTTTTGATGGCTGAAGTCTTGAGTAAAAGCTGGGAGAGCTCCTTCTCAGGGACTGAAGGATTTAAACCAACAATTTGCGTCTCCATAATGGGCACTTTGCAGGAGCGTCTGGCCTTGAGGAAGAAAGGAGGTTAACCGGGCTGGCCCACAGCAGCCCTGGCAGCCAGGAACACACTGGCTTTAGGAGGCTCTTTGAAGGACTGCCCAGTGCCCGACAGGCTGAGATCGCGTGGGGAGAACCCTTGCAGGACCCACAGTTGGGGCCTGACAGACCGCAGCCACCGCCAATACGCTTCATACCTCGAGAATACGACGCACAGCCACCATCTGTCCTTCGCAGGCTGAATCTCCAGTCTCATGTTCTCCACACTCCGCACATGGTTCTTCAAGGGCTGTACTTACCTCCTGCACCCTCTTGGGCTTAAAATAGGTCAGGCTTGATATTATAAACCATCATCAAGCAAAGTAAGCTTAGAGCAGAATCATGCCCTCGGTTATTTGACCTCAGAGACAGACCCCGAGTGAGTGACAGACACGCACCTTTAAGTGAGTGGCTGTCTGAATAATAATAATAAGAGGCAGTCTCGTATCAATATATACTTTAGTAGAATAGGATGCAATAAGAGCTGTAGAAGGCAGGAGGGCATGAGAACACGAATATCCCATTTTTTCAAGGGAGTAAACTAAGGTCTGGAGATTATGTCCACTTTCTCATGGTCACAGGACTGAAATTTGAATCCAGAGTTAGACACTGCCAGGGTCCTATCCCTTTTACTATCTACCCGAAAGGATCTGAACTGGAAATGGCAGTCACTGTGTGCCTGTGGATCTAAATAGGAAACCTTGTCTTCTAACCTCATACAACAGTTGTTCAGGGATGTGCCATATATTAAAACTCTTGTAAACCTTAGGTGCCTAATGAGCTTCCTTTTAAACGGGAGGCATTCAAAATGGTATGCAATGTCAGGCAAGGTCTTGTTTTAAGTCTGCAGTCTTTCTTTTTAATATATATATGTTGCAAGTATACAGCATAATAATCACAATTTTAAGGTTACATTCCTCTTATAGTTATTATAAAATATTGGCTATATTCCTCATGCAGTACGCTGTATTTTTGTAGCTTATTTTTTAACTTTATTTTATATTGGAATGTAGCTGGTTTATATTGCTGTTAGTTTCAGGTATACAGCAAAGTGATTCAGCCATACATACGCATGTATCTATTCTTTTCCAGATTGTTTTCCCATTTAGGTTACTGCAGAATATCAGGGAACTCTACTCAGGCAAGGGTTTAGTGATGTAAGCATGTCCCACTTTTGGTGGCCCAGGTCAAGGAATGCTTCTTCCTAGGACTTAAGTGGAAGAATCCAAGCAGTTAATTCCGGAGCCGTATCCAGTCCTGCAGGGTTCAGTGTCCGGGGCCGAAGAAGCTAATCAGCAAATGCTCACTAAGACTGCATCCCAAGAGGCAAGGACCCAGGGTATGAAGCCAAACGTAGAGCAGCAAACAGGGATGCTGGTGAATCAGTGAAGGGAGGCGGAAGTCACACCTGGAGAAGGCACCAATTCCAGGGCAGGTGGCAGTCGATTTGAGAGGCATAAGAGCATGTTTAATTCCCTGTCTGTTACTTGTCAGCTTGAAATAGGATGCATAGCATTTAACCTTTTTTGTCCATTTCCTCTTTTGCAAAACTACGATACTGAAGCCTTTGCACTGAGTTACATGAGAGAGCATGAGGTGTCAGGCGCTCAGCTGTGGGTCCAGGAGACGGTGGATGCTCAGCGACTTTGCCGTGTGAGCTCCTAGAGCCAGTGGTTTGCTAACTCTCCCATTTCCATGGGGAGGAGATGCTCAGGTCTCCCTCTGATACTTCCCCACTATGGCCAAGGGGTCTCCAGTCGCTTCTGCGGTGGATCCCCACAGATAGACCTCATGTGCTGTGCTGTGCATAGTCGCTCAGTCCTGTCCACCTCTTTGCGACCCCATGGACTATAGCCTGCCAGGCTCCTCTGTCCATGGGGATTCTCCAGGTGAGAACACTGGAGTGGGTTGCCATACCCTCCCCAGGGGATCTTCCCAACCCAGGGACTGAACCCAGGTCTCCCGCATTGCAGGCAGATTCTTTACCATCTGAGCCAACAGGGAAGCCCAGAGACCTCATATGTGCCCTCAAATCAGTGCTCGGTGATTTTCCTTGGGCCTCAGTTCTCTTTGAGCTGCACCTCTGGGGCACTAACCATCCCCTATTAGGAAGATACCCATTCATTTTGGTGCCCAGGTCCAGTGATCTCTGGATTCTCCTAAAGCACTGGTTTACTGGGCCTGGGTAGGGTAAGGTGAGCATGTGATGAGTCCAGGGCACACAATTTAAGGTGGTTCTTATTTCCAGGTTCATGCCTGTTCATGCCTGCAGACCCTGAATTTACATGAACCTGGGAATGAAGGCCTCCTTAAAGTTTACTGGCAGATCCCAGACTGTTTGCATCAGAATCACCAGGAAGGGTAGTTAGAACCTAAATTGCTGAGCTCCATCCTTAGAATTTCTGATTTTTACTGTGGGCCAGAGAGTTTGGATTTCTAACAAATTCCAGGGTGCTGCTGGGACCAGACTTTGAGAAGCACTGCCTAAAAGCCTCCAATCCTAGAGGTGGTGTGATTGCAAGGGTTCCCGATAATAATGGGGCAAGTGTCTAGCACTGCTCCTACTGGGCTCCCAAGCAGCTGCCTTCCTGATCAGAGTCTTAAAGGGCCTCTAGAAAGTTCCAGAAGCTCTATCTCAGTCTCTCTCTTCAAAGGACATTGAAGTGAGTCCAAGGGACACTTTTGGTGGCAGCTGAATTCCATCTCCCTCCAGACTTCCCTTTGGCACTCAGCCTCTCCTCTGCTTCCCACTACAAGCAATACCTTTGTGAATAGAAATGAAAACAGTCAGATCCTCAGAGGTATTTGGGTGAAGGGCTATTTTTGGAGGAAGGAAGGTCTGAGAACCCAACCATAGTGGGGAGATGTCAGTAGTTGGGCAGCTCCAGCTGCCAACAAGCATTACTTGTCTTTTTGTTATTTTGAGGACAGTTATTTTATTTGCTGGTCCCTCTGAAAATCCGAGCTTGTTTTTTCCTTCTAGATTAGGCTCAGATTTTGTGGGGGTCAGGGAGGGTGTGGTACCATCAAAATAAGAGTGACCTCACCCATCAAAAATATTGCCAAAAACCTTAGTAAAGATTGCCCGAGGGACTTCCCTGGTGGCCTAGTGGTTAAAAATCCACCTTGCAGTGCAGAGGACCGGGGGTCGGTGCCTGGTCTGGGAACTAAGACCCCCCATGCTGCAGGGCGACTAAAGAGTCTGTGCACCACAGCACAAGATTCTGCATGATGCAGCAGAGATCCCATGTACGGCAACTAAGACCTGATGCATCCAAAGAAAAATAATAAATATTAAAAATATATAGACGAAATCTCTCTAAAAAGAAAATGGGCAGAGACTGCTGATCACATTGGGTCTTCTGGTGCCTGGTAAAGGTTTATCCTGGTCATGGGTCCCATTTCCTGTGTTTCTTCCTCATTGGGTGATACTGTGGAAGTTCCCTGAAGATCACACAGCTTAGATTTTTTCATAGAAGGAAATAGCAGTTTTGTGGAGTGTGGCAAAGACAGGTACCAAAGAGGGACCTCTGTTCCTGGGGCCCTTGCTATCATTTCCTGTAGAGACAGTTTTGCTCTCAACATTTTCTAAAATGAAAGAATCTGTACTATACAGTAACTCCTTGTTGGTCATCCATTTTAAAGATAGCAGTGTGTGCATGTCTGTCCCAAACTGGCAGGGTATTCCTTCCCCCTCTCCCCCAGCCCTTCCCGCCTGGCCCATGGGTATGTGCTCAGCTGTGTCTGGCCCTTTGCCACTGTATGGACTGTAGCCCGCCAGGCTCTGCTGTCCATGGGGTCCTCCAGGCAAGAGTGCTTGAGTGGGTTGCCCTGCCCTCCTCCAGGGGATCTTCCCCACCCAGGGACTGAGCCTGAGTCTCTTCCGTCTCTTGAATTGGCAGGACGGTTCACCACTAGCGCCACCTGGGACGCCCTCCAGCCTGGTAATCATAAATTCATTCTCTAAGTCTGTGAGTCTGTTTCTGTTTTCTAGGTAAATTCACTTGTATCAACTCTGCCCATTCTTAGATAACAACCTCAATGGGACAAGAATTTGAGAAGGAATAGACACATGTTATGTGTATAACTGAGTCACCCTTCTGTCCTCATGAAACTAACACAGCACTGTTCATCAACTACAGTCCAACATAAAGTATAAAGTTAAGAAATAATAAAGTTAAACAATTTGCTTGTTCCAGCAAGTGAATCCCATGTGGGAAACTGCTTTAAGTTTCCTACGGCTGAATAAGTTAGGAAATGTAGCTTCTAATTCCATAATGATTTCCTTTTCTTCCAACACACATTCTTTTAAGAAACTTCCTACTGCTTGGTAGTTGCTCAGTCGTGTCTGACTCTTTGTGACCCCGTGCATCATACAGTCCATGGAACTCTCCAGGCCAGAATACTGGAGTGGGTAGCCTTTCCCTTCTCCAGGGGATCTTCCCAACCTACGGATCAAACCCAGGTCTCCTGCATTGCAGGCAGAGTCTTTACTGGCTGAGCCGCAGGGAAGCCCATAGCATCTGCTAAACTCTTTGGTCAAGATTCTTTCCTTCCTGGTTCAGAGTTGGGAGTCACGGGAACACTGAACAAAAGGAAATATTCACTGGGATGACCTCTAACAAACAGACTTCTGCTAAAAACCCACCCGGTGTGTGTGGGTTTGTTCAGAAGAGTAGGCTGTATAAAAACCTTGCGTTGCAGGGTAATGCATATGTTTTCAGTTTTCTCTCCAAATGAAAGCTTGTACATTGGGTGCCAGAAAAACTACTGTAAGGGCAGAGCCCACACAATCTGAGTTTCCAACTCCAGAGTGAAAAATGTTACAATATGGTGTGTTCTCCCTTATCTCACGGGATAGGCCCTCAATCCAAACAAGAGCACTTCTGCTGCTTTTATTTACCATTTGTAGTCTATTTCATGGGGGACAGGGAAAGGTTATATTTTACATAACAGTTACTGAGCAAACATTCTCTGAGTATGATTTCATTTATTTCACTCCACAGTTCTGCCAGATTCTCTAAGTTCTTCTCAAAGTGTGGTTCCAGACCAGCCACCCCAGAATCGCCTGGCGAGTTGTCCTAACTGCATATGCTGAGGCCCCATCCCATACTTTCTGGGACAGAGCCTGGGGGGCAGCCTTAGTTTTCACAAGCACCACCCCCGGCTGATTCTGATGCTCAACCGGATTTGAGAGCCACTGGTTTGCTCGTTAGCATTATTTAAGAAATAAGAGCTCCAGTGCTTATGAAAGTTCAGTTACCTGCTTAAGGTCACATTTTTGGTATTTGATGGAGCCAGGATTCGAATCTTGATTTCTCCAACCCTTCAGTCCATATTCATATAGAGGGTTTACTACCTAGAGGCCAGGGAAAGAGAAAAGATGGGCTTGTGGAGCCAGAGAAGTTCACCGGAGTGTCACAGAGGAAATGAGGTTTCAAGAGGAACTGGGGATGTGGACTGGGTTTAGGGTGGTAAAGTAGGACTGTTCCAGGTGGGGTGGAAAGCATAAGTCTGGGCCTCTGAATGGGTGGCATGCTATACATTTGTTTGCCTTGATGGGAAAGGCTGCTTTGGCATCAGTGTGTGAACAAGAAGTTAAAGTCAAAGCCATAGGGAACTTGGCAGCACACAGTTTAAAATCTGAGTAACAGATCATATTAATAGTTAATTCTTAAATAATCTTACTGTGTGCCAGGGCCTCGTAAATGTGTGTGTGCGTGTGAGAGAGAGAGAGAGAGGTAGATAATAGATAGACAGATCGATAACAGATGGTAGGTAGATGGATTCACAGGTCCTTACTGCCACCAATGAAGGAGGTAAGACCATTGACTCCATTTTACAGAATGAGATTGAGGCAGAGTGGCTCTGAGGAACTCGTCCAAGGTCACACAGCAAGTATAGGGCGGAGCCTGGCTGCAGACCAAGGAGTCTGGTGGAAGAGATCAGACCCGTCCTTTCCCATACCACCTCTGACTTTTTAGCTAGGAGGCATCCTACATGCTTCAGCAGGACTGCAAAGTAGAAAATAACGCGTTTCCTTCTTGCATTCATGTCACAAAGGCTGTGCTAACCCAGGAGGAGAAGGGGTATGAGCTACAATGGATGGGCCAGCGCTGAAGTCTGAGGGTCTATGCCGTTCCTTGTCCGAACCTTGGAGCAGGCACAGCGAAAGGGACTCAGACGCTGAAAGCTTCCACCAAGAGATCCCCTCCTCTCTTTCTTTGGGCTGATTATTGAATAGAGGAGCCATCTCGGGACTAGCTTGTCAGGGTCGCCTTGGGTTGGTAGATTTTGAGCTGATTTGGTAAGAACATCCTCCCCAATCTAGAACTAGACAGGAAAAGCACTGATTTATTCATCCACACCTTTAATAAGGGCAACTCCCCTCACCTCCTCTCTTAGACTCCACTGAATGTCAGCAGGAAATAGGGGCTTTGGAGGACTTGATGCCTGGGTTTGATTTGCATAAGTGACTTTGAACAACTGCATCTGTGTTCTGTGGCCAAGCTCATCTCTCTCATCACTCGTTTGCATAAGAAAACAGGAAAATGGCACTGGTCTCCCTGTGTGTGGGGAAGGGCATCAGGGTGCCTTTGCTTCATGTATAACCATGCTGACAAAGTCAAGGTTAGCGCTTCATTCTGTCCTGTCTGAAGATGGTGAGTCTCTTCCCCTGCCAACTTGTCATCTGAAATGTTTGTGCTGGAAACAAAGCCAGAGCAAGAGCTGGGTGAATATTCCCAAGCTCTTCCGAAGATGAGGGCTTCATTCAGAGAGCCCTAGGAATGAGGCTGAGGTGAGATGTCTGCGTCCTGATGTGGCTAAGAACCAGCCGCTCTGAAAAAAACAGGTGCTTGGATCATCCCTCCTAAGAAATACTGTCCAAGAATGGCTGATGTTTTAGAGAGTGTCACAGCCAAAGAAAAATTTTGATCTAAAATGAAATGTGAGCAAAAGCTTATTCGAGGTTCTTAAGTTACATCTGTGAGGCAGTGTTTAAATTTAAGCCTGCAGAAAACACTTCTAAATTAATAATAAGAAAAGATTATTCCATATTTGCTCCTTTCATGTAATCAGGATCAGTATTTTTTGCTGAAGTATAGTTGACTTAGAACGTTGTGTTAATTTCTGCCGTACAGCAAAGCGATTCAGTGATGCATATTGTTGTTGTTCAGTCACTCAGCCGTGTCTGACTCTGCGACCCCACGGGTTGCAGCACCCCAAGCTTCCCTGTCCTTCACTATCTCCTGGAATTTGCTCAATCTCATGTGTATTGAGTCAGTGATGCCATCCAACCATATCATTTTCTGCCACCCCCCTTCTCCTCTTGCCCTCAATCTTTCCCAGCATCAGGGTCTTTTCCAGTGAATTGTCTCAGTGATCAGGTGGCCAAAGTATTGGAACTTCAGCTTCAGCATCAGTCCTCCAATGAATATCCAGGGTTGATATCCTTTAGGGTTGACTGGTTTGATCTCCTTGCCATCCAAGGGACTCTCAAGAGTCTTCTCCAGCACCACAGTTCAAAGGTATCAATTCTTAAGCACTTGACCTTCTTTATAGTCCAACTCTAACATCCCTGCATGATGACTGGAAAAATCATCACTTTGACTATATGGACCTTTGTCAGCAAAGTAATGTCTCTGCTTTTTAATATGATGCCTAGGTTTGTAATAGCTTTTCTTCCAAGGAGCAAGGGTCTTTTAATTTCACGGCTTCAGTTACTGTCAGCAGTGATTTTGGAGCCCAAGAAAACAAAGTCTGTCACTGTTTCCATTGTTTCCCCATCTATTTGCCATGAAGAGATGGAACAAGATGCCATGATCTTCATTATTGGAACGTGGAGTTTTAAGCCAAATTTTCATTCTCCTCTTTCACCTTCTTCAGAGGCTCTTTAGTTTCTCTTTGCTTTCTGCCATTAGGGCGGTGTCATCTGCATATCTGAGGTTATTGATATTTCCCCCGGCAGTCTGAATTCCAGCTTGTGCTTCATCCAGTCCAGCATTTCGCATGATGTACTCTGTGTATAAATTAAATAAGCAGGTGACAGCCTTGACGTAATCCTTTCCCAATTTTGAACCAGTCCATTATTTCATGTCTGGTTTTATATATATATAACATATATATATATATATATATGTATTTTAAAATATATATATATTCTTTTAAAATATTTTTTGTGATGGTTTTGCACAGGATATTGAAATAGCTCTCTGTGCTATGTAATAAGACCATGTTGTTTATCCATCTGTCAATCATGATTTTTTACCATTTTAAATTTTTTGGCCATGCTATGCAGTTTGTGGGATACTGGTTCCCCAGCCAGGGACTGAACCCATGCCGCCTGGATTGGAAGCACAGAGCCTTAACCACTGGACAGCCAGGGAAGTCCCAATCACGATCTTATTTAACTTTCATCCAAAACCCTGATAAGGGCTGCCCATCCATTTTTCCATTCTCCAAAGAGTGTCCTTCTGTACAGCCAACGTCATATTCAGGTTTATCTCTTCTGCGTGGATGTCCACTTGCTAGGATGCTGAGGTGAAGCACCAGTAGCCTTGAATACTGTTTTTATTTAGTCTAAAATAATTCATTGGTGATGAACTGTAAGTACCATTTATAGATACATTTGGAAGAGAAAAGGAACTTAATATGGTTTTAGTTGGGAAAAAAAGCAAATCTGACCTCTGATAAAATGTCCTCACCCATTTCTGCTGTGAAACCAAAATTTAAAATTAGCCCTATGTTATTTTAATCTTTTATTAAGATATATCACAGGAAGTTCACAGAACAGGAATCCAGCCTCCTAGGTTTTCCAGGGACATAGACTTCTGAATGCTGAGTTAGACCCTCAGCTCCCTGCTTCCAGGACATGGGCAGCGTGATAATATGCCATTCAATGCAATGCTCACAGTACCCAAAGGGAGTATTGCCTTCACATCTTGGCAGGTGAGGAAACAGACTTTAGTGTATATTTAATAATTTACCTCCAAATGAAAGCAAACTCAGCGTCTCAGGGTGGTGAACCCCTTCTGTTTACGTTTTACCCTAAAGTTGGACTTAGCCTCCTCCTGTTTGAGCTCCCTCAGTTCTCAGATGGGGACAGTGCACCTATTTTATCACTACGGGTTGTAAAATAAGAACGAGGTGATAGCGTTACTGCTCCCCTCTTGGAATTAGGCAAGGCTTGACTGAGGGTAGGAGGATGAAAGTTCTTAAAGTTAAAAGTTAAAAGACATGGATGGGGCTGTATGTGTCTCAGATTTTTAGATAACCCATATACAGGCAGAAAAGAATGACACCTTTCTGAATAATTTACCTACCTATATAACCTATTTTATTTTTCAGACAAATGATTAATATTTGTGCTTCATTCAAGTTATGGGTTTAAAATATTCCCTCCAGCTTTTGCTTCATCTTATTTTTAAATATATGTGAAAAAGTCTTTTTCCTTTCAAAACTCATAGTTTCCTTTTTAAAAACTTTATTTTTGGAGTATAGTTGATTTACAGTGCTGTTAGTTACTGCTGTGCAATGGCGTGGCTCAGCCGTATGTACACATGTACCCCCTCCCTCCCGACCCCCTCCCTCTGGCCCACCCCACCCCTCCTGGTCGCCACAGAGCGTGGAGCTGAGCACCCTGCGCTCTACGCAAAGTTCCCGCCAGTTATTTATTCTACACCTGGTAGTGTGTGTATATGGAGAAGGGAATGGGAACCCACTCCAGTGTTCCTGCCTGGAGAGTCCCAGGGACGGGGGAGCCTGGTGGGCTGCTGTCCATGGGGTTGCACAGAATCAGACATGACTGAAGCGACTTAGCATGCGCGCATGCATTGGAAAAGGAAGTGGCACCCCACTCCAGTGTTCCTGCCTGGAGAGTCCCAGGGACGGGGGAGCCTGGTGGGCTGCCGTCTATGGGGTCGCACAGAGTCGGACACGACGGAAGCGACTTAGCGGCAGCAGTATGTGTATATACTGTATATATACTGTGTGTGTATGTATATACACACACACTCTCTCTCTCTCTCTCTCTGTATATATATATATGTGTATATATACACACTCAGTCCTACTCTCCCAGTTTGTCCCACCCTCCCCTTCCCCTTCTACGTCCACATGTCCCTTCTCTACATCTGTGTCTTATTCCTGTGCCTCATCTTAAAAAATTCCTTCAGTGTGATTTACTAGGCCAATGGCAGGGCTTGTCTCTCTTAACATCAAGATATGTTAGGAGAGATCTGTGGACGAAGCGAAGAGAGATCTCAATATGTGGAAAATGCAGAGGGAGAAAACACACCTGAAGGAGAAAGTCACACAAGAGAACTTCAATGTGTCAAATCTTAGGGTCTAAACTCTTGTGAAAGCATCAGGAACACCGTTAACTTTATTATGACAAGGTGTTATCATCACCTTATACCTGCCATCTACATGCTGAAAAATGTAATTTTCTTTGTCGTAATTGGGTAGGGAGCTAACCCTGCTCAGAAAAACATAAAATCTCAGATGTGGTTCTTAAACAATGCGAGGTTTATGGATTGGACCAAACACTTGTGTTTTAATGACAGAACCTCACACTCTGAAATGAGAGTCCTACTTACACCAGCCTTCGTGTGCGCATACATACCCAGATGGTCACACAGTGCACGTGTCTGACGGTGTCCAGTGAGTCCTGGTGTCTTTGACCTTCTTACGTGCTGACAGGCTGCCCAAGGTCTACTAATCTTCCTCTGTGACCTGAACATTCATTATACAAGTCTTTTCTGAGCACCTACTGTGTGCAAGGTGCTTTTTTTTTTTTTTTGTCTTGTGGATTCAGGAGTGAACAATTCAGAGAGCGGCTGGCTTTTTCCTACTTCCTTGTGTCCTTGGACCCTGGGCCCATCCTGCACAACTATGGGCCATTCATCCATTCATCTCCTTATTTGGAAAATCTCATGTTCAGAAGCATATGCTTATTTACATGATTGTGTGATCAAATAAACATGTATGTAAATAGACATTTATATTCCCAAATATGAGAGGCGGGAAGCACACACACAGGGCACTAGGGGAGAATTGAGAGGAAAGCTGGGCTTTCTAGGGGTGAGACCTGTACCCCAGCCACGGGAGACACAGGCGTGCCGTCCTCCACGCCCTGCAGAAGGCGCTGTCCTGTGGGACTCCGTGTTTGCACTGTGCGCTGCCTCCTACAACTTTCTGGCTGGAGACTCTGATCTCAGCTTCCTGCCTGTGTGTCTTCTGCTGAAATCACTGGTGAAAGGGGGCTAAGCAGACAACAAGTGCAAAATTCTGGTATCTTGCGTAGGAAGGGCCTTTCTAACTGGTGTTTTAAGTGAAAACAAATTTCCACATTTTTTTTTAAACATGAATGTCCTGAGAGTTCTTCCGTCTACCATTAATAACTCCCCTTTATAGCCCCCAGCCTCCATACACCAGCATCCTGACAGCCACGGTTAACTCATCCCTAATAACACACGGGCTACACCTACACTCAGCACAACAGAAGAAAGGCCATGTCCGCCCCCTAAAATAAACACCAGCATGGAGGTGGGAAAGATGTTTCAGCAGGCGGCTTTGTAAAGCCCGAGACTCCAACAGTGGCAGGAGGAAGGTGTGCTTTAAAGGTCACTCCAGCCCCCTGCCTACGCGCCCTTAAGCTGTGGGTGTGGAGTCGATGTGAGAAATGCCCGCACACTGGGGGGACAATGAGAACACGTGGTTTGCAGGGACCTGAGCAAACAGGATGGCGAGTCATACGCATTACTATCGTTTCAGTGATATTAAACAGTTCTTCAGTGTCCCAGACGTCTGAAAGGTAGAGGAGAGCCAAGCCTTGATAGAGAGCCGGTCAGATTCTCATAGCTCTGAAAGCCTGCCATTCCATGATGCATTTCCTTTAAATTCACAGGCTGTGCAGGCGAATAGGGACCCATCAGAGAGACCCCAAAGATGAGCTCCTGACTGCCTTACCATTTCCATTTGCAACTATTTCACTCCCCACATCACAAGTGAATTCGTAAAACAGCTTTTCTTGATAGAATTATCTTAAATGTGAACCATGTTTTAGATAAGGAAATAAAATAGCTAAGAATTATTCTCTTAGTGGCAATTTGCCTCATATCGCTCTCCCATTTTCTACCATATATGTTTTACTACAGCTCTAGCTATTGTGATATTCAGATTCTGGACGTGTATTTCACATGCCCTCCAGCGTATGATGGAGCCTGAGACACTAAATACAGGGCCTAAATGCCCTGACTTGTCCTTTGAGGTCTCCAATGACCTCACCTCTTCTTTCCTATTCACCTTTATTTCCTATGATATTAATTCATCCTTCCAACCAAATGTATTTACTGAGCATCTGAGATGTTCCAGTGTCTCTGTGTGTGTGTGTGTCTGTGTGTAAAGTCTCTGCCTTACAAAAACTCAACAACAAGAGAGCTACCCAAGAAAGATGGGAATTTTACATGGAGGATCTCTTGGCACTGACGGGAATGATGCTGTTGCCGAGTCCAGGCTGGTACTGCTTGCCACACAACAGTCCAATAAATTGAGAGACAGGTGTTGGGGCAAGAAATAGTGATTTTACTCAGAAAGCCAGCAGCCTGAGAAGATAATGGGCTAGTGCTCCAAAGAACCATCTCTCCAAGTTAGAACTCAGGTTTCATTCAAACTAAAATGGAAAGGTTTGCAGCTGGTTGTTGCAAACGTCTCGGTGCTGGAATCCTTTGTTCTTGCATGTGTCACGATGTTCCTGTAAACCTCCAACAAGACTAAGGTTATTCTCTGCTTTGCAGCTTTTAATCTCTCACAGAATAGATCCAATATTAGAGTCAGATTTTTCTTTTCTGTAACAAGTTGAGGGCACTTGCTTTGCAATTATTTCAACTTTAGCAGCGTTTGCTCATGGTAGCTACTGATGAACTGCGTGTGTAATCAGTTCAGTTCAGTTCAGTCACTCAGTTGTATCCGACTCTTTCGACCCCATGAATCACAGCCAGGCAAGAACAAATCTGACTCCATGTTTGACCTGTTCCTTTTACCTAAACTCTGTGCGCCGACGGCTCTGCACCTTTGTGAAAGAATGTGGCCATAGACTGACACATACAGGACAGTCCATTCTCAAGGCCCTGAGCTTTTAAGAGTCCATTCATGCAGAGATAAAATGTTTCAGAAACATTTGTGTTGTTGGGTGCTTACAGGAACCTCAAGACCTGACCTCTGAGGACAGCTGCAAGGACAAAGATTCTGATGCCAAGAGGTTTGCAGCAATGAATCTCTCCCCTCCCTCACCTGGCCTTTAGAAGTGCTTTGCTGAAACCCTCTCTGCAGTTCTGGTTTTTTGGACACAAGTCTCTTGTTTCCTTGCTTGGCCCTTCTGTAAACCTTTCTATACGACAAACTCCTCTGTTTCAATTTGTTTGGTCTCAAGCTTTTTGATTTGTTTGGCCTCACAGGGCACAAAAACCTGCATTCATTAACACATGTGGAACTTATGAAGCTCAACATGCCACTTGGTGCTGCAGGTAATACTGCTTAAAGATAGGAATGAATTTAATCATCTTTAGTATCCTTGTACTTTAGTATCACATCCCAAACTCTAGAGACTGTTGTCCACGATTTGAGAGGTAAAATCCTTCACCTCTTTCTCATCTGGAAAACTTCCCAATGTGGTTCATGCCAAACATCCCTGTGTCTGAGGAGCAAGAGTGCCTAATGAAAGCAGCTGGTGCCGGCTGTCAGCGTTCACATGGTGTGAAGGGCTCCTTCTGTAAGCGCTAGCGGGAAAGAACATTTTTGCTTAGCAAGGGCATCATAAAATTAGACAAGCAAATCACCACGCTGTATTTGAGCAATGTAGTCTATAAATATTACAGTGGAAGCGAGCATACCAGTGCATTATCCTTATCACAATC
The DNA here is from genome assembly GCA_015832495.2 of Alces alces. Classification (NCBI taxonomy): domain Eukaryota; kingdom Metazoa; phylum Chordata; class Mammalia; order Artiodactyla; family Cervidae; genus Alces; species Alces alces. The sequence goes on along the minus strand of JADEYB020000002.1, from coordinate 2,602,326 downwards.
TTGTGCCTTAAGGGAAAAATATGGGGTAACTCTGAGAGAGAAAGTGAGTCCGAATGGAAGGCAGATACAGAGAAATGTGAAACGATGTCTCCCCATAAAGCCTTCTAGGGACTGCACCCTCTGGGTTTAGTGAGCTCAAGGCAGTCCTGGAGGCTGAGTTGGAAAAGCTTGGGAAATTGGCATTGTTCACCTGTGGACGGGACGGGATGAAACAGTGCTACTGAAAGGCGCCAGCGTGTCTGTCAATGTGTCAGCTCTTTGTCTGAAAGCGAAGTTACTAAAGAAGAAGAAACGTTTCCTGTGAGCCCAGAGAGGGGCATTGAAGTCGTATACATTCCACACTCCATCACTGTCTCTGTTTTTGCTTTCTTTTTTTCAAAAGTGCCAGGAAGATATTTAAACAACATTGTTATTATTCATTTGCTTATGTCAGATTCTCTAGTGTCTCCTAACATAGAGAGCACCTTCCAACTTTTGCCAAATGCCATCTAAAGCCTCTTTGTTAGGAAAAAAAAAGCATATAGAAGATTTATCATTTTTTTATGCTTCTCTGAGGTTTTCCTTTTCCTTGTTTCTACATTTTATTCTCACTAGAGTCGCCTAAGTTTAGTGGAATGCAGTGATGGTCAGGCTCCTTGCTAGGTTTTTTCTGCTACTAATTATCTTATTCAAATCTATGGAGAGCTATATTAAAATGTTTAAAGTAAACTTCTCCTTTTGCAAAGGAGGTGACTGAAGTTTGTTGTGGATGTTAAATGTTTTCCAAGGTTATATACCTCCAGGTATTTTAGTTAGGAGTAAAGGGGCCCCCAAACAGCCTGGAAGTAAAAGAAATAATGTTGCCCTTTGAAAGTGAAGCCAAACATCTAAGGGAGTTTAATGGATTATCTTGAAGATACACATAAAATCTAGGCCAGGCTGGACTATGCCTGGATTGATGCTACTATTTCTAAAGAAAGAATGTGTCAAGTAAAAGTAGGTTGGGAAGATACTGAATCATAAATAAGAAAAATCAAATAGGTAAGCTTATTGTAGCAGAAGAAATAAATTAAGACCTTTTTAATCTCAGACACTCACAAAAGAAGCAGCAGCCCATTTCTCCAGGGTAACCTCAAACAGAAGAGATATAAATGGCATCATTTGTACACCCCTGCAAGCCTGCATTTCTGATCTCAGAGCAAAGATCATTGTGGATCCAAATATTTCTTCTCAGGTATGAATATAGCGTATGGGGATGAAATATAAGTGTTTGCCTCAACTAATCAAATACTAACTGTCCAGTAGAACATTGTGATATGATGGAAATGATCTCTTTGTTAAAAACATTGTTTTATATAAGTATAGTTGGTCTATAATGTTGTGCTAATTTCTACTGCGTGACAGTTATACATATATAACCCCCCTTTTCATATTCTTTTCCATTATGGTTCATCACAGGATAGTGAATATAGTTCCCTGTGCTATACAGTAGGTCTCTGTTTATTCATTCCAAATGTCATTCTTTGCATCTTCTAACCACAAACGTGCAGTCATACCTCCCCTACCTAACGCCTCCTTGGCAGCCACAAGTCGGTTCTCTATGTGAGTCTGTTCTGCTTCTTAAATAAGTTCATTTGTGTCATATTTTAGCTTCTACATATAAGTGATATCAGATGGTATTTGTCTTTCTCTGTCTGACCCACTTCATGAAGTATGATAATCTCTAGGTCCATCCATGGCGCTGCAAATGTCATTCTTTCGCTCTTTTAATGCCTGGGTGATACACCGTTGTGTATATGTACCACAGCTGCTTTATCCATTCATCTGGCTATGAACATTTAGGTTGCTTCCATGACTTGGCTATTGTGACTAGTGTTGCTGTCACAATAAGGGTGCATGTATCTTTTCAAATTAGAGTTGTCACCAGATGTATACCCAGAAGTCGGATTGCTGGATCATGTGGTAGCTGTATTTATACGTTTTTGAGGAACCTTCATACTGTTGGAAGTAAATTACCTGCACCAGTTTACATCCCCACCTACAGTGTGGAAAGTTTGCCTTTTCTTCACACCCTCCCCCGCATTTGTCATTTGTAGACTTTTTGATGATGACCATTCGATTGGTTAACTCCCAAGTACTGCCAGTAGTAAGGCATCCACCTGCCAATGCAGGAGATGCAAGAGATGTGGATTCCATCCCTGGTTAAGAAGATCCCTTGAAATAGGAAATGGCAACCGACTCCAGTATTCGTGCCTGGAAAATTCCATAGACAGAGGAGCCTGGTGGACTGTAGTCATGGGATTGCAAAGAGTTGGACACGACTGAGCATGTATGCATGCATGAGGTGACAGTTCCAAAAAAAAAATACTGCTAAGACTGATCCATTCAATTGGTGTGAGGTAGTATCTCAGGAAATGATCTTTCTAATGGTGTTCCAATGATTTGTCACTAGCAGTGAGTAAGAACTTGATACAAGTATATTATGACTGGAGAAACTGAATATTATATTTGTTCTAATCAATCACTGCAGATGGTGACTACAGCCATGAAATTAAAAGATGCTTACTCCTTGGAAGGAAACTTATGATCAACCTAGATAGCATATTAAAAAGCAGAGATGTTACTTTGCCAACAAAGGTCCATCTGGTCAGAGCTATGGTTTTTCCACTGGTCATATATGGATGTGAGAGTTGGACTGTGAAGAAAGCTGAGCACTGAAAAATTGATGCTTTTGAACTACAGTGTTGGAGAAGACTCTTGAGAGTCCCTTGGACTGCAAGGAGATCCAGCCAGTCCATCCTAAAGGAAATCAGTCCTGGGTGTTCATTGGAAGTACTGATGCTGAAGCTAAACCTCCAATACTTTGGCCACCTCATGTGAAGAGTTGACTCGTTGGAAAAGACCCTGATGCTGGGGCGATTTGGGGGCAGGAGGAGAAGGGGACGACCGAGGATGAGATAGCTGGATGGCATCACTGACTCAATGGGCATGGGTTTGGGTAGATTCTGGGAGTTGGTGATGGACAGGGAGGCCTGGCGTGCTGCAATTCACGGGGTCGCAAAGAGTTGGACACGACTGAGTGACTGAACTGAACTGAATCAATGTAGGTTTAGTTAGTCACATGTGGTTGGTGACTGCCATATTACGTAGTACAAAGCTAGACATTCTGCTTGCGCCAGTACTCATGGATATAGAATTTTTTCTAGTTCAGCATTGTGGGGCTGCACCTGTGATAATTCCAAATATTAGATTTGGACCTTAGAATTCAGACCCAGTGGGTAGATGTGATGCCCATCATCACAGCCCAGCTACATGTGTCCATGGTCTTTATATTTCCTTTAACAATGCCATTTACATCAAAAGAGAATACCATCACTTTTTGCCTTATATTCTCCCAAGATCTCAGCAGACCAGGGGTTTAACTATTCTACATTCAAACTGTCAAAACTTTAGATTGCTAAGATGACTTTACAACTTCAAGTATCCTTTTGCTGTATCTGTTGACCAATTCAATGTTGCCTTCTAAACAGGGATATATTTTGAGTAATCCTGTACCTTACAATCTAGCCATGAAGTTGAAAGACACTTTCTCTGTGGGATGAACGCTTTGACAAACCTAGACAGCATATTAAAAAGCTGAAGCATAACTTTGCCAACAAAGGTCCATATAGTCAAAGTTATGGTTTCTCCACTGGTCATGTATGGATGTGAGAGTTGGACCATAAAGAAGGCTGAACACCTAAGCACTGATGCTTTCAAACTGTGATGCTGGAGAAGATTCTTGAGAATCCCTTGGACAGCAAGATCAAACCAGTCAATCATAGAGGAAATCAATTCTGAACATTCATTGGAAAGACTGATGCTGAAGCTGAAGCTCCAAAACTTTGGCCACCTAATGCGAATAGCTGACTCACTGGAAAAGACCTTTGGCTGGGAAAGACTGAGGGCAGGCAGAGAAGGGGATGGCAGAGGATGGGATAGTTGGATTGGCATCATTTACTCAATGGACATGAGTTTGAGCAAACTCTGGGAGAAAATGAAGGACAGGGAAGCCTGGAGTGTTGCAGTCCATGGTATTGCAGAGCTGGACACAATTTAGTGATTAAACAACAACAACAAAATCATCTAATTTTAGAGCATATATAAGGCCTTGGCATCTAGTTTTTTAAAGATAATACAGAGGATGAGATGGTTGGATGACTTCTTCGACTCAATGGACATGAGTTTGAGCAAACTCTGGGAGAAAATGAAGGACAGGGAAGCCTGGAGTGTTGCAGTCCATGGTATTGCAGAGCTGGACACAATTTAGTGATTAAACAACAACAACAAAATCATCTAATTTTAGAGCATATATAAGGCCTTGGCATCTAGTTTTTTAAAGATAATACAGAGGATGAGATGGTTGGATGACTTCTTCGACTCAATGGACATGAGTTTGAGCAAACTCCAGAAGACAGTGAAGGACAGGGAGGCCAGTGTGCTGCAGTCCATGGAATCGCAAAATGCTGGACACAGATGAGTGACCGAAGCAATTCTTTAGTTGTTTCCAAATATTACCATGCATGCGCAGCTTTACTGATAGACCTCTGGATGCTGCCTGTCCTTATCTAGACGACTTGGGGCAAAAGGGTAACTTGTGAAACTAGTCAAATCTGTATGAATTCACACACTGGTGTGATTTTAGATCAGTCAGTCTGTTCAGGAGAGAAATCCCAGAAATATCTTTGTTCTAATTTCAAGTTTACTGACTTCTTTCTAATATTTTGCAAGTTCATGAAGTTTACCTAAAGGAAGAGGATGTGTTAGTCAATCTGGTGGAAAGATTGGGCCCTTTATAATTTGTAGCTTTCCATGTAAATTCAGAAATTGCAACTCTAGTGTTACAGATCAGTTTATTGGGAGTGTACTTATGTGAGTCACAATCCTGGTGACTAAGGGTCCTATAAATATGTCAAGCTTGTATTTCAATGCTTTTCAGGTTGAGAACCTAACCTTTGGATAGGATTTCAAGGTCAAAGTCACCTAATGGGATGCTTGTAGCCATAGTTGACTTCACCTGAGTCTTTGTACTCACACAGTTGCCGTCAAGGAAAAACAGACACCAAACTGCAGATTTTAACATAGCACACTTTTTAGTGGTACCAGTGGGTTGAAACATAACTTAAGATTTGACCCCAACTTTACTGGATAGTTACTTCAACTTTTAGAATGAATAAAAATCACTTGGAAAACAGTTTTAAAATGCAGATTTCTGAACCCTACAACCCCAGTGATTTTAAGTCCATTTGAGATGAAGATTTGGAATTTACACAGCTTCTCAAACACTCCAGGATGCCTGTGGATCCATCTTTCAGAAATACTGAGTCAGCAGATTAAACTGAGACGTGTCCTTATTGAGTTCATCAGAATACATTCTCACTGAATTTTTTTCTACACAGTGGGGAGCAAGATTCCTAGTTCTGCCTCATGTTGATGGTATTCTACAGAAAATGACTTCTTTGTTCAAATAAGTTGGAGAAATGCTCGAGTGAGTGAAGTTAAATGGGTTTCATACTGCAGGACCTCTCAGTATGTGTGTGTGCGTGTGTGGGTATGTGTGTGTATATGCATACATTTATAAACTCTGCAAGAGGGGACTTGCTGAGAAGCAGTTCACAATTTTACAAATATTCTTGACCGTGAGATCCTTCTTTCCACAGGCTAATCACATAATACACATCTGGAAATGTTGTCCTGGGGTATAATAAAATCATAGTTAAACATCAGGAGGCAGTCAGTGGTGTAGACAAAGTGGCTTCAAAAGCTAGCATTATAGAGAACTAGAGAGTCATCACAAACAGTAGCTTTCTTTTCCCCATTTTCTCAACACAACAAGCATTCACTCATGAAGGTAATTCTTGTGTGTGGAAGAGGAGGGATAAATTAGGAGCTCAAGAATGACAAAAACACACTACTGTGTATAAAATAGATAAACAGTGAGGATGTATTGTAAAGCACGTGGAACCATGGAACTATGCTGAATGTTTTGTTATAACCTGTAAGGGAAAATAAAATAAATATTTCAAAGATGAGCACAATGAAGGTTGGAAATGGTACAGACCTAACAGAAGCAGAAGATAATGGGAAGAGGCGGCAAGAATGCACAGAAGAACTATAGAAAAAAGATCTTAATGGCCTGGATGATTACAATCATATGGTTGTCCTGGATCACTCACTCAGAGCCAGACATCCTGCAGTGCGGGCCTTAGGCAGCGTCGCTATGAGCAAAGCTAGTGGAGGTGATGGGAGTCCAGCTGAGCCATTTCAAAGCCTAAAAGATGGTGCTGTGAAAGTGCTGCACTCAGTATGCCAGCAAATATGGAAAACTCAGCAGTGGCCACAGGACTGAAAAAGGTCAGCTTTCATTCCAGTGCCAAAGAATGTTCAAATTATCACACAATTGCACTCATTTCACATGCTGGCAAGGTCATGCTCAAAATCCTTCAAGCTAGGCTTCAAAAGCACATGAACCGAGAACTTCCAGATATACAACCTGGTTTTAGAAAAGGCAGGGGAATGAAAGATCAAATTGGCAACATCCACTGGATCATAAAAATGAAAGAGAATTCCAGAAAAACATCTATTTCTCCTTTATTGAGTACGCCAAAGCCTTTGACCGTCTGGTTCACAACAAGCTTGAAGATTCTTAAAGATATGTGAGTACGAGGCCACCTTACCTGCCTCCTGAGAAATCTATACGCAGGTCAAGAAGCAACAGTTAGAACCAGACATGGAACAATGGACTGGTTCCAGATTGGGAAAGGAGTATGTCAAGGCTGTGTATTGTCAATCTGCTTATTTAACTTATATGCAGAGTACATCATGTGAAATGCCGAACTGGATGAAGCACAAGCTGGAAAAGATTGCCGGGAGAAACATCAATAACCTCAGATACGCAGATGGCACCGTCCATATGGCAGAAAGTGAAGAGGAACTAAAGAGCCTCTTGATGAAGGTGAAAGAGGAGCGTGAAAAAACTGGCTTAAAGCTCAGCTTTCAAAAACCTAAGATCATGGGCATCTGGTCTCATCACTTCATGGCAAATAGATGGGGGAACAATGAAATAGGAACAGACCTTATTTTCTTGGGCTCCAAAATCGCACAGATGGTGACTGCAGCCATGAAATTAAAAGATGGTTGCTCCTTGGAAGGAACGCTATGACTCACCTAGATAGTATATTAAAAAGCAGAGACAACTTTGCCGACAAAGGTCCAACTAGTCAAAGCTATGGTTTTTCCAGCAGTCATATTTGGATGTGAGAGTTGAACCATAAAGAAGGCTGAGCACTGAAGAATTGATGCTTATGAACTGTGGTGTTGGAGAAGATTCTTGAGAGTCCCTTGCACTGCAAGATCACACTAGTCAATCATAAATGAAATCAACCCTGAATATTTATTGGAATATGCTGAAGCTATAGCTCCAATACTGTGGCCACATAATGTGAAAAGCCGGCTTATTAGAAAAGACCCTGATCCTGGGAAAGATTGAAGACAGGACGATAAGGGGGCGACAGAGGATGAAATAATTGAACGGCATCACTGACTCAATGGACATGAGTTTGAGCAAGCTCCAGGAGATGGTGAAGGGCAGGGAAGCCACGTACTGCAGTCCATAGGGAAACAAAGAACTGGACAATTGGACATGACTGAGCGACTGAACAAGAACAAGAACTGTATATATATATTATATATATATATAATATATATATATGACTGAACCACCTTGCTGCACATCTAAACCTAAGATAACATTGTAAATCAAGTATACTTCAATTAAAAAAATTAAAAAAAAAAGGTACTCGGATTAAAGCTCTTTCACATGTGTAAAGTTTTCAGAGAAAATTCAGGAAGAAGGGACTTCCCTGCTGGCCCAGTGGTTAAGATTCTGAGCTCCCAATGCAGGGGGCCCAGGTTTGAGCCCTGGTCAGGAAACTAGATCCCACATACTGCAACTAAGACCTGGTGCAGCCAAATAAATGAATAAATATTAAAAAAAAAAAAAAAGAAAAAGAAAATTCAGGAAGAAAAGGGAACAAAGACAATGTATAATTTGTTTCCTAAAGCCCTAGAGATGGAGAACAGGCTGTAATTTTGGTACCCTCCATGATGTTACCAAGGTTAATACTTCGGATAGTATTCTAAGTGATTCTGAGGCAGCATTCAGGTTCTGCAGAGAAAGATTATAGTGGGTGCATGGTGATCTCTGCCATAGCAGTAGGAGAGAGTGAAAGTAAAGTGACTTCCAACTCTTCTCTTAGCTGTGCAAGGAAAAATGAAGCACAAGAATGAGAGGTGACCTCAGTCATCTTAGACTGTCAATATGTTATTTAGTCCAACTGGATAAAAATTCAATTGATGAATACTTAAGTATTCATGGTGTGGATTTGTTTTTTTTTTTTTAATTTGGGCTCGGCTTTTTCACTCAGAAATATGTTTTCTTTTTTTAAAATTAATTAATTAATTTATTTTACTTTCAACATTGTATTGGTTTTGCCATACATTGACTTGAATCCGCCATGGGTGTACATGCGTTCCCCATCCTGAAACCCCCTCCCACCTCCCTCCCCATCCCATTCCTCTGGGTCATCCCAGTGCACCAGGCCCAAGCATCCTGTATCATCCATTGAACCTTGACTGGCGATTTGTTTCACATATGATAATTTACATGTTTCAATGTCATTCTCTCATATCATCCTGCCCTCACCCTCTCCCACAGAGTCTAAAAGACTGTTCAATACATCTGTGTCTCTTTTTCTGTCTTGTATACAGTGTTATCATTACCATCTTTCTAAATTCCATATATATGCGTTAGGATACTGTATTAGTGTTTTTCTTTCTGGCTTACTTCACTCTGTATAATAGTCTCCAGTTTCATCCACCTCACTAGAACTGATTCAAATGCATTCTTTTTAATAGCTGAGTAATATTCCATTATGTATATGTACCACAGCTTTCTTATCCATTCGTGGGCTGATGGGCATCTAGGTTGCTTCCATGTCTTGGCTATTATTAACAGTGCTGCGATGAACATTGGGGTACATGTGTCTCTTTCAGTTCTGGCTTTCTCAGTGTGTATGCCCAGCAGCGGGATTGCTGAGTCATATGTGGCATGGATTTTTAACTTTGGATTTTGAATATTCCTAACTAAGGTTCTCATTAGTATAAGACAGAAGACATTTTCCACACTTTTAAGTCTGACAGTAAAAAAATCTAAACAAGTTGAAAAGGAAAAGAATATCATTTTGGAAAGAAGGATTTAGCATTTTTCTTCTTGGTGGTTCTGAAATCATCATGTACAAATGTCACAGAATTTTAGCTCAAATTGTATTCAGAGCCTATTCCTAGAACAGACACAAAGTCAGCGGTCAATGAAGACTGGCCGCAGTCGAAATCAAGAGCTTCAACTTTGGACGTCAGCAGGCTGGCCATCAGTGGTTTTATCGTGAGGATGTGCGTGACCACAAAGTGTGGTTCAGGTCTCGGCTGCTTTACTTCTCAAGCCCTAGAGGCAAATCCGAACTCAAAGCAGAGTGGTGGCTGCTCATTTCTTTCAAAGAAGCCAGGTTTGCTGCTAAATGGCCAGGACACAGTTGAAACATATATGAGCAAAGATGAAGTGTGACATTTCTTAGCAGCTCCTGAGGTTAACAAAGGAATGGAAATGCCAACTCAGCACAGACATGATGAGTAGCAAACTCAGGTAACCAATATTCAGACCAAAGCTCTCTCTCCATGAACTAGGGAAAACGTATCTGCTGCAAAAGGAGAAAAGAAAAAGCACAGTCTGGATCTGTGTCACAAACCACCTGCAAGTGTACATGGAGATAATAATGCATTCATACTTATTCACACCCTACAAGAACTTATTTCCTTCTCTGAATGATTTAAGATTGTTTTACTCTTGATTTGACTAAAGAGGAAATTAAAACTCAGAGTCATAAATAATTTCAAGCATCAGGCCAGCTAGAAAGTGACTCCACTGAGATTTTAACATAGGTCTCTTTAATCTGAAGTACGGGTTATTTGAGGGCACCCTCTCGCCTCTGTGGAGGAACTCACACTAGAACTTAATTAGTACCCAGGAGGACAATCCCAGAAAAATCCTCAGTCCATTATAGTGAAGTCTCTGTGCTCAGGAATGAGAGCTCATAGACTTCCTAAGTCTCTGGTTCTCAAACATCAGCTCAAGTTTTGTTGGATTGAATAATTTTGTTTGTTTGCAAAGTCGTTCTTATTTTACTTGGCATTTCTTTAGCCACTGAGGAGGTTAAGTTTCATAAGTATATTAATGCTTTCCTTTTTTGTAAAGTGAGTACTCTCATCTTTTGCTTATTTTTCTGTAATTTGAATACCTTGTTTCATTGTAGGTATTCGGTATGTATCCAGGATTCCTAGGACTCAAAACCTTTTTCCATAATGACAGGTATTATGAATTGAAGTGAAGTGAAGTCGCTCAGTCATGTCCGATTCTTTGCGACCCCATGGATTGTAGCCTACAAGGCTCCTCTGTCCATGGAATTTTCCAGGCAAGTGTACTGGAGTGGGTTGCCATTTTCTTCTCCAGGGGATCTTCCTGACTTAGGGATCAAACCCAGGTCTCCTGCATTGCAGGCAGACGCTTTACCGTCTGAGCCACCAGGGAAGCCCTATTATGAGTTAGATGACTTTTAAAGCAGAAATAAGAGAACCTTACAAACATGTCTGCCTGGCTCAGCATCCTGGATGATGCAGGCTGTGCCCGTGTTGTAGCTGGCAACGCTATTCTTGGGGCCTGGAGGCCATGGCAGAGACCACAGCCTCGAGGGCTCTCTTGGACGGTACTAGTCTCCACTAGGAATGTGGCTTTGGAGGGGACTGGGTGACAAGACCTGAATGGAGATTGATGCGCCCAGTTAAAGCCCGCGTCCTTCTTGCTTGTGTGATATGAGTGCTTTTTTTCTTTCTTTTTTTGACAGTGAAATCCTTTTACTCCACCAAATAAAATTGTAGGACTACTTATAACAGATGAAAACAATATTTGAGGATAAAGTTAAATATTTCTAAACTTGGTCTATGAAAACACAGGAGCACTTTGACCCAAGAGTCATTGATTATAGTCCGATGTTATCCTCAGCACTCTTTTTATGTGGCTTTTCTGTTTTGGTTGCTAAATATTTAGAAAATCTTGATTCACACAAGAAAGTAGTTTCCAGCTGACACAAGTTTTGAACACCTTGCTTGTAACAGCAGATGTTTTTCTTTAAGACTTATCCAGAAGTGTTAAGAGTAGGTGTACCCTTTTATTTCAAATTTGAGAAATATGTGTATTTGAGAAATACGTGTATTCCCTACAAATACATAAGTCAGGTAAATGTCTAGTCCGTGTCATTATTTTCTATAGTATTGTCACCAAATGGACGTTTGTGTGCCTTACACACAGAGAAAAACAAGCCAAAATACTGGAGTCTGGAGCAGAGAAACGCTTATTGCAGGGCCGTAGGACGAGCTGGGCAGCCTGTGCATCCCAAAGCCCAAACTCACTGAGTGGCTTCAGGGAAGCACTTTTAAAGGCAAGGCTCCTGAGGGGTATGATTAGTTGCTACATCTTGGTGTTGGAATCCTTTGTTCTTGCATCTGTCCACATACATCAGATTACAATGTTCCTGTAAATTTCCAGCAAGATTGTGTTATTCTCTGTCCTGTAACTTTGTATTTCTGTATGAATGGACTCTTAAAGGTCAGAGCCTTGACAACAAGCAATCCTGTGTTATTTCAGGCTATAGGCAACATTCTTTTACAAAAGGTGCAGGGCCAGCCTGATTATGCACAGGCAACAGGAACAGATATAATATGGCATTAGATTCTTCATTCCCGTTATGATATGGAATTATTTTGATGTCACATTCATCCATTCACTTGTTCTTGCTCCATTATTCCTCAGGGGAAAAACATGTGGCAAGTAAATGTTCCTGGGCTTGGTTGGGTTAAAGTGGACTTAAATGAGTTAAAGTAAGTGTCACAGTGTACCCCCACCCCAGCCACTGCGGAGGCTGAGAAGTGTGCATGGGTCTGTGCAGACTGGAAGAGATTTGGCGGTGCAGTGCAACATCCTTCCCCATCGATAACAGCAGTATAGTATTTTTAAAAATTTTATTTATTTACTTATATTTTTGGCCATACTGGGTCTCTGTTGCATCATAGGCTTTTCTCCAGTTGCAGAGGGCAGGGGCCACTCTCCACTGCAGTGCATGGGATTCTCATTGCCGTGGATTCTCTTGTTGTGAAATAGGGGCTTCAGTAGCTGTGGTGACAGGCTTAGATGTCCCACAGCCTGTGAGGTCTTCCCACGCCAGTGACTGAGCCCATGGCTCCTTCCTGCATTGCCAAGTGGCTTCTTTGCCATTCAGCCCCAGGCAAGCGCAGTAACATTAGCACAGCCTTAGTCTCATGATCACACAGGGGAAGCAGATGATTCGCAGCAACGTCTCCAGGGTTAACCTGGTCCCCCGAACTAGCATCCTGCTTGTGCAGTGTGTGAAAATCTGATACATGACATATTGGACAGCTGTCATATTTTAGTGTAAAATTTCTTAAAAAGCTTAAATTTACAAAAAAAAAAGGGTGTGTGGTGGCGACCACCACCGTTTGCCACCCCCTGAATCATCTTCGCAGGATGGTTCTCTAAAACAATGTGCTCTTGTTGCTCACCCAGTCACACCCGACTCTTTGCCACCCTATGAACTGCGTCATGCCAGGCCTCTCCCTGTCCCTCACCATCTCCCTGAGGAACTTGGAGCCTTGCTATTCACAGCACTGTGAAGATCAGCAGCCTTGGCATCTCCAGGGAGCTCATTATAAATACAGAACCTTAGGTTCTACCCCAGACCTACTATATCAGAGTTTACATTTTAAACAAATTTTGAGAAGCCCTGAAACAAGTGATAAGATTGTTTCCATTCATATTGGGATTTGAACTGATGTCCTAAACTTTAAGAATAAGACAATTTCAGTAAAATGGAGAGCTCTACTGTTTGCATTTTCTGCATAGACAGAACATAATAATTGAGGTAGCCTCTAAATGATGTTAAACAAAATCATTCTCCTGCAAGGCACACAAAACCTTTTACCTAAGTGGTAATGAGGTAGAAAAACCAAAGCAGTTTTCTCAATCCCATGAAAGGCAGAGGCCATCTGTAAATAGCGTACTGTTTCCATTCCAAGGACGTGCCTCTATGCTATGGAGACAAATGGATTGATTAGAGAAATTTGATTCCATGTTCTTTAGTCAAAATGATACACATCAGGCAAACAGGGGGTTTTCTTCCCTTGTGAATTTAAAAAAAAAACATATTACTTTATTACTTGGAGAAAGGAAGTATGTATCTTTGTTTCTAAGGTAACCAGGTAGCCATCATTTGCTGTGAGATTCCTGGCCTGTGTATGCTTCTTATAATAAGTATTGGAATGGCTAACTGATGATTCTTTTTGGTTTGGCATGTGCTGTCTTTGAAGACTGGCTTTTGAGGACAGCTGAGCCTCTCTTGGTCAAGAGCTTGAGGTTTACAGGAGAGTAAAGGGAGGTCCTTCCCGTTTTTCTGTTCATTGGTGACCAAAGTCTAGTGCGAGGGGAAGTGTAGTGTGCCCGGCTCCGTCTTGAACCGCGGTGCTCCTGGCATCACTGATGTGCGTTGCAAACTTATTTGACCATCATTGCTTTGTTCATTATTTAGGGATCTTTTTCAGAAACCATCGACAATTAACTCCCTGCTGTGAACTAGACCACGGAAAATTTAGAAAACTGACTTCTGACACTTTCCTTTCTATTCCCTTAATTCCTTAATATCTACATCTGCTGTAATTACAACAAAATTCAATTATAATGAAAATCCAACTGTGGGGGTAAAATGGGATTATGGTAATTGTTAGAATGGAGAGGCACAGAAATAGGTTTCAAAAGCTTTCAGAAAAGCTGTCTGACCAAAACAAGTCAATGCGGTTGGTTGCTAATTAAAGTGAACAGACAAAGGAAAGAAGGCAACCTAGCTGATTGTTAATGTATGAGCTTCATTAAAAGGCTTACATTAGTCAGCTTGCATTTTGAGGACTATTGAAATGTTTTCTTCTTTTGTCTCTAAGGAAAGCATATAGAAATTGAAACTGACCTTCAACTGCATAAAGGAGGGATGAGAATTCTTAAAAAGGAAAGTAACTCCATGGAGCATAATACATTCAGACTCATTTATAGATAACTGTTTCTCTGACCGTTTGGGAATTTCAGAGGCCTGTCGGTGAATGTTCTACTCATTTCAGTCTGTTATGGGAAATGGAGAGGAGGGAAATTTAATAGTGAGAAAAATATTTCTATAGGTGTTTATATAAATACTGAGTATTTTTTACATCAACTTATCTTTTAACAGGTTATTTTCTTTAGATTCATTCAAGTTGGGAAATTCTTTAAGGGAGCGCGCATGTTTCTAAACACTGCTACTGCTAAGTCCCTTCAGTCGCGTCCGACTCTCTGCGACCCCGTCCCTGGGATTCTCCAGGCACGAACACTGCACATATCTAAATAACTTCTGTAGAGAGGCAAGCATTCAGCATATACAGCTAAGCGTTGGGCTTATTTTCTTAGACAAAGATCATTTTCTTTAAATTTTTACAAGTGATTTAAAATATTCATAGACTGATAGAGGATCATAATGAATGGCGATCATTAGGAGTGTATTACCAGATGGGCTTTGTTCCAAAGGAGCAAAGGGTTCACCCACTGAATTTTATTTCTAGAATTGAACGAAGGAAGAGGAGAATGAGCTACTAAGACACAGTTGTGAATGACTGCTCTGCACAAGTTGGTTAGCTGGAACCTACTTGAACTTCTGTAGCTTTATGTATATAAGAAGACTTTCACCTGGATATTTCCTCTAGCCCAACAGAGTAGCACCCCTGGACTAAGACTGTCTTGGGACAGCTTGACTACCTCTTCCTAGTGACCATTTTCCAAGTAGAATGAGTTTCTCTTTTCTAATAGCAAAATGAAACATGAATAGCAGCCCAGCCATAAGTTTCTCTCTAGTTTCATTGTATAAACCATGTTCACTCCCAGAAATATATAAAGAGTGAGATGGTACTTTAATTCCCACAATTAACCACTATTAAAAATTTTTAATTTGGTCTATTTCCTTCCAGAGTTCTTTTTTCTTTCTATAACAACAACAAGGATAATCATAGCAGATCGTATACAAGTTACTCTGCAATGTCTTGTTTGTACTTCATACTGTATTATGCATGATGAACTTTCTAATATATTTACATATAGAAGTGCATATTTATTTTAATTCCTTCATAGCATGTCTAGTGTGGCTGTATCATCATTTATGTAAACATCCCCAAAACAATGGAGTTGTTGCTGTTTCTATTCAGTTGCTCAGTCATCTCTGACTCTTTGTGATCCCATGGACTGCAGCATGCTAGGTTTCCCTGTCCTTCACTATTTCCCAGAGCTTGCTCAAACTCATGTCCATTGAATTGGTGATGCCATATGACCATTTCATCCTCTGTTGTCCCCTTATTCTCCTGCCTTCAGTCTTTCCCAGCATGAGTTATTTTCCCAATGAGTCAGGTCTTCACATCAGCTGGCCAAAGTATTGGAGTTTCAGCTTCAACATCAGTCCTTCCAATGAATATTCAGGGTTCATTTCCTTTAGGATTGAATGATTTGATCTCCTTGCTGTCCAAGGGACTCTCAAGAGTCTTCTCCAACATCCCAGTTCAAAAGCATCAATTCTTTCACGCTCAGCCTTCTTTACGGTACAATTCTCTCATCTGTACCTGACTACTGGAAAAACCATAGTTTTGACTATATGTACCTTTATCAGCAAAGGGATGTCTCTGCTTTTTAATATGCTGTCTAGGTTTGACATAGCTTTTCTTCCAATGAGCAAGCGTCTTTTTATTTCATGGCTGCTGTCACCATCCACAGTGATTTTTGGATCCCAAGAAAATAAAATCTGTCACTATTTCCAATTTTCCCCCATCTATTTGCCATGAAGTGATGGGATTGGATGCCATGATCTTAATTTTTGAATGTTGAATTTTAAGCCAGCTTTTTCACTCTCCTCTTTCACCTTCACCAAGAGACTCTTTAGTTCCTTTTTGCTAATTGTTAATAATAATAATAATTTTACATATATCTTTGTGCAAGTACAAAATCTTTTCTGGGACATTATTCCAAGAACTAGAATTGGTAGGTTGAAGCAGATATATAATTTAAGGTCTGGAAATGCCACTATATTAATAGCAACGGTCCTTGAACATTACATGAACAGCAAGGAACATAACAGGGAAAGACTGACCAAGGCTATGTAGGGACAACATAGAAATGAGAAGAAATATCCTGAAAACATAACCAAAATACAAAATGAATGACCCTCCAATAGTTTTAAAAATGCAAGTAAAAGAAAGTAATGCTCTTCCTCTACCACTGGTACATTAAGAAAAAAATAAAATGCAAGGTTGGCTGGTTTTACAGAAGCAGATTCATTTAAATATTCCTTAGGGGAGTTTAGGGCATTTGGGAGGAAAGTTTGTCTAGCTGACTGAACCTAATATGTATTATTTTCACCAAAAAATACTAAAGTGACAGAAAAGACACAGAAGCAGGGGGGTTAGAGACAGAATTCATGCTTCAGGCTCAGCAAGTGGAGGCCACCTCCGGGGGTGGTGTGGGCGTTGTGCCGAGCCTGATGGACGAGCAGGGTGAAGGGGGATCCACGATCTGAGCGAGAGTCAGCACAGCTGCTGGTGAGCGGGCTGTGGTTCTCACAGAGGGTGCGTTTTGTATGCAGGGCAGATGGGTCACAAGGTTTAGTTTCGGTTTCAAAGACTGATATTCAGTTTCTCAAAATTACAGATTCAAAATTCTGTTCTTTAATTTTTTTAATTCGGATTTTAAAATTGTATTCTATGTATAGTCTAGCAAGTATTAGTAATCAGGTGTAAAGGACTTTAAATACTGCTTAATGCCATTCATGGATTTAGTTATTTAAATGCCTTCAAATATTTTAAACTGCATTTATGTTTTATTTACTTTCCATGTTGTGACATTTAAAAAGAATACCAAATGTCTATCAAAGTTAAATATACAGAAACATGAACATTTAACTTTGATGAACTTAATTTATCTGAGATGCTTTAATAAGGAAAAATTTTAAGGTCTAAATCAGTTATATTATACCTTTTTTAATCTTTTAAATTCTAAAGATGTCATTTATTGTATGTGTGTTTTTCTTTAAAAAAGCAAAAAAAAAAAATAGGCTGAATTCTCTTAAAAATTACAATTACCAAATAATTATTAGCAAAATCTTTTCAAAGTTTTAATACAGTCTTGCTGCAAGAGAAAAAAAAAATCTATCTCAGATCAGTTGCAGAGCCCTATTTTATGAAAAAGGAAGAATTAAATATTCCTTGTTAGACATGTTATGAAACTCCTTGACTTGATGCAAGATTGTTCAAGTTCCCAGGTAAGGTTCCTCTTAAGGGTGACAGTAGACTGACATTGCTCTTAATCTTATTAAAATCCACTATAAATATGCTTAAGCATCTCATCAAAATCAGTTTCCTCACAGAAAGAGGAATCATGTAGAAGTTTCTGACCAACACCAGTGTTGGGATCATATTTTATTTTCTCTCAGTATTGCATTCTTTCTTCATCCCAGAATACAAATACTGAGGTTTTGATGATCTTTTTGTTGAAACTGAGATTACAAACATTGGGGTTTAGAAATTTTATGTCTACAGTAGGCACTTATGCTAACAGATGAAGATGCATGCATGATCCTTGTTATTGATGCTCTGGGATACCCTGGCCCCTACGTTCAATCAAGGGCTCTGTAGCATTGCTAGAGGGCTGACTCTGAAGCCCATACTCTTGCATTTCATTTTGTTTAAGACTTTGATGAGTCTCTGCATTTTTTCTATATCTGTAAGATTAGTGTCCAACCCATTGTGACCCCATGCACTGTAGCCTGCCAGGCTCCTCTGTCCATGGAATTTTCCAGGCAAGAATACTGGAGTGTGTTGCCATTTCCTACTCCAGGGGATCATCCCAACTCAGGGACTGAACCCATGTCTCTTGCATCTCCTGCATTGGCAGGCAGGTTCTTTACTAACTGTGATTAGTTAGTTCTTAAAGTTATGTTAAACAAAAAGGGTACAATTTTTATTTTTTTTTTTTATTTATTTTTTTTTCTTTCTTTATTTTTTTTTAATTCTTTCTTTTTTTTTCATTTATTTTTATTAGTTGGAGGCTAATTACTTCATAACATTTCAGTGGGTTGAATAGGCTAAATGCTAGATGTGTCCTCAAAGGAACGCTGTGTGTGTTAGTCACTCCGTTTTGTCCAACTCTATGACTTAATGGACTGTAGCTTGCCAGACACCTCTGTCCATGGAATTCTCCAGGCAAGAATACCAGAGTGGGTAGCCAATCCCTTCTCCAGGGGATCTTCCCAGCCCTGGGATCAAACCCTCATCTCTTAGATCTCCTGCTTTGGCAGGCGGGTTCTTTACCACTAACACTACCTGGGAAGCCCCCAAAGGAACATTAATTTGCATCATTTCACATCATTTAAAAAGCATATGCTTCTGACCAATTTGCAGAATATTATCTGTATAACCGCTCCAGATATAGAGCTGTCAGGGCTCCAAAATACAAGTAATGAAAAGGGATTGCAAAATGTGCTTGCATCCTTGAAGGCCACCAAAAGGGTCTCATTCATGGTGTCCATCCTGCCTCTTCCCTGGTGTTTCTCTCTTCTGCCTCTGACTTGCTTCTTGCCTGTGGCTGCCCAGAAGGCTCCCGGTACGTGTCTCTGTATTTCTTCACCGTTTGTCTCCCCATCCTCCAGCCAGCCCTCACTGCACTGCTCGGTGTCAGGAAGGCAACAGCGAAGGCCAGAGGGTCTGTGGTTAACTGGACCGGTTAAGCTAAACAAAGACAGCTCTAGCTGGCTATCGCGCCCCAGACTGTATGCCGATTCATTCAGTCAGCAGCCACGTATTGAGTGCGACTCTGCTTACTACGTCAAGTACTCAGTGAACAAAACAGACCGTAACCTACACTGTTACGGAAGTTGCATTCCTTTGGGGGAAGGCAGGTAACAAAGCACTGGTAGTGTCCGACTCTTGGTGACCCTGTGGACTGTAGCCCGCCAGGCTTCTCTGTCCATGGGATTCTCCAGGGAAGAATACTGGAGTGGGTTGCCATTTCCTTCTCCAGGGATCTTCCTGACCCAGGGATCAAATCTGGGTCTCCTGCATTGCAGATAGATTCTTCACTGTCTGAGTCACAGGAAAGTACACATCACCAGTGAAGTACACAGGTAACAAATCATAAGAGTAGTGAATAAGCAGAGTGCATACTGAATTAGAAGTTAGGAAGTGCTAAGAGTGAAAAAGGAGAATGGCTGGGAAAGGGGATTAGTGTTGCAGAGAGGAGAGTTGCAACTTTATTCTATTTTACTTTTATAAACTTAAAGTATAGTTGATTTACAATGTGTGTTAGTTTCAGGTGTGTAGCAAAGTGATTCAATAATACATATACCTATATTCATTTTTTGAGACTCTTTTCCTTTTTAGGCTATTGCAAAATATTTAGTAGTATTCCTCGTGTTATGCATAGGTCCTTGTTGTGCATCTGTGCTATATATAGCAGTGTGCATGTGTTAATACCAAATTCTTAATTTATCCCCCTTTGCACATTAGTCACCATAAGTTTGTGCTTTATATCTGTGGGTCAATTTACACTTTGCCAACAAGTTCCTTTGTATCCTCTTTGATATTCTACATATAAGCAATATTACATGATATTTGTCTTTCTCTGTCTGACTTACTTCACTTAGTATGATAATCTCCAGGTCCATCCACGTAGTTGCACACGACATTATTTCACTCTTTTTTAGGCTGAATGATACTCCACTGTGTGTACACACACAGCATCTTCTGTGTCCATTCATTCTCAATGGACATTTAAGGTGCTTCCATGTCTTGGCTATTTTAAATAGTGCTGCAAAGAATATTTTTTCAGTGAAGAGTAGTGCATGTATCTTTTTGAATTAAAATTTTCTTCAGATAAACATCCAGCAGTGGGACTGCAGGATCATGCACATTTAAATAGCATGACTGTTGTGGACTTCTTTGAGAGGTGCCCTTTGAACAGAGACAAGGAGGAGGTGATTCATGGTCTATCTGGACATGTGACGGAGAGCATTTGGAGCAGAGAGAACCTCAGTGCAAAGACTCTGACAAAGCAGGATCCTTTGTGTGCCTTAGGGACAACAAGGATGACAGCATGGTTGGGGTGGATGTAGAAAAGGGAAAAGATTAGGAATGATTTGGAGAAGTGATGGGAGTACAGATCAGCAGGAACTGGTCATTTAAGAATGTTGCTTTTATCTTGATAAAAACAAAAAACCCTTGAAGAGTTTCAATACTACCTTCCTTGGATGTTAACATGGTCTCTCTTGCTCTTGTATTGGGAATGTGCTGATTGGATCACAGAGAGAGAGAGAGAGAGAGAGAGAGAGAGAAAGAGATGGAGCTGGTAGACCAGTTGGCTAATAAACACAGATGTTCAGGGAAGAGATGCTGTTGACTCAGACCAGAGTGGTGGCAGAAGGTGATGAGATGTAGTCAGATGCAGGATGGAGTCTTAAAGCAGAGTCAGAGACACGTGCTTGTCCCAGAGATGTGGGCTATGAAGGA
This sequence comes from Alces alces, assembly GCA_015832495.2. NCBI lineage: Eukaryota > Metazoa > Chordata > Mammalia > Artiodactyla > Cervidae > Alces > Alces alces. Next base: position 2,581,569 of record JADEYB020000002.1, on the reverse strand, counting down.
AGGAAGGGGGAGGCTTGCAAGTGTTGAAGTCTGAACAGTGGTAAGTGTGGAGTTGCCCTCCTCAGATAGTGAAGAATATGAGTAGTGAAGTTGGGGTCAGGAGTCAAGGTAAGCGATCAGAAATTCAGGTTTGGACATGCAGTTGGAAACATCTGATGGACACCCAAGTGGAATTATGAAGCAGACAGCTGGATTTATGGGTCTGGAATTCACAAGAGAAGACAAAACTCAAAATATAAATTTGGCATGAAAAATAAAGAGATTTGCTATTACTATTCTCAGTAATCTGATTTTAATTTAAGGGAAACCAATAATTCATATTGATTCTGTGAAACTTTCTAAATTGCAAACACACTGACTGCTTTCTCCAAAACTATGTTGACTCCATTGCTTTCCTAATGCTTTCCCTGAGGTGTGACCTGCTCCAGCTAGAAAGCTGTACCTGGCCTCAGGGAAAGCTAAGTTAGGGAGAGAATCACTCTGATCTTTCTCAAGGAAAATGGCAAGGGACCTTTGTTCTTCACAATGCCAACGGGGAGGAAGTGTGTTTTGCAGAAAATATGCTTGCCAGGATGCTTGAAATGGGACTCTAGTCTTCAAGTAGATCAATCTCTCAATATTCTGTAAAATACACTCTTATTTGAAACAGTTTATTTAAGGATTTCCCCTGCTATGCATCTTTAAGGAGAAATTTTTCCCCTTCATTTCTCGCTGTGAACAAGGAAGCATGCTATCAAACAGCCGTGAAGCCAGAACCATATACCACTGGAGGCTGGATGGGACCGTCAGTGAGGTCCACGGGCCATCATGGATGGACACGTCCTCCAACTTTATCTCTTACCTGCCTTGCTTCCAGCCTCAACTAGCAATGATCCTTCTCTTTTGGAAGAAGTTTTGATTTGGGTGGAAAATTTACATTCTTATATAAAACTCGTATATGACTTTTGTCCCTGATATATTGTTTTTTCCTTCTTATATTTCTAACTCATTTCTGCCTTTCCATCAACTCTTTCATTCAATCCCCTTCATATTCTGTACAACCTTCTCCTATAAAGAGGCACACAGCTTCTGATGCATCTGTCTTGCCCTCCAAGTCTTCACTGGCACATATGTTGATGCTTCTTTGGGCTTCCAAAGAGTATGACGTCAACAGCTGTGTTTATGCTGAAAGCTGTGTTAAACATCGTTCCCTACAGGAAGGCACATCCATCCGATTCAGCTGTATATGAAATATTAGGATTTTAGAAGGTAGCTACTCAGAATGATTATCTCTTAGCAATTTGAATTCAGCACCTTACACCTAAGATTCTAACTGTCCTCACATTTAATGAGTTCTTTTCACATCCGTAGTTCCGCATTGACCTCTTTCTGGGTTCACGTCTTAAGTGCTCAGTGTATGCCAAGTAGAGACAAAAAGAAACAAAACACCAGTTAAAATGAACTGATTACAGAACAAGGAGATTACACTCCTAAAACTGCCCTTTTTAAATAAGCAAATTGGGGTTATACTTCTTTTATTTTGCATGTCTACTTTACAAATGGGTTTTTCTAATCACAGTGTGTGTTGAGCCAAAATTGAACCAAGCTCAAAGGCAGCCCTGTAAGTATTCATTCATTTTCTTGCTTGTTTTAGGAATATTAGATTTTTTCCTTTCTCTCTCAGAAATACATCAGTTTTGAGTCACCATAAGCAAATGAATTTCTAGCCTAAATATTTGTTGGTAAATTGAGTTTATTAATGCTGCAATACGAAGTCTGTGGAGATTCCCATGTGGTGTAGGAGTAAAGAACCTCCTGCCAGCATAGGAGATGTGGGTTCTATCCCTGGGTGGGGAAGATCCCTGGGAGAAGGAAATGGCAACCCACTCCAGTATTCTTGCCTGGAAAATTCCATGGACAGAGGAGTCTGATGGGGTATAGTCCATGGGGTTGCAAAGAGTGAGGCACGACTGAGCGTGCACACATGCGTGCACACACACTCACACTCACACACACTCAGACCCCACAAGGTCTGTGTGAGGCTTTTTGCATATGTTCAAAGTAACCAGGTTGTTCTTACAGTTTTCCATAAGATCTCTCTCCCTACGTGCCCAGGGTAGCCTGGAAATCTTAGAGTTTTAAAAATATTTAAAGTGTAAAATTATAAGGAAAATGTGTTCCCATTTCTGTTTGTATTTATAGGATGTGGTTTTATAAAAAAGTTAAGGTTGTTAGTTGGAAATGTGAGAGTTCCAACTCAAGCTAGCCTGACTAAAATTGGGGTTTTCCTAGAAAGATCTTGGGTTGTCTCACAGAATCTAAGCTAGATTAAAGCAGCCAGGTCCTCAGAAAGGGCAAGGATCAGCCTAATCTTAGAAACAACAGGGATACACCAGTGACCATTGTCAGGATGCTCTCCTCTCTTTTCTTCTGCATTCTGAAACTTAGCATTTTTCTCTCTCTCTCTTTCACTGCAGATAAGCTTTCTTCTCATGGCTGAAAACATGGCCAATGAGAACTTCTGAGTTTTTTCTTTTTCGCTTCAGTCATCAAAAAAGGGGCTGATCTAAACTTTCTTAGTGCCAAAACCAGAAGAACTATAGGATAAATATCTCCTGATCTGGCTTTGCTCAGCTTTCCATCGTTAAGGCAATTAGCTTCTTGTTGGCAGAGGGAGAGGAACAGTAATACCATTATTTGTCACTCACGGACGCTGACTCTATGTGTGAGTGTATGTGTGTGATTGGGGAAGGGGGGTAGGATGGGCTGGGTTGGAGAAGCTGTAGAGATGTCATGTAATAATTTGAGCGTTTTAGAGGGGACAGATCTAGAGAAAGTCACCCTGCAGAGCAACAGTGTTCAGAAATGAGGAGGCTCTGGGATGCAAAGGAAAACGTGTGGAGGCAGGGAGGCCATCAGGCTCTCCATCACGGCACAGCCAGAGGCGGAGGCTCTCGCATGGCTTTGGTTCATGAGGACATTGATGCTTCAAGTTTAAATTCCCCACGGCACAAGGTTAGTGGAGTTGGCAGCAGAAACGTGTGCCAGTCTTGAGTAACAATACTATCTTTTCTTTTCTAGCTACCTGGGTGTATGGGACCCAGAGGGAGGGTAGAATTTGAAATAGTCAGGGGCCCAGTTTTTGGTTTATTTGTTGATTGGTTGGATTTTGTGATCATGTTCTAGAGCAAAATTACTACATCCCATTCCTTCCCTTTTCCCCCCTGTTTCTGAGCCATGGCTGGGTACTATGGAGTTATCAATAAGCTTTTCCCAAACATAAGCCCTATTGGCACAATTGTGTGTTTGCTGTAGGGAGCAGAAAATTTCTAATAATATGTCTGAACATAGGCAGGGATATGAGTTTCTGGGCTTTGAAATAGTCATTGCTGGGAGTGTTTGTACTTATATAGGACATTTAGGGAAAGTCATCTTAATTTTTCTCGCCCCACATTCTTAGATGCTCGACTGTGAGTCCTTTTGTTCGTTATACCATGTCTGTAATTTCACCATTTGTGTCCTGTCCCTGGTGAAATTTGTGAGACTACTCTCCCCATAAAGATTGTTTTCAAACATTTCAGTATTTATCATGGCTTTTTCTTTTAATTTTATTTGTTACACATGTTGAGAACTTGCCTGGTTATTTTTTAATAGCAACAGTGGCTGCAATGTAGAGAATTTAAAATATGTATGTAAGAGTTGAAGAGAATTACCTACAGACACCATGTATAAATGGCTGAGTTGGGGCTTTGTCCAGAAGGAATGGATGTTGCCTTCACTCCCATTAACCAAATGGCACTTAACATTCATCCTTCTAGTTATTTTTTCAATATAAAGTGTTTGCTTTATTTCACTGTGGCTGTGCTTCATATCTTGAATTTCTACTTAATTCAGTCCCAGTCTGTTATAATCCTTCTGCTAATTTCATTTGTAGTGACTTTTTGATAGCCTGTTAACATTAATTATGGCAACTTTACTAAGAAATCTTATGTAGGAAAAGTACAGGGATTCATCATATCATTGTGAATAATGACAATTAGTACATATAGTTTTTATATTTTTAAATACATCCTTAAGAAAGAGCCATCTGAGTGTGATTGCTGGGTCAAATTACATGGGTGTTTCGGAAAGTTTTTAAAGTGTATGGTGAAAATATTTTTCAAAATGATCATACTATTTTCTATATAAGTAGTTAAGGCCTCATTTTAAGGGTGTTATTGGCTCTTTTAATAATTATAGAGTTTCCTTATATGTTAACTGAACATGTAGCATCTATTCAAATTTCATGAGTATTTTAAAATAGGTTTCTGTCTGTCACCCAAAAGAGAAGCAGGAGGATTATGACCTCAATTATCTGCCCCTTTCCCCTTACCTTTAAACATGTAAAACCTTTCCAAAATGCAAAATTACAGTCTTTGTCCATTTTATTCTATGGCAAATGAAAACCCTTACAAATTCTGACTATTTAAAATTAACTTTGTCGGTGAAAATGTGCCCCAATGTTGAAATGCTTCATTTAATTGCCTAAATCAGCTCTGAGCCGTCCTTTTGCCAGTAGAACCGAGCCCTGTGAAGGACCCTACTTCTGTGGTGAAATTGTTGTCTTGTGTTCACATATTCAAGTCTCACTTAGGTATAGCAGTGTAGCCGACTGACTCTCACCACTAACTCATTTAGTTGAATGTGAGACATCCCTCCCCCCTTATTTCCATTGGCTCGGTTTATGTAATTTGATTTTGCTCCGTCTCCCACTAGGTGCTTGCCGAACTACTGTGAGCACGGAGGAAGCTGCTCCCAGTCCTGGACGACCTTCTCCTGTGACTGCAGTGATACAGGCTACGTCGGGGCCACCTGCCACAACTGTGAGTGGGCTTAGGGCTCCCCGGTCTACTGCACAGTTCCCGGGTCCCCCTCCAGGGCCACGATCCAGGACTGCCGGGGCAGTGTCAGAATATTAATATGGTCAACACAGGGTGGGCACTTTTTATTCACTCATTCCTTGGGTGTTTCCTGAGAGGCGAGTCCATGCCAACACTGTGGAGAGCATGGAGGATGCCCTGGTACAAAGCCATGTCATTCTGGAGCTCAAGGTTTACCATGAAGACAGAAAGAAAGTGGGGTATGTTGAGCCAGAGACAAGTCAAGGTGCTGAAGGCATATAAAGGTGATCTATGAAGTCAACAGCTTTGTCTAACGGGCTCAGTTAGGCTGTGCAATAAGGAACCTGCATCTCAGTAGCCTGAGTAATAAGCAGGTGAGTCATGCCTATGTTACCTACACAGCACAGGGCTACAGGGGACCAACTCCTCCAAAGGCGTTCTCCTTCTGGGAGGCTGACAGAGACTTCATCATCTGGAATAATGCTACGGCAGGAAGAAGGAAGCCCAAGGAAACATGTGCTTTTAAAAGCTTTTACCTGGGACTTCCCTGGCAATTTAGTGATTAAGACTCCATGGTTTTATTGAAGGGGTGCTGGTTTGATCCCTGGGAGTGCCAAACATTACTTCTGCTCATATTCCATTGGCCAAGCAAAGTCATGTGGGTGCCTCACGTCAAGAGGGAAGGAGGTCTCATCTTACCGTGGGGTCTGAGGCAACAGAACTCGCAGGTCGCTGATAAGTACTGTCGCTGTCTGCATGCCCGTGATAGGGAGGCTTCAGATGGAAGGTCTGAGCTGACCCTGTAGTAGGGGTGTGGTAGACAAGAAAAAAGGAAAGGAAACTGAATCTGCAGTTATTTGGGGATAGCTGGAGAATGCTGACAGTAAGTAGTAAGGAAGGGAGCAGAAACTGAGGAGGCTGGGGCGCGCAAAGAAGAAGGAGTGAGGAGGGAAAAAGGAAGGAAGAACATGAGTCCTGATGCCCATTGTTGTATATTCTTGTCAGGGTTATAATAAAAGGCACATGTTGAAGTAGAGAAGGTTTGGCATTTGGAGGATTATTTGTAAGCTGTATGACGTGAATGGCAGTTTAACTGACAAAGATATGATTGGAAGGGGAATTCCCTGGTGGTCAGTGGCAAAGAATCTGCCTGCCCATGAAGAAGATATAGGAATTGCAGATTTGATCCCTGGATGGGAAAGACCCCCTGGAGGAGGAGATGGCAACCCTCTTCTGTATTCTTGTGGGGAAAGTCCCAGGGAAAGAGGACCCTGGCAGGCAACAGGCAGGTTACAGAGTTGGACGTGGCTGAGTACGCACGCATGACTGGAAAGTGCTGGCTACAGCTGTAGGAGACTTCACAGAAAATGTGGACTTTGGAACTGACTTAGAAGGTAGATGCATGGGAGAAGGGCCTTCTAGAATAATGTCAGAGCCAAGCCAAGGCCGGGGCTCTTCTCAGGACTACAAGGGGGCTATCCCTCAGGGCCTGATCTCACTGCTGCTGCTGCTGCTGCTGCTGCTGCATCGTACTAGTGTTTCTTAAGCCTCTGCTTTTCCTGGGACGGCACACAGGATGCAGAAAGGGAAAGGTAATTGCCAGCTGGGCTAGAATCAGACTCCGGTCCAGGATGAACAGCATTGGTGCTCTCATCCTTTAAGACCCCTCAGTCGTTCTATGGCCTCTTTTATACCTTGGAATTGAATATTCACCAATGATGGCCATAGAGGAGTCTAAGCAAATCAGAGAAGAAGTAGCCCAATGGCCATCGTGGGATGATGTTATTGCTGTTAGTTGTCTGTGAAAGAGAAAAGTACTGCCTGGATTTATAATGATATAACTTTCTTAAAACTTTCTGTTTAGATATTTGGAATAATGAACACTAGACTGAGAGAGATTAGATTTAAATTTGACCAAGCTCTTGCACTTGAACAAGAAGATAATTTTAACACTCCAGAGCTCAGTTTTCTCATGGATCCTATAAAGGAAAGCGAACTAAATTGCTTCTCAGCCTTTCGGCTAAGATCAAGTGTAGTATAGAGGCTTCCCTGGTGACTCAGTAGTTAAGAATCTGCCTGCCAGTGCAGGAGATGCAAGAGACCTGGGTTTGATCCCTGGGTCAGTCACATCCCCTGGAGTAGGAAATGGCAACCCACTCCAGTATTCTTGCCTGAAAAATTCCATGGACAGAGAAGCCTGGTGAGCTACAGTCCATGGGATCACAAAGAGTTGGACGTGATGGAGTGTGCACCAAGGTCTTGGAGACCATTTTAAGGCTAAAATTGCAAGATTTTATTTGAGATTCTCAATAAATACAAAATCTATAAATGTTGAGTCTGGTTCCAGAAACTCATCCCTGAAGAAAGGACTGTAATTGTACAGACACGTTATAGGACACATACAAGACTGTCCAGTCTGTACTGAAGTGCTGCCGTGAGAAACTCAGAGGCAGTCAAATGGCCATCAAGCTAATAGTGAGATGAGATGAGCCTGAAGACTTAAGTCAAAACTATCCAAATATCTGCCAAGTCACAGGGTAAGATTCCTAAGATTTTTAAAGGTTATTCTGTTCACTTTCAGCAATATTTTGTAAGTCCATCTCTAAAGATGTTCTCCTCCTTTAAATGTATCCATCTATCAGGCTAAAAATAGATTTCCAACTTTATAAAAGTAGTGTGAACTTGAAAGTCGATGGAAGTGAAGTGCTGATTTTCAAAGGAACACTGTCAAAGTTGATGAGCAGGAAACTGAACATATCAAGCCTTAAAAATACCATTCCTTATTTTAAACACCTTCCAATCTTCCTTTCTGTAACATTTCTCAGAGTCCGTACCATTGGCTACAATACTATTAAATGCATTCTTCCCCTCTGGGCCCCCAGCCAGGGCAGATCAGAGGTGCCTGGGTGGCTTTGAGATTTGGCACACATACCTTGGATGTCTGTTCATTTTAAGAACTTTCCTCCTCTGACTAATCCCTCTACTTCCTCCAAGAAGGTAGAGAAGCACTGTTTTGAGTCAGATTTGAGTTGATTGAGTAAATCAAGCCGTGCTTTTCTGTCTTCATAAAGCATGTGCTCTGAATGAGGCACATCAGAAATGAGATCTCGTAAAATACAGGAGACAGGTAAAAGCAAAACAAACAATTTCACAACCCTGCTCATGTGGAAATAGTAATGTCCTTGCTCAACAGGGGCTTATTTTCTTGAAACGGTCATGCATAATCAGAACATTTCTGAAATGTTCTGAAATGTGAAGAAAGACCTTCACATTTTAAAAAGATTTCTAATGATATTAAAAACATAATTTCTTGACTACTGGTCTTTTGTCTTTTCATTCTCTTCAGGATTAGCTTGGTTTCCTCATTCTTGGTACATCCCAGTAAATGTGAATCAATAGGGCTGGCTTAGGACCGAGAGAATTTGCTTCTTTCTGTCTAGTTTTGTGGCTAACAGAGGGATCTGGCTTAATGGAGGGCATGATGAACTCTAAGGAATGGTACAATGGGAATTCTCAAAGTCTTTAAGCATAGTAGGCATAGTATTACAAGTAGATATGTCATGATTCCATTTCAGTTTTCTTTCCTCTTCATCTGATGAAGCATAGAGAATTTAAGCATGCAAATTTTGTGACTTTTCAAACACACTTTGTTCAAAACTTCCTGCTTAAGAAGAGTTGATAAGTATATGGACATGTCCTTCCCCATCTGTGGCAGGGTCCCCATAGGAGGAGGAAATGTGAGATCAACATTTGTCCAATAAACTGACAGTAAACATTATTATCTCTGTAAGTTGTCTTGGTTAGCAATTTTATCCCCAGAGTTGTATACTATTCACCAGAAGGATGACTGGAAGTGACATAGTATTTTCAGTCCAGATTTATTTTTAAATTTATTTTATATTGAAGTATAATTGCTTTAGAGAATTTTGTTGTTTTCTGTGAAACACAAATCAGCCATAGGTATACATATATCCCCTCCCTTCTGAACCTCCCTCCCATCTCCCTCCCCACCCGACCCCTCTAGGCTGAGACAGAGCCCCTGAGTTTCCTGAGACACACAGCAAATTCCCGTTGGCTGTCTATTTTACATACGGTAATGTAAGTTCCATGTCACTCTTTCCCTAGACTCACCCTCTCCTCCCCCGTCCCCATGTCCATAAGTCTGTTCTCCATGTCTGTTTATCCATGGTGCGCTATAAATGCATTCTTCAGTACCCTTCTAGAGTCCATGTGTGTGCTAGAATATAATTTTATCTTTCTCTTCCTGACTCACTTCACTCTGTATAATGGGTTCTAGGTTCACCCACCCACCTCATCAGAACTGACTGAAATGCGTTCAATCCAGATTAAGTCTTGGCAACCCACCCACTGATCAGGTCTTCCAGTCACCAGAGACAGTTACCGTGGTTATTGGTTTTCGAAAATGTCCAAGTTTAGAAGGTTGTGTAATTGAAGACAAATGACTGAGTACTCAATGTATTAATATAGGTCTGTCTTGATGTATTATGAATCCAAGTTAAGATTAAAATGAAATTTGGTTAGGGGAGCTTAATACATAGATCAATCTACAATGCAACAATAAGGGAGATGGATACGTTGTTGTTGTCGTCCGGTAGAGGTGCAGCGCAGCCCCGAAGTGTTGCTCACGGTGACGGAGCTGTTTACAGCCAGCGGAGGGGCTGGGCTGGGATGGAGGCACTCTGACTGGGGGGGAAGACAGAGCCTGTATCGTATTTCTTTTCTCAAACAATAAGACATTTTGAAAACCTCTTTTTAAGAACTTAGTGATGGGACATTCATGATGTCCTTAATATCGCTTGACACCCAGTAGAACATCGTGATACCAAATAGAAAACTCAGCTCTAGAAGACTTAGAGGGGAGAACAGTTTTATGTTCTAAAATAATAATGAAATCATTCTGGAAGGAAATAGGATAAGTTAGCACTTCAAATTAAACCAAATACAAGGATGAGGGAAGCCTATTGAAAACAGATTGGCAAGAGCCAAGATGTGATGGTAGAATATATATAAACTGTGATTTGGGACAATGTATTTATTTGTTGGCTCGAGAAAGGGAAAATAAATAGCTGTTTTCATTCATTGCTAAAGCCCAAATGGTGTTCCTATAAAGCACTTTCCCCTAGGGGAAATCTGAGATCACTTCCCTTTATTACCAAGTAATATTCACATATTATTGCAGTACCTATAAATACCACTTTAATGACTATATAATAAATAGCCTATTTAATGACTTTGTTTTTATTCAGCCATTTTAACCTTTTTTTGGGGTGGGGGGTGATTAGCCCTGTATTGTTTCCGAATATTTATTATTATAACCAACCCCACAGTGGACTTCTTTGTGCCTAATAAATTTTAACCTCACATTTTTTTTGTTTTGTTTTCTTGAACTGGCATAAGAATGGCATTCTTGAGTCAAAGATGATGAATCATTTTAAAGGTCTTGATTCATATTTCAACCTGTTTTTCTAAAATCTTGCCATAGTTTATACTCTGATCACTATTTTTTGAGATATCTTATTTCATCTTCTAAACCAGAATTGTTTACTATATGTTATAAAACCATTTTTCATGTGTTTTTACTAAAATATTTGTATACTGAAATGGAAATTATTATTGACCCTCGTGATGAATCCTAGATGGAAGAAAAAGAGGGTTTTTAGGTGAATTACAATAGGAATAAGATTGTCCCCACAGAATTGTATTTAACCATCCAACAGTAAGTACCTTTTTAAAACACATCTGATGTCAGTAACCACACAATGGGCAATTACTCTCATATTAAGCAGACTCAGTAAGTGATCCAAATATTTACTTCTCATCTTCCTTATGTTGCCTAATGAGTGGGGCCATCCTTGATCTTCTCAGCACTTTTGTCTGATCGCATTCACACAGCCCCTTTGCAGGGTCTCTCTACGCCTTCTCGGCCTTTGCTAATCTTGTTTCACAGCGTAGCCTCTCTGACATCTTAACAATACCTCTAGTGTTCACTTTTCAGCTTGGCAAGAGGATGTCAGCTTTCTTCCTCTCCCAAGCTTGATGTAGTGCCTCTCCCTTTGGGCAATCAATAGCCAGATATTGATTGGGAGCATATCAAGTCATCTGGCTATCAGTCTCTAAGGTCGTCATTACAGAAGGATAACACTTTAGCTGCTTTAGCGGTAGGTAAATGGTCCTCTCACTACATGATACTTCATAGTTAAACAAAAGGTTGGAAGAGGGTAGGGGGTTCTGCTAATAGGAGTTTTACTTACAAGCAGGACTCATATCTCTTAGCTCAGATCAACTCATATTCTAGTATTCTTCATGTCTTCTAATAAGATCTAAAGAAAATTCATCTCCATGCTTAACTCTGAATGCCAACAGCAAGTGTTCCAAGATGTAACTAGATATCTAACATAGAAGAAAAAGAAAAAAAAAAAAACAGTAATGAATCATTGAGTCCACACCCTGCTTCATTTTATGACACTAACCACCACCTTCGGTGTCACAATTTTTATTCATATTAACTCCTCTGCGGTGATGATAAACTCCTTTAGGGAAGAACTGTGTCTTGCTTATATTATACTAACCATATTCAAGGAATTTGTAATATGAAGGGCATATCATGTAATTGTTGAGACAGACAGTTAAACAGAAAAAAAGATAATTTTTTTCTGGCAATGGAAACTCCATAAAGACAGGATAGTGTCTGAATCTTCTCGAAGTCCCCAGTCTTTGGTCTAATCTGTGACGCATCATAGATACCTGCTGTTTGCTGCACACACAGACAGATAAATCAGATAGGTGTGCACAGTAATGGAGAGTTACTAGGGTGAGGGCGCTGTCCCTTCTGGGGGAGGTGAGAAAGTTTTCACAATAGTTGACACGAGCAGAAGCTTGAAGGATGAGAAAGAAAAAGACAAGTTGAAGAGACAGAGATACGTGAAAGTTCATGCAGCAGAGAGGATGATGAGCTGCTTAGGGCAGCAGGAATCTAGGGTGAAATGGAGGAAGAGAGAGGCAGGATTTGCAGACAGAAGAGAAGACAGGTGATTCATTGAAAAGGAGCTTGTTTCTCTGTTGAGCACCTCGAAGCCAGCCATGGTGTTTTGATTTTGTTTTCATACTGAGAATTAACTTGCTAATAATTATTTTGTTGTTGTTGTTTTACTTATGAGTTTCTTTTTGGGACTCTAACTGTGATGGTATTGTAGAGCACGCACTGAAGTTGGAAGACAGCTTCATGCCGGGTGTCAAGGTACAAACCGGGTATGTGTTGGGTACAAGGAGAAATACAATGCTATTTGCAATTGTGTGAGCAGCAAATAATGAGGGTGAGAACAAGCTGGAAAGAAGGGACCCTACTTGAAAGGCTTATCTAAAGTTGGATCAAACAGACTTGAAGACAAATCAAATCAAATACAGCAGAGAGAAGGGGGACTTTTAGCTTTGTGACTTGGAAGACTTCATGAATGAAGGATGTGGTGACTAAGTCCCCAGGTTGGTCTGTGCCTGACAGCCTTGCGTCAAATCCAATCTCTGCGACTTACAAGATGTATAACCTAGGGCAAGCTATGTGAGCTTCATGTGCTTTAATGTCCTCATTTGTGATACGTGGCAAAGACTAGCAGCCGCCTCGTGGAAGTATCATGAGGATTAGATAAAAGAATCCCCATAAAGTATTTAGCCTGGTGCCTGGCAAATGCGAAGTTTCTGATCATCTAAACAGAGAGAGGACGTGGAGACAGAGGGGAAGACTTTGCAGATGCCGTCTTCAGTTCAGTTTGGGACGTGATATTTGCCCGGAGCGATGCTCCCCGTGCAGCAGCACCTAGATATCCCAGAACCAGCTTGTCCAAGGGGAAGGTCGGAATCACTCGGTATACAGCTGTGGAAGCCTTTTGAGTAGATGGAGTCAATCAGATATTAGTCAATAAATCTGGTACCTGCAATGTAAAACTTCACTTCCAAGACTTTTAAGGGTCTCAAGAAGACATACAACTGAGACACAATTAAAGAGGGAAGCGTGAGGAAAGAAAGGGGGAGAAATAAGAAAAAGTGATAAACTAAAAAGCAGAAGAGAAGTGTTCTGAGAATAGATAATAAACAGAAATATCCAAGTGATGTTCCCAAGATTACTTCTTCATCATGGTGAAGGGTCATAGCTGAATGACCAGCTGGATGTTTAAATAAGAAGTTGGATAAAAACACAGTAAGTGAAAGAAAGACACCATTTTTTAAAGTTTATTTCTAACTAATCAATTGTTTATTGAACTATGGTTGATTTGCAGTGCTGTGTTAGTTTTAGATACAAAGCAAAGTAATTCAGTTACACATGCACACACATGCACATATTCTTAATAAGATTCTTTATTCCATTATAGGTTATTACCAGATATTGAATATAGGTCATGTCTATGGCCATACCAGTCTCCATTGCCCAGTCTCATCTGGCATATGGGTCCCTGTGCCATACAGTAGAACCTTGCTGTTTACTTCTGCACAGTAGTGTGTGCATATCAATCCCAAACTCCTGATTTATTCCTCCTTCCTTACCAAAGGGTAACCTTAAGTTTGTTTTCTATGTCTGTGAATCTGTTTCTGTTTTGTAAATTAGTTCATTTCTGTCATTTTTTATATTCTACATATAAACAGTACCATATAATATTTGTCTTTGGTTTGCTTCACTTAGTATGATAATCTCTAGGTCCACCATGTTCCTGCAAATGGCATTATTTCATTCTTCTTTATGGCTGAGGAGTATTCCATTGTATACATGTACTATATCTTCTTTGGGCTTCCCAGGTGGTGCTAATGGTAAAGAATCTGCCTACCAATGCAGGAGATGCAAGGGATGCAGATTCGATCCCTGATTTGGGAAGATCCCCTGGAGAAGGAAATGGCATCCCACTCCAGTATTCTTGCCTTGGAAATCCCATGGACAGAGGACCTGGTGGTCTATAGTCTATGGGTTGCATAAGAGTCAGGCATGACTGTGCAACTGAACACACACACAGCCTCTTCTTTACCCGTTCACCTGTTGATGGACATTTAGCTTGTTTCTATGTCTGGGCTATTGTAAATAGTACTGCTATGAACATAAGGGTGCATGCGTCTTTTCAAATTAGAGTTTTGTCCAGATATATGCCCGGGGATGATATTGCTGGATCGTTTTTGGTATAGCTGGACAACTCTATTTTTCATTTTTTTTAAAAACCTCCATATTGTTCTACTGTTTGGCTGCATCAGTTTACAGTCCCATCAACTTTGTAGGAGTATTCTCTTTTCAGGAGAATTCGTTGCTTGTTAACTATCTAAGTGTTGTCAGGATTCAGGTGATTCAAAATCGTTATGTGCCATTGCAATGATTTTCCTCTCCTTCAGGAGGAAGGACTGATATCTTTCATCTTGTAATAGACAAGTAATTCCATGCAGTCATGTGCTTGAGTCTGATTGCAAGGTGCCTGTTAGTCTGTAAAAAGGGGGATCCGAAGATACTGAACTGATGTGAAAAGCTTGTTGGAGGAGCGACCAGGCCCGAACACAAGGACTGGGCTTGGTAGTCAGAGAAGTCTTAGGAGAGTGTTTTTCAAGGGTGAGAATCAAAGGGCTGATCTGAAATAAGGATACGCATCGACAATGTTTGAGTTCCACTCAAGGCACAGCCTAAGGGCAGGAGAGAGAGCGTTCACTGCGCTTCTTGTCACAACCTTAGCCCTGAGCTTGTTGGGCTGTGACTTCTTGAAACAACAGGGTCTTCACATGTGCCGATCTCCTGACCAGAGATTCCTCTTATGCTTTCTCTGCTCCGGCAGCTGTGTTGCCTCCTGCATGAAGCCTCCCCAGATCTGTCCTAGATGCTGCTTCTCTTTGCCCCTTTAGCACCCACACACTCACACATCATTAATTCCACCATATCAAATATAAATACTTAGTTCCTATTTTTCTTCCTAAACCATCATTTTTTGTTTGTTTGTTTGTTTATATCTGGTCCCTACTGGCTGAGAATCAATGACTGTAAACATTTAAAATATTACTGTGGTAAAAGTAGCATAATGTAAAACACGCTATCTGAACCACATTTGGCTGTACAGAACCATGATGCTCAGTACAGTGACATTGTTGCACAACTCTAATACCCACCTCTAGAATTCTTCACTTTCCTAAACTGAAACTGTGTACCCATTAAATATGAACTCCCCACCCTCCTCCCTACCCCTCTGGCCCCTGGCATCTACCAATGTATTTCTGACTCTATGAATGTGACTGTTCTATGTACCTCATATAAGTGGAATCAAACAGCATTTGTCTGCACCTACAGGATATCAGAATGCACTTTTAAGGTTAGCTTAATATACGTCCTGCAGACATATTGTACCTTCTATCTTTCCTGTGCTACGCAGTAGTTCCTCATTGGTTATCATTTTATACATGGTAGTGTATATATGTCAGCCCCAATATCCCAATTCATACCACGCCCTTCTCTCCCCTCGATGTCCACCCATTTGTTTTCTACCTCTGTGTCTCTGGGTCATCTGTGCTAATGCTTAAAGCCACAAAGCTGGTGGAAGTGGGATTGAACTCAGTTTTAAATGATTCAAAAGCATTTCCTTATCACATTCAAACATCTCTAAGTAGAAGAAAGGGGCTTCCCAGTTGGTGCTAGTGGTAAAGAAACCATCTGCCAATACAGGAGACATAAGAGACATGAGTTCAATCCCTGGGTCAGAAGGATACTTTGGAGAAGGGCATGGCAATCCACTCCAGTATTCTTGCCTGGAGAATCCCATGGACAGAGGACCTTGGTGGGCTATACAGTCCATAGGATCACAAAGAGTCAGACACAATTGAAGCAACTTAGCGTGCACAAGTGGAATAAAAAGCATGCTTAAATATTTTATGGAACATGGTAGGATTATAAACAAACAGATACGAAGACTTCTGCTTAGACAGGAGGAGGAATGAAGGTTGCATATTCACCTCGGATCGATTCTCTTCCTTTTGAACACATCATTAACGATTTAAGTTTCCCACAGTCATTTCCTCCATGGTGAGTTGTTTTATTTGGTCTTTCCTTTCTCTTTCTCTCCGTCTTTCCCTCCACCTCCCCTTCCCCTTATTAATTGAAGCTGCAGTAAAGCTAACTTCAAATGCTTACATCGGTTTGACAATGTGCAAAAAAATGTAATCACAAGATTTGACTTTATTCCAAATCCTTAGAAGCAACAAAAGATCCCCAAATATGAAAGTAGATCATTAACTGGGGATAATTTAATGGTTGATGTTGTCTTTCTTTGGAAACCATTGATATTTACTTTGAACACTGAATGGGAAAAATGTACATCTATTTCTAATGTATTTCAATCAACAAAAGACTAATTGCCATAGAAATAGAAAGCTCTGGTATATCTCATGAGTTAGAAGTAATCTGGACTGGATAGATACATATTAAACTTAATATATGAAGAAACATTTTCATCTGTGCCTCAGACAGATCTATGTTATATTTATAGCTTTCTAGTCTTGGACAAGTTATTTACCATTTTTCAGCCTCAGTTGCTTGATCTTTAAAACAATAAAACCTCATTTAAACAGTTGCTATATAGATTGGAAGCAAGGGATGAAAAATATCTTGCATAATATTTGGGATCTGACATTTCCATGTTAAATGTTATCTGTTATATGTGTAAAATTATGTTTGTGAAAGTTTTGGTATATTTTTCATGTAAGTCGTTCAATAATTTGTGTTCCTATGCTACCAAATCATAAGGCTATAAAACACTTTTTACATTGTAGTTCACTAAACAGGTATTAGAGTCTGGCACATATGCTGCCATTGGTGAAGTTATAATAGACAGATAAATGTCACAGAAAGAAGCCCAGTCTAGGCTCAAGAGGCCTGAGTCAAATCTATCTGTCATAAATGGCCTTAGGCAAATCACATATTTCTTGTATCCTATATTCTTCAGAGGTGCAGTGTTGATTATCAGGGGTTATACATGGTCACTATGAAAGAAGCTTTGATTGGCTCCGGTTGTATGGCTTGGAACAAATGTGTTGACTTCCCATCGTGTGATGTGGTCACACTTCACAACAGTTTGTTATCATACTGTAAAATTTCTATGTCTCACCTTTGCCATTTTCTGATGTTCTAGCTCAGATTGTATTTGCCCATCTTTATCTTGAAAAACAGAAAATAATGGAAACTTGAGGGGTATGAAGGTCTCAGATGTTTCAAGCTCTTGCATACTTCCATTGAAGCTTGTGGTTGAGCTGAACTGCTGTGATTTTTATTTGGAATGAATCAGCTAAAAGAATAATAAGAGTAATGAGGAATGAGAGACTGAGAGAAAGTGTGATTGCTTAATATAGTTTACAAATTCTGTTTTAAATAATAGAGTGAGGCTGGACTTTAAATTGTCATGAAAGAAAGGATTTCTCAGTGTGCTCAGTTTGAATTTTCTGGACATATTTTGCATATGTAATTCAGAGATAAAATTTAGAAAATATCCCTTTATACATTAAAATTCTGTAATGCAATAACACTGTGACCTGTGGCAAATAATTTCACTGATTTGATCCCTCCTTGTGCCTTATAACAGAGGGAAATAATAGACTCTGTCCCTTACTGCAGCTGGAATAAACTCATGAATCAATGGGCGTGGAATCCCTTTGACAAGTCTGAGTCTAATCCTTCCTCACAGATTCCTTCATCCTATACATTTACATCATTTTGTTCCCACGACGACCTTGATGAGGACAAAGCAAGTATTCACAGAAAGGGCCCAAGAGTAATTTAGGATGGAGAGCCCAAGAATGGTCAATGATAAGGCGAGCAGGGCTCAAACCTGGATGTTCTTATTGTCTCTGACTTGGTCAGTGTGAGTATCCTTCAAAAGATTCTCCAGTTATGCCGTGCTCCAGACAAGATGAATTATTAGTGAAATCCTGAGGTTGATTTAGCATTTTTGTTATTTGGCCTTCCCTGGCGGCTCAGACAGTAAAGAATCTGCCTGCAATGAAGGAGACCTGGGTTCTACCCCTGATGGGGAAGATCCCCTGGAGGAGGGCATGCTAACTGACTCCAGTATTCTCGCCTGTAGAATTCCATGGCCAGAGGAGCCTAGAAGGCTGCAGTCCGTGGAGCTGCAAAGAGTCAAACAGGACTGAGTGACTAACACTTTTTTTTTTTTTGGTAACTTATTTTCTAAAAGAAATTCTGAGTCTGTTACTGCTCAACTTCAAATCCTATATCATCCCCATTATCTCATTGATAAAATCCCTGCTTCTCGGTTCCAGTAAGTGTGACTTCTCATCACATGGCACCCTCCTAAACCCCAAGAGTTTCAACTGCATTCCCATATGGGTCAAGTTATATTGGTACTCACTGACTATCCATCCCTTAAATGCCTTAGATTCTTTCTAATTTTTACTGAAGTGTAGCTGTTTTACAATGTGTTATTTTCTGCTTAATGCAAAATGAACCAGTTATACATATACATCTATCTCCTCTTTTTTGAATTTCCTTCCCATTTAGGTTACCACAGAACATTGAGTAGTTTATCACTCCATTCTATTTTTATGTCAAATGTGTTATTTTATTTTTATTGAAGTAGAGTCTATGTACAATTTTATAGAAGTATCACTCCTTTCTTTAGACCCTTAACTTTCTTCCTTGCTTTTATTCCAGATCATTCTATATCCTGCCCTAGCACTTTGCCTGAGGAACTGTCATGTGCTACAGTGGCTGCCATAATTGACTTTTTGGTCTTTCTTTGGCTCCTTGAGGTCAGGCACTTCAGGTTTTCAGGCATCTGTGCCCGAGACCAAGTACCGGGTCAGGAACCCTACACACGAAACAAGGGCTGAGTGAACGGAATTCTGGTTTTCAACTTGTTGGCACTTCCTTAAGGCGTGGTTGTATATTTTCTGCATTGAGAGGAAGCAGAAAACAATAAACAATCTGATACCCCCACGGCAACTGTCAGGCTTCCTTTTTAATTGGATGGAAGAACTGAGGCTCCTGCTTTGAATTCAAAGCACATTTCTTAAAGATCCCCACATCAAGTCCCCTGTTAGCTCTCAAACTGGCCAGTAAATCATCTTTCTGTCAGCACAGTTATAGTGCATGATTTTAAGATACTAGCTGAAACGGAATGTTTGGATAAGTAAATATATGTTGAAAACATAAAACGAAAATAAAACTGTCCATTGTCATAGCAGGACATGTAACTGAGTTTATTAGTCTGTCAACAGAAGAGTTGTCAAAGTCAATTTTGGCAGCACAGATTTCCTGCTGGCAGCTAATGTGATGATGAAAACCTTGGCAATCATCCCCTCACTCCTGTCTCTCTGATCCCACGGCTGTGATGACTGGAAGAAGAAGCAAGTGAATCTGTCTGCTAGCATCTGATTTTATTGCTGCATGTTGTCTAAATGGGCATTCAATGGAGTAATAGTAATATAACTTGCAAACTGGGGATCCCTGGCACACACAGGCTGAGGAAAGACCCACGCTCTCATGCTTCTACTTAAAAAAAGTCTTGGGTCCAATAACATCCCTAGGGGATTGTGAAAAGAAGTAGAAAATAAATGTGTTTAAACACTTCTTATGGAGATGTATGAAAAGAAAATTGATTTTGAAAATTAGCCTGGCTTGAGTTCAGTTCTAGGTTTTCGCAATGATTCACTGAGTAACATGGGGAAAATCAAAAACTTCTCTGAACCTTGATTGCTCATTTCTAAGTGGAGAAATAATATCTGTGTCTTGGGAAATTTTGATGATGAAGTAAGAGATTGCATCTAGAGCATCAAGTGTGGTGCCTATGTAAGTAAGACACACTCAGTTTACTTATTCTGCTTCATCAGTCCTCTACACTTTCGCTTTTTCTGGTCTTTTATGGATAAATTTTAGATTGGTAAGAAATACTGATTTCTGTTTGGAAGGGACCTTTTAGTACAAGTCATTTTCATATGTTACGTGCATCCTTCCTCAAGTTGATGCTTTAGAAACAAGTTAATTAATACATCTTGCTTCTCTGATGGCTAGAAGGTTTCTCTTAGAAGATGAAATCTACCTTCTTCTAGCATTCTGTGGTTAGTCTCTGTTGTATCTGCAATGACCCTATCATAGACAGCCTGCCAGGTAAGGTCTCCTTACACGGTTTCTACAAGTCTCCTGAAGAATAGGACATAACATCATTTTCTCAGTTGCCCAGAATAAAATAAGATGTTGACGGTGTCACAGTTCTTGAAATCACTAGATTCCAGGAAGTACTTAGGTAATAATCAGAGCAAGAATGTGCCTTAACTTAGTTATATAATTGTATATAATTAATATGTGTATTGGAGAAGGAAGTGGCAACCCACTCCAGTATTCCTGCTTGGAGAATCCCATGGGCAGAGGAGCCTGGTGGGTTATATAGTCCATGGGGGTCACAAAGAGTCGGACATGACTAAGCTACTGACCCAATATATGTATACTTTTCATTCTTATAGTATAATCTTTGTCATTGGTCTCCAAGTTAGTAAACATAGATGATTCTACAATCTATTCTGGCTGCTGTTATGTTAAGATTTATTTGAGATGTTTATTTTCACTTAGCATGAAGTCTAGTAAATCTCCCCTCTTCTCAGATCACCCTTCCACACAAAATATGTTTACATCAGGCATGTATAGATAAATATTTACTCTGGGTCCACCAGGATTATACTAAAGCAACCTGAAGGTTCTATTTCTGTTCTCAAGATCTTTAAAACTAGCAACAATTGTGGATGGGAGCGGAAAACTCTATTACCCACTCAAAAACAACGCAAGGTTGTATAGGATCAAAGAATAAGCTGAATAAAGTGAAAGACAGAAATACAGGGGCAAGGCGTGCAGGGCAAGATGAGACAGGACGAGAGGGAGAGCTCGGTGGTGCTGCATTTGAGCAGAACCTGGTCTCTCGGTGTGATCTGTACAGCAGAGGAAGCGGGCACGGTGAGAATACAGGGTGAAAGGCAGTGACCCACGCAAGCTGGGGTTAGAGGGATAATGATAAGAAGCAAAGCTGGTATCAGTCGGGCAAAGTCCCAGTGGAGACACAGAACCAGGAGGAGGTAGATATTGAGAGATTTCTTACCACAAAATGGTATATATGAGTGAGAGAACTGGTCTGAGAGAGTCTGCGGTCCAGGGCAGGCAGTCAGGAGGGGTGGGCGGAATATAGAGCAGGAGCTGAAACTGCAGTTCTTGGGCGCGATTTCCTCGCCTGGGAAGCCTCTATTCTGCTCTTAAGGCTGTTCAACTGATTAAAGCAGGTCCATCCAGATTTTTCAGGATAATTTATATGACTTGGAGTTGGCTGACTGTGGACTTTCTTCATATCTACAAAATACCTTCACAGCTATGAGGGCTAAAGTGCAGCTTATTTGACACATCACACAGACTATTGCAGTCTGCCCGTTTGTCAGTGCTGTACCTGGATCCATCTCCTTTAGCCATATTTAGTTATTCTAGTTATACTTCCATTTTCTTCTTTGTGTTTAGAAATGTCTATCTTGTAACTTCTGCTTTTCTTTTTCTTCTTTTAACTTGAGGTTTCGTTGATTTGGGCTTCCCAGGTGGTGCTAGTGGTAAAGAACCTGCCTGCCAATGCAGGAAACTTGAGACATGGGTTTGATCCCTGAGTAGGGAAGATCCCCTGGAGGAGGGCATGACATCCCACTCCAGTGTTCTTGACTGAAGAATCCCGAGGACAGAGGAGCTTGGGGGGCTACAGTCCATAGGGTTGCAAAGAGTCAGACACTGCTGAAGCAACTTAGCAAGCATGCACGCATAGCTGATTTACAGTTTATAGTTGTTAGCTTCTGTTGTTATTCGGTCACTCAGTTGTGTCTGACTCTTTGCAACCGCATGGACTGTAGCATGCCAGGCTTCTCTCTCTTTCACCATCTCCTCAAGTTTGCTCAAATTCATGTCCTTTGGTCAGTGATACCCTCCAATGATCTTGTTCTCTGTCGTCCCCTTCTCCTACCTTATCAGGGTCTTTTTCAGTGAGTCAGCTCTTCACATCAGGAGGCCAAAGTACTAGAGCTTCAGCTTTAGCTTCAGTCCTTCCAATGAATATTCAGGGTTGATTTCTTTTAGGATCGACTGGATTTATCTCCTTGAAGTCCAAGGGACTCTCAAGAGTCTTTTCCAGCAACACAGTTCAAAAGCATCAATTCTTCGGCGCTGAGCTTTCTTTATTGTCCAACTCTCACATCCATACATGACTACTGGAAAAACCATAGCTTTGACTATACGGATTTTGTTGGGAAAATAATATCTCTGCTTTTTAATATGCTGTCTAGGTTTGTCATAGCTTTCCTTCCAAGGAGCAGGCATCTTTTAATTTCATGGCTGCAGTCGCCATCAGCATGATTTATGAGCCCAAGAAAATAAAGTCTGTAATTGTTTCAATGTTTCCCCATCTATTTGCCATGAAGTGATGGGAACAGATATCATGATCTTCATTTTT
The DNA here is from genome assembly GCA_015832495.2 of Alces alces. NCBI lineage: Eukaryota > Metazoa > Chordata > Mammalia > Artiodactyla > Cervidae > Alces > Alces alces. The sequence continues at coordinate 2,559,206 of JADEYB020000002.1, read as the reverse complement.
TGAATGTTGAGTTTTAAGCCAGCTTCTGTTACTCTCCTCTTTCACCTTCATCAAGAGGTTCTTTAGTACCTCTTTGGTTTCTGGGATAAGTGTGGTGTCATCTGCATATCTGAGGTTATTAATATTTCTCCCAGCAATCTTTCTTCCAGCTTATGCTTCTGATGTACAGCAAAGTGATTCAGTATATATCTCTATCTATCTGTCTGTCTGTCTGTCTCTCTCTCTCTCTCTTTATATATATATATATATATATATATATGTATATATACACATATACATATATTCTTCAGTGATTCACAATATATAAGTTCCTTTTCATATACTTTTCCATTTTGGCTTATCACAGGTGCTGAATATAGTTCTCTGTTCTATACAGTAGGACCTTGTTTATCCATTCTATATGTACTAGTTTACATCTGCTAATCCCAAACTCCTAATCCCTCCCTCCACTGGCAACCACAGATCTGTTCTCTATGTCTGTGAGTCTGTTTCTGTTTAGTAGATAAGTTCATTTGTGTCATATTTTAGATTCTACCTGTAAGTGATATCATACGGTATTTGTTTTTATCTGTCTGACTTACTTCTCTTATTATACTAGTTACACTTCTGCCTGACATATCACCCTTCTGCTTCACATGATACAACTCTCCTGGACACAGTTGGCATCATTCAGGTTTGTGTAGCACCTTAATGGTAACACTCATCACAGTGTTATCCTCATCAGCTCCTCTGATGTGACTAAGGTGCTGAACATGTGACAGTTCATGCAATCAAAACAGAACTCTGCGTTTGTCTTATATACTTGCTTTAAATATTATTTGATGAACATAATTTTCTCTTGCCTTTGGGTTCAATCTTGGGTAAGAATTCTTGGGATTATTTTCTCACTCATGGGTGATGCATTCTTATGATTCCTTTCTATCACAAAATATATACCCAGTACAAGAATTTAAAAATCCCAGGTTAAGATGGGCATCAATACTTCAATTTTCATTGAAAGATGAGATTCTAAAAGACTGGTGGCAGCTGAGGACATGTGGAAAGGTAAGGGATGTATGGAGGAACCCAGGTTGTTGCCTTTTTCATTGCTCAGTTGAATCCCATAAGTGGGTATTACAGTTTGTGTTTCTGGATAAATAGAGCAGCTGATTCTTTTTAAAAAGAATTTTACTAGAATATAATTGCTTTACAAAGTTGTGTTGGTTTCTACTGCACAGCAAAATGAATCAGCTGCATATGTATATATGGCTGATATGCATACATAGATATGTGTGTGTGTGTATATATACACACACATAAATATATGCAGTCCTAAGTTGCTTCAGTCATGACTGACTCTTTGCGACCCTATGGACTGTAGCCCATCAGGCTCCTCTGTCCGTGAGATTCTCCAGGCAAGAGTACTGAAGTGGGTTGCCATGTCCTCCTCCAGAGGATCTTTTTAACCCAGGGATTGAACTCTCTTCTCTTATGTCTCCTTCATTGGCAGGTGGGTTATTTACCATATATATCCCTCCCCTTGGGACTTAGGATTGGCTAGTTTAATCTTGTATTCCATGGGACTCTTAAATTTCTTCTCCAGCACCACAATTGGAAAGCAGTTTTTCAGTGCTCAGATAAGCTTTCAAGTACCAAAAGGGGGTCCATCAGCAGCCCCACTATCAGCAAATGGCCAGGGAAAGGGGTCACCTTCGCTCTCAGGGTTGACACTCATCTCCCATGCCAAAAGATGCTAGCAAGCCGTGTAGTACCTTCAGGACAGATACTGACCCAAAAGCAAGCAACCTGACAGGATGCCTAAGAATCAGCTGCTGCTTTCTATTTCTGCTTTGCAAATAAGATCATCTGTATCATTTTTATAGATTCCACTGTCCGAGCTTAGACACTCAGTCATGTCTGATACTTTGGGACCCCATGGACTACAGCCCACCAGTCTCCTCTCTCCGTGGAATCTTCTAGGCAAGAATACCGGAATGGGTTGCAATTCCCTCCTCCAGGGAATCTTTCCAACCCAGGGATAAAACTCGTGTGTCTTGTGTATCCTGCTTTGGCAGACAGATTCTTTACCACTAGTACCAACCTGGAACCCCATAGGTTTGCCCTGGGGCCAATCTGCTGCCCAGGAGCAGAGGCACCCCTGCCTCTCCTCTGTCCAGGAGTCCCTGGCCATCCTGAAGCCCATCTGCTGCCGCCACCTTTCCTGTCCTCCAGCTCCTCACTGGGAACGGGGGGCGCTAGTCACTACCCGGCTTCCTCCTCCGTGATCTCTGAGAAGCCACTTCCCAGGCTGCCAATGCCTCTTCAGGCTGTCCGCCGTGTTATCCCATGGCCAGAATGAAGCAGGGCAAAAGCTAACAGAGTTTTGCAAGAGAAGACACTGGTCATAGCAAGCACCGTCTTCCAACAACACGAGATGACTTTACACATGGACATCACCAGATGGTCAATATCAAACTAAGATCAATTATATTCTTTGCACCTGAAGATGGAGAAGATCTATGCAGTCAGCAGAAATAAGACTGGGAGCTGACTGTAGCTCAGATCATCAGTTCCTTTTTGCAAAATTCAGGCTCAAATAGAAGGAAGTAGGAAAACCACTAGACCATTCAGGTATGACCTAAATCAAATCCCTTATGGTTGTACAGTGGAGGTGATGAATAGAGTCAAGTCACAGATCTGGTAGACAGAGTGCCCGAAGAACTATGGATGGAGGTTCATGACCTTCGACAGGAGCTCTGCTGTCAGCAGTCATCTCTTTTGATTCACTGGGGTCAGGGAAGGGGGAGGAGGATCTCACCTGGGCTGCCTTCTTGCTAGGTTAGGGTCAGGAAATGGACTTGAGTCACCTTCTTGGGCCAAGACAGGGTGTAGATGCACCGCTGCTGTGTTCTCTCTTCAATCCTGAGGTCCCAAACCATGTGACTTTCCTCTTTTCTGGTTTCAGAGTTCTCCTTGGCTACTTCTTGTGTTGTTTTCCAGAGTGAGAGTTTATTTAGCAATGGAGAGCAGAGAGAAACAAGTTTAAACCATCTTGCCTGAACTGGAAGTCCCTCAATAGGTTTTAAGAACATGATTTCAAATATAGACAATGCTTGAAGTTTTAATTTGAATTTTGAATGGGCTTCCCAGGTGGCTCAGTGGTAAAGAATCTGCTTGCCAGCACAAGAGGCACAGGTTTAATACCTCGGTCAGGAAGATCCCCCAGAGAAGGAAATGGCAACCCAGGCTTCAGAGGAAACTGGTGGGCTTGTGTCCCTGGGTTGAAAAAGAGTTGGGCATGACTTACTGACAACTACAGCAACAACAATATGCTCACAGGATCAGAAAATAATCCATATGAAAATATGCAGTGAAATTTTGATTTCTGTATCTTATATTCTGTCTGCCTAGACCTGCCACTAGAATATAATAGGTCACTTGTGTCTTCCACCTGAGTGTCTTTATAGAAATACAAGCAAATACAAATGCATGTTATATACACTGCCTTGCACTTTGCCTTTTTTAAATAATAGTCTGTCTTAGAGCTCATCTCTCCATCCCAGCACATAAAGAGTTTCATTATTCTTTTTTCAGTTGCACAGAATTTCACTGTCGAGTTGTGCCATAATTCACTTCATAAGGCTCACATTGATGGGCTTTTTTAGATTTTTTTTCTAATCCCATACAAATAAAGTCACAATGAATAAACTTGAACATACGCCATTTCACACACTTGCAAACATATCTGTAGGTTAAATTTCTAGAAGAGGGATTGCTGGATCAAAAGGATAGACGTGATTTTGCTGCATGTCAATTGCCAAATTGACTTCCATGGGCCTTGAGCCAGTTTTCACCCCCACCGGTAATGCATGACAGGTCCAGTTTTTCCTACACACTCACTCACAAAGAGTGTTGTCGAAAGTTTGGCTTTCTGCCAGCCAGATAATTAATTTCTTGGGAAAATAGAGATAGTATTGTTAAAGGCTTGACGGTGTTTAGTAAATGGTAGAAGAGTTCTGAGTGTTTGGTTCTCCTCTTCACAGCCTTCAGTGTTCTTTCTCTGCTCATGGTGTTAGAAAGGATGCAATGCACATCTGTGTCTATTGCTGCTGTTGTTTTGTTGCTAAGTTGTGTCTGACTCTTTGTGACTCCATGCACTGTACTCCACCAGACTCCTCTCTCCATGGGGTTTCCCAGGCACGAACGCTGGAGTGGGCTGCCATTTCCTTCTCCAGGGGTCTTCCTGACCCAGGAATTGACCCATGTCTTCTGCTTTGCTGGCGGATTCTTTACCACTGCACCACCTGGGAGTCTGTCTATGCCTACATCCATGCCTATATCTATATCAACTACACAATATGCTGTATCTATCCTGTATCTATTTATCTGTAAAAATAGATATGTATATATACATACACACCCTAACCCTAACCCTATTCTGAGCTTTTATATATTTAGTTCTACATTATATATATTTGTGTGTGTATATACATATATATGTGTGTGTGTGATATATAAACTTTTTTAAACTTTTAAAAAAGTTTGGAGAATAGAGCCTCTGCATGTGGAGTGATATACAAGGTAGCACTTGATTCTCTGTTAAAGACATCAGATATATAAGATTCTAGAATTCAGAACCATATGGGATGTGCCAAGGTTGGGGCATCTCTAGATAAAGAGAGTGTCAATTCTTTATGGGATGGAGATGTCTGCACAAATTGAGGAATATTTGAGGTACAGGAGTTCTTGGTGGCAGGAGGAACATCTGGGTCCATAAAGGGTCCCCCTAAAGAATCATGGATTATTGATAGAGACAGTAGGGGGAAGCTCAGTTAGCTGCCTCCAAAACGAGTAAGGAGGTCAGGTTGACTGGGTAGGCTGCTTAGGGGATGGGCTGAATGTTATTAGCCGTTTGGGGCAGGGACACCTTTCAAATCTTGCAAAACTCTTCTCTGAATGACATGGATCTTTTGGTTTCTTTATGAGTAGAAATCATTTCAGGTTTCTTAATTGTAAATTGGAGTCATGTGAAGGTGGGAATAAACGTGAAAGAGGGAAAAAAATGTGAAGGCTGAAATACTGTCTTTGTAATAATCTTCTTTCGTCTCCTCATTCTTTCTGCTTAAAAAACTCCAGTCTTCTAATTAGAAGATAAAGAATAAAAGGGAATGCACAGACTCCCTTATGTGATTCCTCTAAGAAATCAAAGCTCTTTCATTTTCAATTTTCTAGCATGACAACATGAAACAATCTCATTAAGAACTTGGTGGAACATTGGTAAAGGTTAGGCAGAGTTCAGGCAGCAGGGGCTGAGAAATGCTTGAAAGTTTGGACAAAAATTGGGTAACTTCAGATTTAAGCTTTCAGGAAGCCGAAGCTGAACAAAAAGAAGACTCCCAGGCAATGATCAGTCAAGAGACATCCTCTCAAACCCAAAGACTCAGGAGGCACAGCGAGGCAAGCAGATGCCCCGAGATGCAAATTTCATAGGAAGAAATGTGCTTGAGGAAGTCCCTTGAGGAAGTGCTTGAGGAAGGTGCTTGAGGAAGTCCCGGCAGCCAGGAAGAGGAAGATGCTATGCTCTGCGCACGTGACGGATCTCTAGGCAACGGAAGCCACCCCTTGTAGCGGATACTGCCATCCCCTGAGGGGACGGCCCTATGTGTATGGTATTGCAGGGAAGCTGTTTATGAGTCCAAGAAAGAGGCATGCTTTTAATCTGGGACCTTTTTACAGAAAGGAAGGCATGACTTTAAAACAGATTTTAAAAAGACTTATTAAAACAAATGGTGAAATGTCCTTCTCTGAGTTCTATCTGCCTTACTGTGAAACTTGAAAGATTGACACGCAAGCAATCTAGACAGATGATAAATGGAAGTTGCTGGATAAATCTGGTATACTTTTCAGTGTCAGGGAGTCACATGCCATGTAGAATGAGCTTGTTTTCTTTGGGTCAGAAGGCCTCAGTGGCTGTCCCTTTTCTGCCAGTCTGCAGGCAAGTGATTAGGTAAGAGAGGGCAAATAGGGGCAGGGAGCAGGCTCATGCAGACAGCTTTCCAGTGTGAGTGATTCCTGCTCACCTTGTGTTGCCTACTCAGGAACCAGTGTATGACTCTAGGAGGCAGGCAGGCTTCCCCAGTCAAGTTACCGTTTATAACAGTTTCCCACGGCATCTTTAATTCAAGATTTCTAAGGACAGAAGGACAATGGAAGACTCAGTCCAGTCTGGAATGGGAATTCAATTCAGTTTAATATGTATACTTATAAAAGATGAAAATAGATTCAGAGAATGATGAGATCAGGCTCCAGGGTCCCCTTGCTGGTGGTAGGAGAAATATTCACATTTTGAGAAACAAGGAAGCCATTCTGGCTTTTACATATTTCAACTTGAATTTGATGCTAACTAAAATAGCCCGTTTGTGGCTGATCAATCGTACATTGTACATCAGTTTTAATTATTACAGAAAAAGGCACATTGACCAGAAGTAAAGAATGTTCATGTTAAAAATAAAGATTAAATGCCTCCCTTCCTGGGGTACCAGTGCTGGGACTCATTTGATGATAAGAATCCCTTCTTTGCCAAGGCCATGGTGACTTGATGGCCTCATGTGATTGATCTGTGTGTGTGTATCTGTGCGTTTTACCTTGATTACGTGTATCTTGGACTTGTTTAATGTTCTTTGTTCTGACAAGATATAAAGCTGAACTAGATTGTTAGTGGGAATGTAAATTGATACAGATACTATGGAAGACAGTATAGAGATTCCTTGAAAAAAACTAGGAATAAAACTTCCATATGACTCAACAACTCCACTATAGGGCATAAACCCTGAGAAAGGCATAATTGGAAAAGACACATGTACTCCAGTGCTCATCGCAGCACTGTCGACAATCGTCAGGGCGTGGAGGCAACCTAGGTGCCCACGGACAATGAGCGGGTAAAGAGGCTGTGGGGCACGTGCACAGTGGACTGTGTGTGAGTGCTGATGAGCTGGGCGCACTTAGAGCCTGTAGGCAGGATGGAGTGAGTCAGAAGAAGGAAACGCGAGGGTCGCATGTTAACGCACACATGTGGAATCTAGGAAGATGGTGCTGATGAACCTATTTGCAGGGCAGCAGTGGAGACGCAGACATTGAGAACGGACTTGTGGACACCGGTGGAGGGGCGGGTAGGAAGGTGAGGATGGGACGGATGGAGAGTGACACATACACTTCTCACATTTCTTTTTCTCGGGGACGGTTGGATCTCTGCCTCCTGTACAGTGTCACAAACTTCAGTCTACAGTTTTTCAGGCACTCTATTAGATCTAATCCCTGGAGTCTATTTCTCACTTCCACTGTATAATCATAAGGGATTTGATTCAGGTCATACCTGAATGGTCCACTGGTTTTCCCTACTTATTTCAATTTAAGTCTGAATTTGACAATAAGCAGTTCATGATTTGAGCCATAGTCAGCTCCCAGTCTTGTTTTTGCTGACTGTATAGAGCTTCTCCATCTTTGGCTGCAAAGAATATAATCAATCTGATTT
>JADEYB020000002.1:2514082-2550761 GCA_015832495.2 Alces alces | reverse complement strand
ATGAAATTAAAAGACGCTTACTCCTTGGAAGGAAAGTTTGGGTGAACTCCGGGAGTTGGTGATGGACAGGGAGGCCTGGCGTGCTGCGATTCATGGGGTCGCAAAGAGTCGGACACGACTGAGTGACTGAACTGAACTTAACTGAACTGAACTGAACCACGTTTCAGACTCTTGTTTTGACTATCATGGCTACTCCATGGATCAAGCGCCTATTATATCTCAGAGAGTTTACACATACTTTCCCACCATCCCATTTCATCTTAAAGCATGTCCATGAGATAAACATGGCTATGACACTACACAGAAGAGGAAGTCAGTGCCAAGATTTTGGTAGCCCCGCTCTCTGTGCCTGGCTCGGGCATCTGTCTGGTCTCCTCTTCAAAGCACAGGTGCACAAAGGCTCTATGAGAGTGGACTCAACGTCAGGATGAGGATTCTCGCATGCAACGCACAGGCTGAGACAGAAGTCCAGTCTGTTGCTTGGGTGAGGAGCTCGGACACGCCCCTGTCAGAGGCGGGCTGCCAGCTCAGCTCCGTAACCTTAATGGGCTTCCGAGGCCGGCCTCAGTCTCCGTGCTTTGAGCTGGGACTGACTGAAGTTTCAAAAAGCCCAGAACTCATGTAATTCTGGGGATCCCATTTAAGAATGTTTTTCTAAATTATTTTTAGAATGATAAAATAAATCAAATTTTTGTAGTTTATATAAAAAAATGTGGCAAGTATCACATACATTTCAAAATTTTTTAAATTTCATATTTTATTTCCTGACACAATTTAGTAGTATTTCCATTTGTCTTATCTTTTGGCTACTTTCCCTTTGATTTTTCTCCTTACATGATGTTTTTGTCATTTTTTCATAAGAAAATAATAATTCAGGTTTCTTTAAATTTGAGCAAAATAATTTTTTAAAAATTGCCTCATTTAGAAAACATTTTTTTTCAGCTTCCCATTTTATTATTGATAATTTCATAAACTTTCAAAATATCTGTTTATTACCTACTTTAATTAAAGCAATGGAAATAGAATTAAAATTTTTAAATATGCCATTTTCTTATCTGATTACCAATTTACTTAATATATTGGATGCTAAATATTCACAATTTTAGGCATGTTATTTAATATTTAACTACTCAATATGTCCATTTTTAGGAATATCTACAGATGTTTATAGGCAAACATTTAAACTTGTTTTTATCCTTTTTTATTATGCTCAAATAGCATAATTTAAAAGTGATCCTTTCAGCCATTTTTCAGAGTCCAGTTCAGTGATATTAATTAAATATGTTCTCAGTGTGAGGTTTTTCATCTTGTACAACTTAAATTCTTTATAACATTAAATGATAACTTTCATTTCCTCACACACATTTTTTATGCCATATAAACTTTTGTGAGCATGGTTGAAATTGGGAAAATTTCTGTTCTGTTCAGTTTCATAAATGAGATGTAAGATTTGCAAGAATTACCACAGATGGGCTTTTGGCTGTGTAACCTTCAAACTTGGCTTCTCCTCCATGACATACTCACTTCTGGTGCTGGATGCTGCCAGCAATGTTTCTGTTGAGATGTGACCTCTGGCCCTGTACCATCTGGTGACACTCTTGCATGGATTTGCATACGAGGCAGCAGGAGTGTTCATGGGGGCAATCCCTGAATCCTAGTGACTGGCAATAACTATACAGTTGAGTGGCCACAAACCATATGGTGACACCCCATCACTCTAAACCAGTTATGTACCCTTGCATACCTTCTCCTTAATCAGATCTTAAAATTCTCTGTGGCTTCTCCAAGGCTACCTCACAGGAGAAGTGTGACGACAAGATGGGCCAAAGAAAGAGCTGAATTAACCAGTTGCACTTAAAGATCTTATGGTAACTACTTGTCATTAAAATGTCTCACTTTTGCAAAGTGTGGTAGCCTTCGTGATAGTGGTAGTCAAAGTCGCTCAGTCGTGTCGACTCTGTGACCCATGCGTAGTCCAGGGAATTCTCCAGGCCAGGATACTGGAGTGGGTAGCCTGTCCCTTCTCCAGTGGCAGCCTTATAATGTGTCAGCTTGGTTTAGCTGAACCGTATTCCCCAGAATTTCTTTCCAAGAGGAGAGCGCAGCAGAGACAGAGGTGGCGGGAGGGGGGAGGGGTGCTGCAGGTGGCACCATGCCCGCTGTGGTGCCCGCAGCAAGGCTGCCTCGCCTCTGGGTTCTGCCTCCGCGTCGCTGTCTCCTGTGCCAGAGAGGCGTGTCTCAGTTTCCTCTTTGTTGGTCATGTTTCTTCTTGGTGATTAATATTTTCTGGATTTTGTGATGATGAGAAGGAGTTTGTAAGCATAATCTGACAGGAAGAATCACAATGTGTTTTTAATGGGCTTCCCTGGTGGTTCAGATGGTAAAGAATCCACCTGCAATGTAGGAGACCCAGGTTTGATCCCTGGGTTGGGGAGGTGCCCCAGAGAAGGGAATGGCTGGCCACTCCAGTATCATTGACTGAGAATCTTATGGACAGAGGAGCCTGGTGGGCTACAGTCCCTGGGGTCACAAAGAGTCAGACACGACTCACACTTTCACACTTTAATGGATAGAAGCGGCATCTCATGTTGCACGAACATGAGCTGTACTGAGTAACAAAATTAAGGATCCTCTCATAGGAGTAGCTTAGAGCATTTTTGTCAATCTCTTGGTGTCACAAATCATGTGAACCGAGCACACTATTAATACAATCACACATTGTTTTAATTGTAAGGTGTCTTTGTCACAGCTTAAAAAATTGTCATTCACCAATTAACATAGGTAGACACATTCCTCATGGTGTGCAAATGCAAAATAATTATTTTACTAATGTGGCCTCTGCCCAGAGAATTCTGGGTTCATTAACAATGATGACAAAATATAGCTAGATAAATATTGTGAAATTATTTCCAAGGGTGCCTTCAAAGAGCCTTTCTCTAGAATTGTCCTTATCACTCTACTGAGACGAGTTTGATAAACTTATGACCACAGTATAACTACTTTATGAGTTTGTCTTTATTTTCAGCACTTAAGAGTCGAGGACCAGGAGTTTAAAGTCGGGACCAGTATCGGATCCTCTGATCTGCGTCCTACCGCACCTAGAACGACTCTGGCCAAAGCTCTCAGATCGTGTGACCTCATTTGCATTATCCATAGATAGGAATGTGTGTTACCAAGGTTAGCACTCAGATCTCCCAGTAACTGAGCTAAAGTCTAAGGAGCAAGGGAAAGATAGGCTTAGTAAAGTGACAAACCATCCCAAACCTCAATGACTTAGCAGAATAAGTTGCTTTCCAGATCACATCGCATGGTAGTATGACTGACCTAGGCTGTCTCATGGGGACTCAGCCCACTTATATCTTATAGCTCCACCTTCTTGTGAGTGGCTGGGGCCTTCTGTTCACCTGGGGGAGGTGTGAGAGCCACGCATGGGGCATTTCCAAGGTTCACCTCAGCACTGGTACACATTCCCCTCTCCCGTTTCTGCTGTAGCAACACTTAAGTGCTCTTAGTAGCCCACACATGGCATGCTGTCTGCCTGAGACTCTTAAAACATGCTTTCAAATTAACACAACAGTGAGGCACCACCTCACACCCGTCAGAGTGGCCCTCATTGAAAAGTCTACACATAATCAATGCAGGAGAAAGTGGGGAGAAAAGGGAACCGTCCCATGCTGTTGGTGGGGATGCAAATTGGTACTGTCGCTATGAGGAACAGTATGGGAATTCCTTAAAAAACTCAAAGTAGAGTTACCATGTGACCCTGCAATCCCACTGCTCTCTAATTCAAAAAGATACATGCACTCCTATGTTCACAGTAGCACAGTTTACTATAGCCAGGACTTGCAAACATCCTAAATGTCCACTGACAGATAAGTGGATAAAGAAAATGTGGTATATATAAACTGCATTGGCTAAAAGTCTCATTCGGGAAAAACTTGAACAAATCTTTTGGCCAATCCAATACAATGGAATATTATTCAGTCATTAAAAAAGAACAAAAAAGAATGCAATAATACCACTTTCGGCAACCTCGATGGGCCTATGGATTGTCATTCTAAGTGAAACGAGTCAGAGAGAGGCAAATGCTGTGTCATACCACTTATATGTGGGTCTAAACTGTGACACAGACGAGCTCATCTGTGAGACTGAGACAGCCTCGGACACAGAACAGACGTGTGGTCGCCAAGGGGGAGAGCAGTAGGAGGGGCAGGGTTGGGAGTTTGGGATTGCAGACTACTGTGTGTGGAATGGATAAGCCACATGTCCTACTGTATGGTATGGGGCGTATGTTCAGCATTCTGCAATAAATCGCAGTGGGAAAGAATAGGAGAAATTACATACATATATTCTGTGTGTGTGTGTGTGTGTGTGTGTGTGTGTGTGTATAACTGAGTCACTTTGCTGACCAGCAGAAATTAAACACGACATTGTGAGTCAACCTTACATCAATAAAATTAAAAAGAAAAAATCATGCTGTCACCTTAGCCCCTGACATTCTTTTACCAAATGTAAACTAGATTTTGTACATTTCCTTATCATCATTATATTTCCACATCATACTTTGTTGTAAATGGTGACATGTTCATTTCTTCATGATTCTACTGAAAAGCAGACTGTTTTTCTTCTTAAAGTCCCTGGAAAGTGGTATAGTTATCATTTATTCATCAGCATGATAATGGCAGAGCAGAAGTAACAGGTGGAACACAGAGCATGTGGTGGTGCAGAAAGGACATTTGCTAACCGGATTAGAGAGATGCCCCCCAGTCAGAACGCTCACTGAATAATATACAAACAAAAGTGAAAGTGTTAGTTGCTCAGTTGTGTCTGACTCTGCAACCCCATGGACTGAAGCCCACCAGGGTTCTCTGTCCACGGGATTTTCTAGGCAAGAATACTGAAGTGGGTAGCCATTCCCTCCTCTAGGGTATCTTCTGGACCTGGGGATCACACTCTTGACTTAGATGATAAAGAATCTGCCTGCAATGCAGGAGACCCAAGTTCAATCGCTGGGTCCAGAAGATCTCCTGTCCAAAGAGTCAGACATAACTGAGCGACTAACTCACTTATTGTAAACTTCTGATGTATCCAGAACCTGAATCCTGGGCATGTTTACTCTGAGCTGCAATGTTCTCAGTCAATCTTTGATGAAAACATGTGGTGGAAACTTTTCTGCAGCACAGGGCTAAGAAGAGGAGTAGGCACTGACTATTCTTGAGCTCTAACTCTGTGTTTGCTTGGAAATTTATTACAAGTCTCCTCAAGTAGGTCTGTGAACATCCTTTTATGTTTCAGAAAAATGAAACTCTGAACAGTAGTGAGGCTAGGTGTAGAAAACTCATAAACCTCATAAGCAGCAAAGTGAGGATTTTAATTCAAAACTTTCTGGCTTAAAAACTTGTCTTTTTCCTCTGTTCCCAACAAACACTATTCTCAAGGAAATGAACATTTGTTTTTGAAGTCAAGGCTTACTTGCATGAAACAAACATTGAACCACTCCAAATGTGACATGAATCTAGTTCCCAGTGTTTGACTGCAATCAGGAGCAGGAATATCAGAGAAATGGCCTGGAATTGGGTCTTGTGGGGCTAGATGTGGCAAAGCTTTTTGTTCTGTTTCATACCTGGCAGAACAGATTGGAGGTCTTCATGTGAAGGTCCTACTCACTGATGGAATTTTCAAGAGCCAAGCCAAAGTCACTGAGTGAGCTAGGCTATCTTTTAGTTGGCATTATGTTCCCATTATATGAATCAACCAATTTTTTACCCTCACCATGGATCCATTCACAGCAGCTAAGTCTACTTCATTAGTGAATGTTGCTTCCTATTTGATGGCAGGAGTGCCATGATTTAGGGGTTCTGGATTCCACTGGGTAGAAGGAGAGACCAGCTGAGCCCCATTGGAAGCCAGTTTGAAACAGACACTGGCTTGCTCATAAGGCTCATGATTTCACCTCTCTGGCCCTCAATTTTGGTTGAGTTTTGTTTTTAGATATAAAATGGAGAGTAAAATATTCCTTTTAGTCCTATATCTTCTTAGAAGCTTCACTTTTTTAGCGTAGGGAAAGATTAGTGATGTGATCTTGTTGGAAGTCCCAAACAAATGCAATCACAAATATTATCTAGGAGTGCTTTCTCAGAGGCAAGTATTGCCACAGTCTGAAGGGCTTCTTTGTTATGATTAAAGACAGAGTCAGGATTAGGAGGCAAGGTCCTTCCAAGGACCTTGGAGAACTTCTGGAGCTAAGGGCAGCGGTATTTGCAGAGCTAACTACCGGGAGCATGGGAGAGTTTGTCAATGTTTGCTGGAGACTCTGATATTTAAATAAGTCTTGAATATCATATTTGATTTTCCATATTCAGTGTATCCCAATAAGATGCAAGAACCTCCGTCCACTAAGGAGAGAATACGCAGAGCACGGCCACGGCTGGGCTCAGATGCCAACTCCGTGCTGATGGTGTGCGAGCCCAGAGGACTTAGAGCGCTGTTCTGAGCCTCTGTTTACTCCCCCTTCAGAAAACTTCCCTGGTGACTCAGACGGGAAAGAATCCACCTGCGCTGCAGGATACTTGGGTTTGATCCCTGGGTCGGGAAGATCCCCTGGAGGAGAGCGTGGCAACCCACTCCAGTATTCTTGCCTGGAGAATCCCCATGGGCAGAGGAGCCTGGCGGGCTACAGACCATGGGATCGCAAAGAGTCGGACACGACTGGGCAACTGAACACTGTCCACAACACACGGAATCCAGAAGGGAAGGAATATGTGTATACACGTGGCTGATGCACTTCCCTCCTTCAGAAACTAGCACAGTGTTGCGAAGTGACTATACCTCAATTTAAAAAACAGTGGAACTGACATTAACTGTAGCTTATTGTAGCTGCAGTTACCTCTTCTTTCATGCTCAAATTACAAAGGTTTTTTCTTACCAAAAAGATCATTCTTTCCCTCCTTTAAGGCAGCTTTACTGGAATATAATTTACTTAACATGTAACTTCCTCATTTAAGGCATGCAATTCAGTGCTTTTTGAGTATGTTCACAGAGTTGGGTAACCATCCCGCGTGCTTCCTTAGTCCCTGCACTCCTGTCCGACTCCTTGCGACCCTGTGGGCCGTAGCCCACCAGGCTCCTCTGTCCATGGGATTCTCCAGGCAAGAATACTGGAGTGGGATTCCATTTCCTTCTCCAGAAACCATAACAGTAATCTAATTTCAGATATTTTTTTTTACCTCATTACAGAAGTGTTTTCAAGTGTTATCAGCAAAGTAATATGTACCTGTACTTTAAGAATAAATAAGACTATTTCTGCCTTGTAAATTAATTCATTTGTATCATTTTTTTAGTTCCAGGTATACACACTACTATATTTATAGATAATCAGCAAGGTCCTACTATGTAGAACAGGAAACTACACTCAGTACCTTATAAGAACCTATAAGGGAAAATACTCTGAAAAAGAATATATACATGTATATGTATAACTAAACCACTTACCTGTATACCTGTAAGTAATACAACACTATGCTCTATGAAAAAAAAAACAAAAACACAAAAATGGAGGCTGACATTGCTGGGTGAGCTTAGCCATCCTGCGTGTGATGTGTGTCAGGCTATGCCTATGGCCAGCATATAGTAGCCAACATACATAATATCAGAGAATAACTATAACCATCACGTGAGTTAGTGTTCTGTTTCATTGCCATCTCCTTATGCTGGCTACATTTCTCCCCTACATTTGTATGCATCCTCATGAGGTGGTGTCCTGGACTGATTCTGAATTTTTGTGTATTTTGAAGTGGACATTTGGATTACAAAAACACACATTTAAGACCTCACTCATCACTGTATTGAAACAACATTTTTCTTTTTGCCCCAGAAAAAAAAATATTGCTATTTATCTTTAAATTATGTCTGAGTAATTGTTTCTTATATATAAGGAGTCCTAAATAAGCTATGTAAAGAGTGTGCTAAGTTGATTCAGTCATGTGCAACTCTTCGCAACCCTACAGACTATAGCCAGGCTCCTCTGTCTGTGGGAGTCTCTAGGCAAGAAGACTGAAGTCAGTAGCCATTTCCTTCTCCTGGGTATCTTCCCGACCCAGGGATCTAAACTGAGTCTCTTATATCTCCTGCATTGGCAGGTGGTTTCTTCATCACTAGTGCCATTGGGGAAGCCCTTCAATATATATGGAGTACTAGGTGAGCTATATGATAGTTTTCTTTAATTTTAAACATGCGTAAAAATGACCCTGGATTGTGCTTAGGTCTTACTTATTTATTTTTCTATTATGTTTGATCACATGATATTGAATATAGTTCCCAGTGCTATAGAGCAGGACTTTGATAAGCAACAGGTTTATAGTATTCTCTATATAATAGTTCGCATGTGCTAATCTCAAACTGCCTCTCCCCCTTGGCCACCACAAATCTGTTCTCTATGTCTGAGTCTGTTAATTTCAATAAAATCTTTGTGTTGTATTTTAGATTCCACGTATAAGTGGTGTCATGTGATATTTGTTTTTCTCTGACTTACTTCGTTTATATGATAATCTCTGTGTTCATCCATGTGGCGCAAATGGCATTGTTTCCTTCTTTTTGGTGACTGTATAGTATTCCATTGTATATACATACAACATCTTCTTAATCTATTCACCTGTTGATGGACACAGGTTGTTTCTTGGCTATTGTAAATAGTGTTGCTATGAATATAGGGGTGCATGTTCATAGTTTTAGGAGTGTTAATTATAGTTTTCTCTGGATATATGTCTGGGAGAACGATTAGTGGATCATACAGATAGACCTACAGTTGTCTCTCCTTGGCTCATCTTTTATTTCTTCTTCAGGGTATTAATGCAAGTCTCCTCACTTATCTTTCTGTGCTCAGTCTATCAGTTCTGGCCCAGCTTCCAGAGAGGTCTCTTGGAAGACCTCTTCTGAAGGCGTGTGTGGTCCTCAGGTTCCCACATGGGTTCTCCAGCGTGTTCAATGTATATGTTTCTAAATTCACCAACACCCATTTGTGGAACACCTACTGTGGCAAGGAGAGTCACTGAGAATACAGTGGTACTCATGATCCATTTCCAGAAATATTCATCCTATATGGAATTTAACTACTCCCTCATCTGACTTAGCATTTGAGAGCAAGAGTGATACCTTGTTCATCTCCGTGTGCACAGCATCTATGCCTAACTCAGATTTGGGGCATGGTGCATATTTGAAAACTTCTTTGGAGAACTATGTAAATGTATTCAATTCCTCTTATTTAAATAGAGTATTTACATGTGATAGCAATTGGATAGCTCTCATTGACTGAATGCCTAATATGGGTGAAACAACTTCCATATTTTATTTCATTCTCATAAAAACTTTACAAAGTAGATAAAACTCATGCGATTAGGAAACTTTTCAAGTCTTTGTAAAGCATCAGTGGTGTCTGAATTCAGAGTTACTAGCTTCCAAAGTCTTTACAGAAAGACATCAAATGGTAAAATGATAAGAGTATTAATCGAGTTAATTTAATGTATGAGTTGGTAATTGTTCTTGATTCACATAGATACATGATGAATATCACTCCCCCAAAGAAATTCAGTATCACCAGGCAAAACCCAAAGAAAAAAATACACACAGGCACCATTCTGAGCAAAAGTTGAAATTATTATTTTGACTATGGGTGTGCCAATATGTATTGGAAACTTGAGTTTTCAGCAAATGAGACAGAATTATACAAAAAAGAAGACTCATGGTATCTGTTACTATTTAATAAGGGAAGCTTTCAAAGTTTTTTTTTTCCCCAGAACAAGGTTTCTTAAGTTTTAACTTGCTAAAGAATCACCTGGAGATCTTGTTAAAACACAATTTACACAAACTTAATACCCAGAGTTTCTGATTTAGGATGGAGTCTGAGCATCTGCATGCCTAGTAAGCTCAGAGTAATGACAGTTGCTATGTTTTGAGGACCACATTCAGAGAACCACTGCTTAGAAAAAGGCCCCTGAGGTTCATGCCACACAGGCCCCAAGGTTTCCACTGCTTTGCATCCATGCCTCTGCTGAGCTGAACTTAATTCAGATCTAGATTCCTAGAAAGATGTGTACTAAGGACGTTTATATACTTGCTTTACATTGACCCAGGGGATCTTCCAGAGCCAGGGGTCTAACCCGGGTCCTCTGCATTGCAGGCAGATTCTTTAACATCTGAGCCACCAGGGAAGCCCTAGCTGTATTTATATTTTATATAGCCATATAGCATAACACACTATTAAAGATAATTACTGTATGTTTTACGGATTAATTCACTGGATCACAGAGGGCCAGAGTGATGTGATCTCTAATGGGCCTGTAGTTACAAGATTTTCAGTTTGAATTTAGCAACTGATGCTTCACTTTCTTTTTTTTTAATGGAATAAGTTGTGGTTTCTAAGGAGAGAATGTCTCCTAATCTGGCTGTGGTCTTAGGCAGAGGAGGAGCCTTTGTAACTCATCAGAGGTCATCTGATGGCAATGGTGCTCCATTTGGACCCTGTGGGCCAAATAAAACAGCATACACCAGAGGTCCAGAGCAGTGTCCTGCAGATACCCAGAACACCTTTAGGGCCTTTTCTGGGGCATTACATCCAGCCCCTTGCCTTTTTTTCAGGTTAATATTGAGCCATATTTTTGCCTCATAAATTTCATGTAATTAAATTGATCGGTCCAGTGGTTTTTAGTACATTCACACTGTGGTACAACCATCATCATACCTGATGTAGATTACTTCCACACCCGGTACACATTAGCCGGCATCCCCCAGCCCCAGTGCCCACCCCAACCCCTCTACCGCCACTAATGCACTTTCTAGCTGTACAGTGTCACCTTATTGGGGCCTTTCACATGAGTGGAACCACTCAGTGTATGATCTTCTGTGCCTGGCTTTTTTCACCTAACACAATGTTTTCAAGGTTCAAGTTTCCCTCTCTTGTAGCATGTGTCTGCACACCATTCCTTCCCTAATAAGATTTTACTGTAATGCATATTTTGTCCTTCAGTTGAAGAGCACTTAGGCTGTTTCCATTGTGGGCTGTTTATGAATAAGACTCCTGTGAACGTTCATGCACAGGTTTTTATGTGGACATGTGTTTTCCTTTCTACAGAGTATGTACCTGGGAATGAAATTATTGGGTCCTGTTCCCCCTTTTAAGGTTTTTTATTTTGAAATAATCTACAGCAAATTGAAAAAAAAAAGTTCCCAAATGTCCTGTGTACTTTTTACCCAGTTTCCCACAATGGGAACATATTACATAACAGTGATGCAGTATCATATCCAGGACGTTGACTTTTATAAAGTACACAGAACTATTCTGATGCCTCCATTTTGACATGCACTGATGTGTGTGCATGTTTGTGTGGTTCTGTGCAGTTTATCACTTGCATACGTTTGTGTAATCGCCACCATAACCAAGACACAGAATTGTTGTCATTACAAGATGAAACCTCATGCTATCCATTTAAGGCCACATCCATCTTCCCCCTTTCCCTAACCTCTAAGGAACACTAATCTGTTTCCATCTTCAGTAACCTTTTTTAAAGTAGTGAAAATGTTACAGAATGAGTGTCTATTTTCAGGCTGTAGGAGCTATGTGCAGACTGGGACATCAAAAGATCTACTTTCTAATTTAGTCCCCTGACACATTTTTTTGAACTAATTTCAGCAATCCAATCAGTTTTAACAAATTCTCTTTTTCTTTTCTTCACTGAAACCAGGCCAAGGCAGAGTCCCTCAAATCTACTGCACAAGAGGTTTGATAAACTTAATTAAATAAATGGCTGTTAATGCAAAATGCTTTACAAGCATTTATTTAATTACTAGAATTAATTTGATCTTATTTATATCTGTAGGCTGTGTATGTAGATCTGCAACTAAATTTGCAATCGTGGTAAATAGATTGCTGGGGACAGAGGGAGGGAGGAAAAAATAGCATGGAAACATTTTTAAGGCCTGAAAAATATGTACTGAGTAAATTTCTTGTCTATTTCTACAGTTTTACAATAGGAATATAAATGGTGGGGCAGAGAAAGTATTGCTCTGACCTTGGTGCTTGAAAAGGTGAGGTCTAAATAAAACTATTTTTCTGCCTGAATACTATCATTATCTTTAATGAGAGTGGGCATCACAAGGACATTTCAAATTGTTCCTTAGGTAATAAATTAGCTGCCAGAACTAGACTCAGAATATTTTCCTTAAATATGAAAACACAGATCCATCTGCCCTGTCCAGCTACATAATACATCTGTTTATATTAATATAAAAATCTATTCTAAAGAGTCTTAATAGGTCTATCATTGTCCTTTTCATCAAAGAATACATACCTTTGTGTGCATCTGTTATATTAGACCTTCAACTGTAGAATGAGCATTTACTAGGTGATGTTTTTAGTGGTGACAATCTTTTTATTAAAATGTATTTTACAAAGTCTACTTGATTTACAATGTATTCTGCTGTACAACAAAGTAATTCAGTTACACATATATATACACATTGTTTTTCGTATTCTTTTCCATTGTGGCTTTATATTATAGGGCATTGAGTAGAGTTCCCTGCACTATACATAGTAGGACCTTGTTGTTTATTCACTCTTCATATAATAGTTTATGTAATAGTTTATATAATAGTTTATGTAATAGTGTGCATCTGCTAATCCTAAACTCTTAACCCACTGCTACCCACCTCCCCTCTGACAACCACCAGTCTGTTCTCTGTGTCTGTGAGTCTTTTTTTTTGCTGTTGTTTTGTAGATATGTTCATTTGTGTCGTATTTTAGATTCCACATATAAATGATATGGTATTTGTCTTTTTTTGTCTGACTTTTTTCACTTGGGATGATGATCTCTAGATATATCCAGTGTTGCTGCAAATGGTATAATGTCATTCTTTGTCATGGCTGAGTAGTACTAATGGAGACAAATCTTGGTACTGATAGAACTTCTTTTGTTTTCCCTTCACACTTCCATCTTCTTCCCAATAGGAAATGAGATGCTTCTCTTATAGATGATGTCTAATGACCATTTAGATCTTGTAAAAGACACATCAGGTCATTTCATATGCAGTTGATGGAGGTCTCTTTCTTTTTAGCTTGAATGGATTTTGCAGAGAATAAGGAAACTGCCATAAAATTGCTCACGTTAGGGTCAATTCAATCTTTAGAAGCAATGGGAACACTCACCTAATATTCATTAAATGTTTACCTTTTAGATTTAGAGAAAAGTTCTTGTGATTTTGGAACTTAAGATCTATCAGGGAGACTAAAAGCTGAATCCAAGGATTACCACACACAATGAAAAACAGGGTAGAAATGATATATGCTGAGGCTCCACTGTTCAGAGAGGAAGACTTTGTAACTCAAGCTGGATAAAGGGAGATTTTCTGGAGGAAGGACTCTGGGATTTAGTCCCAAAGGACATGCATCTCATGCATCCACATGTGACTATGTTGTGTCACTGTGCCCAGGCTGCTGTCTGCCTAGAAGGACCTATCTGATCCAGCAAGGTAAACACCTACTCAACTTTTAAAACTTCGCTTGAAGGTGGTAACCATGACAGTATCTCTTCTACCTCTGCAGAAAAGATAATAACCTTATAGTTATGTAAAATATGTATACAACTCCCCACTAAAACCTACCAAATATATATATTGAAACAAGTCTTATTTATATTCCTTCCCACTTCCCTCTTGCTCCTTACACATCACCTTTTTTTAAAGAATGTGGTTATTTTGTGAAGCAAAAAGACAAATTCGTACCTCCTTTCCTAAGCAAACATTAGCATTTTATACATGCTTTATTCCACTTTGCTTTTCTCTCATAACCATATATTCTGGAGCTCACATTGTAGGATTATGTGCAAAGCTTCATTCATTTTCAAACCCACCTATATTCTATGGTATGGATATACCACAGTTTAGTCTCCAGTATAGGGATATTTCAGATGGTTCTCTCATTTTGCTGGTATAAATGATGTAAAAATATCTTTATGAATGCATTTTGTCTTAGTCAGCTCTGCCTCCTGTGGCAAAATGCCATAGAATGGGTGACCTGAATAGCAGACATTTATTTCTCACAGTTCTGGAAGTTGGAAAGTCCAGGATCAAGATGCCAGCTTATTTGGTTCCTAATGATAGCTCTCCTCTGACTTGTGAATGGCCTCCTGCTCACTGTATCTTGTCAGAGGAAGAGAGCTCTCCTGTCTCTCTTCCTGATCTTATAAGGGTACTAATCATATTGTGATGGCTCTACCCTTATGATATCACATAGACCTTCTCCCAGAGAAGGGAGAAGAGGCCCTAATCCCTAATACTATCTCATTGAGAGGATAGGGCTTCAATATATGAATATAAGAAGTCCTCAAACATTCCGTCTATAATATATTAAAAAATGCGGGGAAAGAGCAGTGTTTCTTTAAAATATATATATATATATATATATATATATATATCTTTGGCTTTGCCATATCTTAGATTTGGCACAGGGGATCTACTTCCCCAACCAAGGATCCAGGCCTCCCTGCATTGGGAGCATGGGGTCTTAGCCACTGGACCACCAGGGAAGTTCCATGGCCAGTGATACTTGCCAAAGTGAGATTTCTAGGTCAAAGTGTAAATCCCATGTAATTTTGCTAAATAATGCTAAATTTCACACTTAGCATTTACCCAGTTCTTATGGCCCTTACCCATATATTGGAGTGTGTTTTCCCCCATATGCTGGAATATGTTCTTGATCTTTGGGCTACTGCTAAGTGATATGTGAAAAATGGCAAGTTTTGATTAGCATTTATTCTGTTGTGAGCAATGTCAGGTATTGTTTCCTTGCTTTTAGGTTTATTTGCATTTATTTTCTTGTGAACTGTCTGTTCTTATCTTCAGCATATGTTTCAATGTATTGTTGCCTTTTTCGTTTTTATCTCAATTTTTAAAGTATATAAGAAATGTTAACGCTTTATGATATAAATTATATTTCCCAGTTTGTCAATCTGTCTTTTTAATTTATTTATGTTATCTGAAAGTTATTTCATTAAAAACAGTTTTTTGATATAAATAAGTTCATCCATATTATTTATATTGCTTTTGGATTTTAAATTATTGTTGGTTAAGTCTTTGCCATTTCCATTTGTAAAGAAATTCTTTCTTGTTTTCCTCTAACACATGTATATATTTGATTTTTTGATATTTAAATTCTTTGTTTGGGATTTTATCCTGGTCTGCAGTATGAGGAGTGGAACCAGTTTGATCTCTTACTATGCAGCTTCCCGATTTTCTAAGCACCACTTGTTAAAGAGCCACTTCTCCCTTACTGAGCTGTGCTGCCTTCCTTTCAGTCAGCTCAGGTGCTCAGTCGTGTCTGACTCTGAGACCCCATGGGCAGCAGCACGCCAGGCCTCCCTGTCCATCACCAGCTCCTGGAGTTTACTCACACTCATGTCCATTGAGTCGGTGATGCCATCCAACCATCTCATCCTCTGTCGTCCCCTTCTCCTCCTGCCCTCAATCCTTCCCAGCTTCAGGGTCTTTTCCAATGAGTCAGCTCTTTGCATGAGGTGGCCAAAGTATTGGAGTTTCAGCTTCCGCATCAGTCCTTCCAATGAACACACAGGACTGATCTCCGTTAGGATGGACTGGTTGGATCTCCTTGCAGCCCAAGGGATTCTCAAGAGTCTCCTCTAACACCACAGTTCAAAAGCATCAGTTCTTCAGTGCTCAAATTTCTTTATAGTACAATTCTCACATCCATACATGACTACTGGAAAAACCATAGCTTTGACTAGATTGATCTTTATTGGCAAAGTAATGTCTCTGCTTTTTAATATGCTGTCTAAGTTGGTCATAGCTGTTCTTCCAAGGAGCAAGCATCTTTTAATTCTGTGGCTTCAGTCATGCCTTCCTTTATCATATACTAAATTTCCCTGAGCACCTGGATGTCTTGTGGATATTCTGTTCTGGCTGTTGTTCTCTTGTTTGATGCATTCATCCATCATCCATCCATGTTTGATGCAGAGCCAGTAGAACTGACCTCACCGCTTCTTCTTTTTTTTTACTGTTTTCCTTGCTCAGTTGACTTGCTTGTTTGTTCTATCAAATGAGCGTTGCAATCAATTTGTCTCGAACAAATAAACTAAACAAGAACACAAACAAAACACTGATGGTCTCTTGGTTAAACTCTTGTTAATTATCCATTAACTATGAGGGAACTTTTATCTTAAGAGGATGTTCAGGTGTGTTTTTTGTCTTTAGGCATGCGCTATAGTTTTCTTATTCTGCTGTTAGATGTTTCTCATAAAATTTACACTTGGAGATCTTCCTTTCTCCTTTCCTGACTTCCTTCTTTCTTGCCTGTTTTTCTTCCTTCTTGCCTTCTCTTTCCTTCTTTTGTGTCTTCTTCATTTCTTCCTTCCTTCCCTTCAGTGTCATAAAGGAGTGTCCTCTATCAATATTTTCTAACTAAGTTTGCCTGTTGTATAGATGAAAGTTTTTAATTTCCATGTATTGATTTTATGGCTTACAACTTTTGTTTGTACTAATTTTACATAAATTATTTTAGTCTTCCTAGATATATAATCTGATAATCCACAAAGAGTATTATTTCTTCCTTTCTAGTTTGTATGCCTCCAGTTGTTTTTTCTTATCTAATTTCTATGGCTGAAACTCTAATACAATCTAAAATATGCTTGCTTTTGTTCTTTTTCTCACCTGAGTGGGAAATTCTAGCAAGTGTTTTTACATCAATTATCTTTTAAATGAGTGGAGAGATAATATCATTTTTCTTCCTATTGTGATGAACCTGTTTCTCTATCTATGCTAATAAATTTCCTAGCATTGGACCTACTTGCATTTTTGGACTAAGTCCCCATTTGGTTTTTATGTTCCTTCTAAATATTGTATTGAGCTTCATTTGCTGCTATTTTTGTAATTTTTAAACCTATATTTATAACTGAGTCGGCAAATTTTTTCTTTTGGTGTGACCTTTGTCAAGTTTTAGAATCACCTTTATGCTTATTTCATATAACACATTTGGAAGATTTTTGGAGAAGTATAGGTAGCATTAGGATTATCTGCTCTTTAAAGGATTCTGTTGAAGAAACATTGGATCCTGCTGTATTTTTCCTTGTGGAGCTCTTTAAATGACTTTTCTCTTTATTTTATAAGCACTGATCTTTTAAAAGTATCTATTAAAATTTTCCATCTGAATCAGGATTAATTTTGATGAGTTTAAGACCATGAATTACTTGAGATCAGAACCATAACTCTTTTGTTTAGTTTTCTCAAAGCCCAGAGTTACTGAAAATTAGCAGTCGTACAGTGAATGTGTGTAGAGTACTTGTTACGGAATGCACTGGCAAGTGGTACAGAAAGAACAATTCAATCAGCAAGTGTCATATTTGTGCTTCCTGGAAGAGTTGGTGGATTGAACATGTGTATTTACCTTCATCTCCTTCTAACACTTCACATAATTGATTTTTTAATGGTCCTGTCAACAGCTGATCATGGAAACATCTTGTCTCTTAACACCTCTTAACGTTCAACTTTAATAACAAGGTGATTATAAAAGATCTAAAGTGTGCCTAGCCATAAGTTAGGGAAGCTAAAGGAGGAGATAGCCTATCTGGAGTAATAGCTGGCTTGACTGCCCCATATTTACAACTAAAGTCAGCAGATAAGTGACAATGTGTATTATCTGCAATAGGACCTCATGCCCTTTGTTGAACTCACAAATATAAAATGAATGTGTGTGCAGTGTCATTTCCACATTCCAAATCTAATGTAAAATATTCCTCTAAATGGTAGACTCTAGCAATGCCAAGAGAGAAGCCCTAAAGACATTAACCTGATTTCTTACTAAACTGTCCAGCCAGTTAACCCTACAATAAAGCCCATGGAGAGCAAACCACAAACATTTGTTTAGTACTAACAATCAGTATTTTGGAGACCACTGTTAAATACAAGTGGTCTACAAAAGATTACCTGGCATTCCAGAAAAAGTCTAGCATAGCTGATAAAATAGAGACCAAAAAGAAACACAAAACAAGGAGACCAACTAAGCACGTGAACACACCACACTGTGCACACACACACTGTATACACACACTGTGCACACATACACTGTGTACACACACACACTGTGTACACACACACACTGCACACACACTGTATACACACACACACTGTGCACACACACACTGTATACACACACTGTGCACACACACACTGTGTACACACACACACTGTGAACACACACACACTGGGCACACACACAGAGTATACACACACATACACTGTGCACACACACACACTGTATACACACACACTGTGCACACACACACACTGTGCACACACACACACTGTGTACACACACACACTGTGCACAGACACACTGTATACACACACACTGTATACACACACACTGTGTACAGACACACACTGTGCACACACACACACTGCGTACACACACACACTGTGCACAGACACACTGTATACACACACACTGTATACACACACACACACACTGTGCACACACACACACTGCGTACACACACACACTGTGCACAGACACACTGTATACACACACACTGTATACACACACACACACACTGTGCACACACACACTGTATACACACACACTGGGCACACACACACTGCATACACACACACACTGTGCACAGACACACTGTATACACACACACACTGGGCACACACACACTGCATACACACACACACTGTGCACAGACACACTGTATACACACACACACTGTATACACACACTGTGTACACACACACTGTGCACACACACACTGCATATACACACACACTGTGCACACACACTGCATACACACACACTGTGTATACACACACACTGTGCACACACACACTGGGCACACACACACTGCATACACACACACACTGTGCACAGACACACTGTATACACACACTGTATACACACACTGTGTACACACACACTATGCACACACACACTGCATATACACACACACTGTGCACGCACACTGCATACACACACACTGTGTACACACACACACTGTGCACACACACACTGTGCACACACACACTGTATACACACACATTGTATGCACACACACATTGTATGCACACACATAGTGTTTACATACACACTGTGTACACACACACACTGTGTACACACACACATTGTACACACACACACTGTGCACACACACTGTGTATACACACACTGCTACCTTGGAGAAAATAATGTACACAGGGAGAAGAAAATTTTAAAAATAAGAGTTACAATCAATACTTTCAGGTATTTTAGAAATATATTAAGAATTACTTGCTATTAAAAGAAAAAGAATACTCAGAGGTGCTGAGGGTGTAGGGAAAGACTCTAGGGAATTTTAAAATGCTGCAAGTAAATTAGCCAAAACCTGGAAATAACCTAAATTTTTTTCAATAGGTTGAAAATGTCTTTAAATAGGTTAATTGTTTAACAAACTGTGACATCTATACCATGGAACACTACTCACAAATTAAGTATAAATAAACTGTGGGCTTATGAAATAACTCAAAATTATGCTGAGATCAAATGTTAGTTTCAAGAAGGAATGCCTAGTGCAACAGTTGAGGGATGACCAGAGGAAACAGCTATATGCCAGGTGGAAAGCATACTAGGCCAAATTGCTACAAGTCAGAAAGATCCAGAAGATAATTTTTCAAAGAATTTGAAATCCACAGAATATCTGAAATGCCCAAATATTTAATTATTATGACATATTTTCTAACATATACAAAAAGATAGAATAATATAGTTGTCCCCCATGTACCCTCCCTTCTGTTTCAACATTTATCTTTACAGTGTCAAAGTGGTTTCTATTAGCTGCTTATTTTTTTGTTGGAGCATTTTAAAAACACTGTGGACATAATCGTTTTACTACAAATCCCTAAGCATGTATCTCTAACAAAGATTAAATTCTTACTTTTAAAACATAACAACACTACCATCGTCATAGCCAAAATTAAAAATACTTCAGTTTAGTTCAGTTGCTCACTCATGTCCAGCTCTTTGCGACCCCATGGACTGCAGCATGCCAGGCCTCCCTGTCCATCACCAACTCCCAGGGCTCACTCAAATTCATGTCCATCGAGTCAGTGATGCCATCCAACCAACTCATCCTCTGTCGTCCCCTTCTCCTCCTGCCTTCAATCTTTCCCAGGACCAGGGACTTTTCCATTGAGTCAGTTCTTTACATCAGGTGGCCAAAGCATTGGAGTTTCAGCTTTGGCATCAGTCCTTCCAATGAATATTCAGGACTGATCTCCTTTAGGATGGACTGGTTGGATCTCCTTGCAGTCCAAGGGACTCTCAAGAGTCTTCTCNAGGATGGACTGGTTGGATCTCCTTGCAGTCCAAGGGACTCTCAAGAGTCTTCTCCAATACCACAGTTCAAAAGCATCAATTCTTTGGCTCTCAGCTCTCTTTATAGTCTAACTGTCAAGTGAATCCATAACCTGACTACTGGAAAAACCATAGCTTTGGCTAGATGGACCTTTTTAGCTTTCATTCCGATTCTGAAGAAAGGCAATGCCAAAGAATGTTCAAACTACCCACAGTTGCACTCATCTCACACTCTAGCAAAGTAATGTTCAAAATTCTCTACGCCAGGCTTTAACAGTACATGAACCATGAACTTCTAGATGTTCAAGCTGGATTTAGAAAAGGCAGAGGAACCAGAGACCAAATTCCCAACATCCTTTGGACCATTGAAAAAGTAAGAGAGTTCCAGAAAAACATCTGCTTCTGCTTTATTGACTACACTAAAGCCTTTCACTGTGTGGGTCACAACACAATGTGGAAAATTCATCGAGAGACGGGAACACCAGACCACCCCACCTGCCCCCTGAGAAACCTGTATGCAGGTCAGGAAGCAACAGTCAGAACTGGACATGGAACAACAGATGGTTCCAAATCGGGAAAGGAATATGCCAAGGCTGTATATTGTCACCCTGTTTATTTAACTTATATGCAGAGCACATCCTGCAAAATGACAGACTAGATGAAGCACAAGCTGGAATCAAGATTGCTGGGAGAAATATCAGTAACCTCAGATACACAGATGACACCACCCTTATGGCAGAAAGTGAAGACGAACTAAATAGCCTCATGATGAAAGTGAAAGAGGAGAGTGAAAAAATACTGGCTTAAAACTCAACATTCAGAAAATGAAAATCATGGCATCCAGTCCCATCACTGCATGGCAAATAGATGGGGAAACAATGGAAACAGTGACAGACTTTATTTTCATGGCTCCAAAATCACTGCAGATGGTAACTGCCTCCATGAAGTTAAAAAAACCCTTCAAGATACCTTAAGAAGTGTTTTAAATTTTGGTTGGCTGTGATCGCTGGTAGAAGGCCGCTGTGTAGCACAGGAGGTCAGCTCTATACTCTGTGACGACTGTGAGGGGTGGAATGCGGGTTTGTGGGAGGGTGTTTCAAGAGAGAGGGGGTATATGTACCCATATAGCTGATTTATGAAGTTGTACAGCAGAGGTCAGTCCAACATTGTAAAGTAGCTATCCTCCAATTAAAAAGTTAAAACATAACCATTCTTCTACATCAAACAGATGCTTCAAGATAGCAAATCCAACTTTAATATTTCTGGTTCTCTTATTTTGTTTCTTTGCTTTGTTGGAATCAGGATCCTAACGATGTCTGCAGATAGTGTTGGACTGATGCGTCTCCTGAATCCCTGTTCTTCTTCTTTTGCCATTTATTTGTTGAAGAAAATGAATCATATCTTCCTAGATTCTGGATTTAGCTGTTTGTATCCTTTTGGACACAATATGATCTTTATCTCTTACTATAAATTTCTCTGTCTCTTACTGTAAATTCCGTGGTGGCTCAGATGGTAAAACGCTTGCCTGCAATGTGAGAGACCCGGGTTTGATCCCTGGGTCAGAAAGATACCCTGGAGAAGGAAATGGTAACTCACTCCAGTATTCTTGCCTGGGAAATCCCATGGATGGAGGAGCCTGGTAGGCTACAGTCCACAGGGTTGCAAAGAGTCAGACACGACTGAGTAACTTCACTTTCTTTTCTTTCTACTGTAAATTAGTGTTTAAATATCAGGGCTTGATTAGATTTAGCTTCAGATTTGGGGCAAGAATGTGTCTGAGGTTGTTGTTGTTCAGTTGCCAGGTCTCCTGTCTGACTCTTTGTGACCCCATGGACTGTAGCACATTAGCCTACCTGTCCCTCATCATCTCCCAGAGTTTGCCCAAGTTCATGGCCATTGGAACTGTGATGCCTTCCAACCATCTCATCCTCCGTCACCCTCTTCTCCTGCCTTCAGACTTTCCCGGCATCAGGGTCTTTTCCAATGAGCCTGCTCTTTGCATCTGGTTGCCAAAGTATTGGAGCTTCAGCTTCAGCATCAGTCCTTTTAATGAGAATTCAGGGTTTATTTCCTTTAAAGGACTGGCTGGTTTGCTCTCCTGGCAGTCCAAGGGACTCTCAAGAGTCTTCTCCAGCACCACAGTTCAAAGCATTAATTCTTTGGCATTCAACCTTCTTTACAGTCCAAATCTTACATATGCAGATGACTACTGGAAAGACCATAGCTTTGACTATAGAGACCTTTGTCAGCAAAGTGATGTTTTTGCCCTTTAACACACTGTCTAGGTTTGTCATAGCTTTCTTGCCAAGAATCAATCATCTAATTTCATGACTGCAGTCACCGTGAAATTCGCAGTGATCTTAGAGCCCAAGAAGAGGAAATCTGTCACTGCTTCTACCTTTTGCCCTTCTATTTGCCATGAAATGATGGGACCAGATGCCATGGTCTTAGGTTTTTTGATACTGAGTGTTAAGCCAGCTTTTTCACTCTCGTCTTCACCCTCAGTGAAAGACTCCTATTTGCTTTCTGCCCTTAGAGTGGTATCCGTCACTCTCTGAGCTTGCCGATACTTCTGGCAGTCTTGATTCCTGCTATCTCAGGCAGTGCTGTGCATTTCTTTTAACTGGAGCGTTGTTGCTTTATTCTGTTTTGTTAGTTTCTGCTGTTCCCGCAAAGTCCATCCTCTGCATGTGTACATATATCCCGTTTTCTGAATTCCCACCTGTGTGTTTCTTATTGCCTCACTTTCACAGCTATCTTAATAATCACTGTGGGGATGTTGAGGTTGATCAGTGATGAGTTTGGGCATTATTAATTCAAACCATCTGCTGAAAAGATCCCATAGGCTTTTCGTCTAATAATTTAGCAATTTTTTTGATCATTTTCTAATTCTTTATTTCATTGGTTATTATAAAGGATGGTTTTCAAATTCTATTATTGCTTTTTTACTTTCTGGATTTGGTTATTCATTAATGACATTTTTCATGTACCGTTAGATGACCATCAAATATAGTACACACAGGAAAGACAGGATATGATCTATATTCTTTTCAGTTTTTAGAATATGATTTTATTCTTTAGCAACCCCTAGAGATTAACTAATGGATATAAGTATCAGTAGATAGATAGATGGTAGATAAATAAACAGTGAGATATATCTTGTATATTTAAATATATGCAAACAGTGATTATTCTTTTTGATTCTCAAATTATTTCATCACATTGTTTCCTGTGCCATGTTTGACATAACTCCAACTTTTGATAACTTTCTTGCTTGCTTTCAGGAAATGCAAGGCATTCTAATTTCATACTGACACAAACCCTCTATAAAACCCTTCTTCCTTTTAGTGAAAAACTGTACTTAGAGACCACAGTCACTAGATTGTCTCAGTAGTTTCACTTATATTTTCACAAAAGTGAAAATATATTGTTAAAAATTATGAGTTTATAGCAATATTACCAACTCAAATCACCACTGCAGAATTTTTTATGTATTGTTTGCATTTTCTATTTCATCTTTTATGTTAAAAGATTTAGTCTCTTGTCAGTAGCATCATTAGTTGTTAGCTTTTTCTTGACATATATAAAGTTTAATAAATCCTTAGCAGTGTTAATTAATGATAAGGCTAGTCAATGTATTTTCGGATTTTTATTGTGTCTAGTTTTTTATGACCGTTATGCCCTGCTGCTTGACGGTGGGGGTGTTAGTCGCTCGGTCATGTCGGGCCCTTTGCAGCACCACGGACTGTGGTCCACCAGGCTCTTCTGTCCTTGGGACTCTCCAGGCAAGAACGTTGGAGTGGGCAGCCATTCCCTTCTCCAGGGATCTTCTCAACCCAGGGATTGAGCCCAGCTCTCTTGAATTGCATGCAGATTCTTTATGGTCAGAACCATTTGAAAAACTCTACTGTTTACTAGTAGTTATATTATTGTTTTAACTTCAAACATATTTAAATCCATGAGTTCATAATAAAACTAAAATTATTCTAACTGTTCATTTTTGGAGGATACTAGGAACCAGTTCAGTCTTTTGCAACTGATGAATTAAAGGGATAACATCGAGTATGTATCTTGTTTTTGCCATGCAATCTTGTAGTTTAGAGAAATCAACTAATTGATGGCTGATAATTGACTTGTGTCAAGTGTTCCCACCAATAAATTAAGGAATGATATAACAACTGCTTACCAGCTGGTATGTCTTTGACCTTATGTTTTTGAACTCATTTACAGTATCTGTAAATAGAAATGTTTGTTACCAGGCCTCCCAGTAACTGAACTAAAGCTTAAGGAGACCTTGCATTAGGAATTGCAGGGTGACTAAGGTTGGAAATGAACCCTAAACCTTGGTGCCTTGCTAGTGAGATGTTTCTTTCACATTCACATCACAGTGCAGTGTGATCTGCTCTATGAGGTCAGTGGCGCGGCGCATGTCTGTCCTGTAGCCCCATTTCTTTTCAGGTCCTGGACCCTTTGTGTGGATTGTATTGGCTAAGTGACTTGCTTTGGTCAAAGGGGTATTGGCAAACATCATTCAGTCAGGGGCCTGACAAACACTTGCTCTCTTACTGTTCTTGGAGTCTTTACCACAGAAATGCATCTGCTGACTTTCAAGAAGCATACGTTAGGGGGCGAGTACCCCAGCTTGTGATCAACAAGTTCCTCTGACTCTGCCCTGACCTCGGATAACTGAGCAGCCCTGTGAAGAGCATCCACGCTTGGCCAAGTACTCCCCAGCCTCAGTTAGCAGGGCAGAATCATGAGCTGATTGTTGTCTTAGACAGTTCTGTAGTGGTTTGTTATCTAGCAATGGGCAGCTGATGATGCAGGCACTGCAGACAAGACAAGATTACCCATGCTGACTACTGTTGAGACTGACTGAGATATCAGGTTTATTTTGTTTTTACTCCCTGTGCTCTTAATGTGTGTTTGACTTTTTTGGGTCATAAAAAGTAAACAAGAAAATACTGAATTTAAATATCACTTGAAATAATTTATAAATTATTTTAATTTCCTTTCAATATTTAGGAATTGCAAATTTTCTAATAATATGTTTAATCTTGTTTTTTAGTTATTTAAAATACATAGTTTCAAATTTTAAAATATGGTATATTCAGAAAGGCTTAGCTTTTTAACTGTCTACTCTCTGCTTTTCTTTCTCCAAGGTATCCATTTAAAGTAGTTATTACCTGAATATTTTGGAAAGTATTTTGGAGAGTTGTTAGTAAGTCTGGAGTTAAATTTGTGATATATGTGTAGATAAAAATAAGGCCAATGACAGATCATGAGACAATTATTAATTTCAACAAAAAGCAAATTTTGTTCAGGAAAGGAAACAACTACACTATTATGCTTACTGTTTGTGAATATCATGCATATTGTTGTTTTACCATAAACAGTGATGATTGATCTAACTAAAATTGCAATCCTCCTATATTGGAAGTATAGGGAAACAGAAAATTCTTTGCATGTGGAAAGAGGTGATGAAAAAGATAAGTTCTCATCTTTCCCATTGATAAGCAAATAGATAACCTATAAATATATTATAAGGAGAGATAAGATATTTAATACCCAAAGAATAAACTAAGAAATAAATGTCATAGCCTCTGCACAGAAGGGAGGGGGTGCCTATTGGTTTTTCTTGATAGGCCCTAATTGATTCATGACAAAAAGTGGGAAAAAAATCAAGTAAGCAGAACACTGACCAAGAAAAGAAGAGGAAACACAGCATGCAATGCCTTAATAATGATGATAATGATAGTTTATATTTATCAGGTTCTTCTGGGCCATGTACCATGCTAAGTGTCGTATATGCATTAGCTCTGAATCCTTACTACGATTATATGACACAGACTCATTTTATACCTATAACCACGTGAGACCATTAATGCTTTGAGGGTTTATTAGCTATCTATTGCTGGACAATGAATTGTAGCAGAACTGGAGGCAACGGACATTATCACTTCATATTTTCTCTGGGTCCTTGAGCTACTTGGCTGAGTAGTTCTGGTTCAGTCTTAAAGGGCTGTTTGTCACCACCGGTGTTTAACTCTGGAGATCTTTGGCTCTCACATACACAGCACGCCTCAGAAGATCCCAGACTCATCCTGTGGATCCCTTCAAAGGGCTTCTTCAGGACCTAGCAGTTGGCATCTCTGAAAGCTTGTACTCCAGAAGCACCCAAGATGGAAACTACTTGTCTTTTTACAATCTGGTCTTGAAAATGACATCATATTTGGCTAGAAGCAAATCTGTAATTCCAGCCTATACTCGTGGGGAGGGTATGGATTTCAAGAAGTGCTGATTAGGTGAGTTATTTTAGAGGTTATTGTGCATCTTTTCATATGTGTGACACACACCCTGGTGTGTTATCAGTTTAAGCCAATAGAGATAAGCTGTATGTCGTGCTTAGCATGTAGGGTCCAAGCTTTCACCTTCCCACCGGCCCCTAGCTTTGGAAACAGTACATGACTGCAAGGGAGAATTACATGAGAACAAGGATCACCTTGAAATCACTCTAATTTATACAAAGTCAAAGCCTCTGAAGCTTTAGAGCTTTATTGGTAATGAATTATTTGAGGCAGCCCTCACACTCGATCGTGACAAACTGCAGCTTCGTGTTCCTGGGACAGGGCATTAGTCACAGGGGCACGTTGTCTAAGGTGAGGAGTTGTTGCTCTACCTTTGAAGTTGTTAGGAGCCACTGAAGAGCTTTAAGCATGGAGGATGACTTAATTGGATGTGTACCTACTGCTCTGAGCTATGTTATTTTGTTTCAAGCATCCGATGACATTCTCTTTTCTCATGCATGAGACAGCAGATGCCTGCTTTCCACCCCACCAGCTTCATTCATGCTGGTGTAATGAGATTTATAAATTTCTTTTACCTGCAGATTGCTCGAAGTGTCCCATCTCAGGACAGCTGTGTCTGCCTCTCTCTGAGCATGTAAGGGTCTTTGTGGCTGTAATCAGGTTGTAACCTCCCAAGGCACAGACATTTTGCCTTATCCTTGGTCTGTAACTCAGTGGCTACTGCCGTGTTGACATATATGAAGGACTCAGTAAATGCTTCTTAAGTCAAACTGAATTAAACTTTATTGGGCACTGTATTTTTGATGTTCCTGTTTGTGATGCCACTCGTCTTGCTGTTCACACTGTTACCACTGTTTGCTGAATCCAGGATAGGCAAGGTGTGAGCTAAGAGGCTGGAAGGAGACTCCAGGAGCTGTAGGAACTGTAGACACATTTATTCTCTCCTGGCTGGCATGGCAGTCATAACACAGCCTCTCTCCTGGCTGACACAGCATCTGTAGCAGCAGCCGTAACCTAACCATAATGTAGCCATAATGGAACCATAGCATAGCTTCATGTAACATAACCATGCCGTCACTCCAACGTAGCCTCGATGTGGCAGCAGCCCGGGCTTTCCTGGTGAAGCTCATGCAAGTATACCGTGCACGGCCACCCGTGCCCAAGTGAGCACCTCCTGATGTGCATGTGGCGTGCTGCATGTGATCTCAGCTTTCACGTAATCATTCTTTACAGAACGTGGGGCAAGATCGAGACGCCATGGGGTGAGAGGGCCTGACCGTGCCATCTTGGCTAACTTCCTCTTTCGCTACAGGCACCTAGGCTGATAGTTATTGTTCTGAGCTCTGGGTATACAGAGATAAGGTAATGGCATTTTACTTTATTAGTGGGATTTCTGCACCTTATGGTAGCTCCATTTTTAGAACTTATTTTTAGTTTTCTAAGGAACCTCCATTCTGTTCTCCCTCACGAAAGTCAAAGTTTAGTTCCTCAGTTGTGTCTGACTCTTTGTGACCCTGTGGACTATAACCTACCAGGCTCCTCTATCCATAGGATTTCTAGGCAAGAATACTGGAGTGGGTAGCCATTGCCTTCTCCAGGGTATCTTCCCATCCTGGGGATAGAACCTGAGTCTTCTGTATTGCAGCCTGATTCTTTACCACCTCAGCCACCAGGGAAGCCTCTTACATTCCCATCAACAGTGTCATAGAACTCCTTTTCATCCACAACCTCTCTAGCATCTATTGTTTGTACATTTTTAATTTTTTGTCTCCCATTGTGAGTGTGACAGCCTGCTCGATGATGAAACACAGCCGCAAACTGCACTCAGTCACCACTTAGATCCTGTAACCATTGCAGGAGGCAGAATAGTGTATAATGTCCTAGCTTCACAGCTGTGTGAGTGCAGGTGAAGGACAAATCCACCAGCATAGGGAAGGGCTGTATAAGAGGAGAGGGGATACCTCTTAGAGACTGTAACCCAGGGGCTGTTGAGAAGAATGGGTATCAGGATGAATGCAGGAGACAGTTCCATCAAACTTGGGGGTACTGGTTTGTGAAGGCTCAGAGGGAAATAAGATTAGAGGAAAAGAGAAAGAAACCACAATTGGAAGTCAGTACAATAAGTAAGAGTTACTGATCCTCCAAAGGGACACGCAGAGCCAAGCCCGTCTCCTCTCTGCTGCCTTTGTGTCTTTCCAGCCCTCTATGAGCAGTCCTGCGAGGTGTACAGGCACCGAGGCAACACCGCGGGCTTCTTCTACGTCGACTCCGACGGCAGCGGGCCCCTCGGGCCTTTCCAGGTGTTCTGCAACATCACAGGTAAGGGCGTGAAGTTCCCACGCACGCGTCATGCCGCTACGTGACGGCACACAGGAAAGGAAAAACCCACCGGAAGGGAACACTTGTATAAATAAAATTAAAAAAACAATTAAAGACCAACTTCAGAGGGGAGGTTGTATTTTTAGGTAAATCATAGGAATTAGCAGCTATTTTATTTTCATGAGAGAGGAGAATGTGATAAGGGTCTTGACAATGTTCCACTGAACCAAGAATTAATTATCAAGCATATTTTGCAGAGCTGACCAAGGTCATTTCTCTCTTCAAAGTCAAAAACAAAAAGAAAAGGAAAATAACCCAACAAACAAAAAAGGCAAAAAACAGAATCAACAGAAAGGCCTGACTCCGGAAGTGGGGAAGCTGGTTCAGGTCTCTCCCTGAGGACTGCGTGACTCAGGTTCTCTCTGAGCTTCCTTTCTGCATCAGTGAAGAGGAAATAGTAGTTTCTACTTCTCAGAGTTGGGGGGATTAAGCAAAATCGTCTATATTAGTGCAACTGACCAGTCATCCTGCAGATACCTAATCAAAACCCGGGATAACTCTGTTTTCCTTGACAATCTCATAACATCTTGTAACTTCTTCCTAAACGTGTCTAAGGACATATTGAGAGCCAATTACTATATGGAAACAGCGTGTGATTACTAATTTATTCTTAAAAAAAAAAAAAAACAATTCCACAGCACAACCTGATGTAATAGTTATTTAAAAATATAGCAATATGAGTACTCTATTGTGAATATTGTTAATCAGCACATACACATTTTTGGTTTGTTTGTTTTGACCACTGGCCTTTGAAGATGCCAGCGGAATTGTGGAATGAAGCAGAAAAGTAGGAGTCTTTGGGTCCTTAGGCCCCAGGCTCTACTGCAGCTGGGTAACCACATCACATCTGTGGAGGTTTTTCCATAGCCAAACACTGTCCTGGGGACCCAGGATATTCAGAGAAATAAGACGTAGTCATTGTCATTCATGAGGCAGTAAAATCAGGAAAAATAGCATGCAATATTACAGGTAGAAATGTAAACAAACCATTGCCAAAACAGTGATGAAGGGCATTTAGCAATAATTTGCCCATCTGAATACAAAGGACCACACTTTTTCAGCAAAAAATGCTAGTTACATGGAATTGTGTGTCATTTCATTCCATTTCCATAATACTTCATTTCTGCAAAATGTATGCTAGCTGCTTCTCAATGGCCCTATAACATAATTAGAAACTGTGTTACTGTTTTCTTTTCATGGTTATGCCAGCCTGTAATGTTCAACAACCTGGTCAAGAAGTAGACTTCTCAGTAGATCTTGGTTATTTCCCAAATTTAATTAACATATGAATCTCTGGGGAATAATGTTAAAAATAGACTTCCCAGAGTCAGAAATTCTAAATTCAGTAAATGCATTTTACTGAGCTTTTCAAGTGATTCTGATGTAATTTGTCCCCAGTCCACAATTTGAAAAAATGCAGGAGTGATTTGGTTACATAATGAGGCAAAAGAGATCAGTGTCTGCTGAGTGATGGGTGTGACATATAATAATAGGATTTTTGGTCATGGCATCAATTACTCAGCTCCTGTCATCTTTGGGAACTGAACTGAGAGTTTGCAGATATCATGTCTTTTAATTATTTGCAACAAAAATATGGGGTAGATACTTTTAACTCTATATATATTACATAGAAGGAAGGAGCATGTGAGAATTTCATGACCTGCTAGAAAATAAATCCTGAAACTAATAGTCAAGACTCAGGAAGCAAGCAAAACCTTCTGGTGCAGCAATAATCTATATCACTGAAACATTAATTGAATACTTTGTATTGCTTTTGTTTTGCTTGAAACCCTGTTTTTATTTTTGTAATAAAAGTAATCAATGCTAATTACAGGAAATTTAAAGGAAACAAAAGTGTGAAGAAATACAAGGTCATGTGTAAACCACAATCCCGAGATCGCTATTGATGTTTTATTATTAGATTTTCCTTGGGACTTTTTTGCTATAAATGTATATGTGTGTTTTTCTATGAATGTTTATGTTTTTAGATATATATTTTATATTATAAATTCAATAGACAAGCACAGACTAATCCTATTTTCATTAAAGTATATATATATATATATATATACACATTGAATATAGCTTGACAAATTTAACTTCCCAAAATAATATAAATATAATAACACACCATGTATGACTGATTCATGTGTCTCATTTACATGAAATGTTCTACCCCTTTTTGGAAAGATTTCTCTTGGGATTTATATTTGATATTTGTTCAGGAGTGGCTAAAGATGAATGTTTACTTATATTAAAGTTTGCTGTTTTGCTGATGTGATACTAAAGGCATCAATGCCTCTGAGTTATGTTATGCCCCAAAATTGATAGGCTGTTTTGTGCATGATTGAGGAATTCTTTGAAATATGCTTTTTGGTCACATCAATTGCAAATATATAGGTGTTTGGTTTGGTTTTTGTTTTCCTAAAAATACTTGTAGAAATAAAAGTCAACTTCTGTGTAGGCTGAATTATATAATTCTCATATTTAACTGACAAAAATGTTTAATGCATAATATAATAGTAATCAAATACAGTTTTATTGTTTGTGAATGTTAAGCGTTCTTAAATGAGAGTGACTTATGACACAGGATAAGTGTGACAAAGTGCTTCAAGGAGGAGGGGGAGGCACATGGGAGGGAGGGAGGGTGGGGATGGTCAGAGAAGACGTGCTGTGTTTCACTCTGTTTTGTTTTGTTTTTTTTTAATTTATTTGTTTTAACTGGAGGCTAATTACTTTACAATATTGTAGTGGTTTTTGCCATACGTTGACATGAATCAGCCATAGGTGTACATGTCCAGTGTGAACAGGGTGGGGGATACATGTTCACTGTGGTTTTTAAAAGCACAAAGCTACTGGTTTCCACACTGTTCAGAGGCATCCCTGAGGTCATAACACAGAGAGTATAAGCAACGCTGGGAAGCAGGGAGCCTGGGTTCTCTCTCTTCTCTTCCTTGTGCTGGTTGGCTGAGTGCTTTGGCCTGACTGTGCATTTCTAAAATAAGGACCTGGAGCCAAGTGGTCCCATAGGTCTTCCTCATTTAGAACTCCCTGAGAGATCACTGGGTGGGTGGGTGGGTGGGGAGTTCCCTGGTGGCTCAGAGAGATCATTTAAGGTTCAAAAGAAAGGGAAAAAGAAAAGTTTCTCTTAAGTCTGCAGACACTTGTAAATGGATGTCTTGAGGGTGATGAACAGGTTTTATTTATGGAAAACCATAAATCTGAATCCCAGCTACAATGTGCCTCTTTACAGTGTATGCTACCCATTTCTACAGATGAGGTGGCGCTTTACCCTGCCTGGGAAATTTAAGTCTGTAGTGGTAAAGAACCTGCAATGCAAGAGACTTTAAGAGATGCAGGTTCGATCCCTCAGTTGGGAAGACCCCCTGGAGGAGGGCATAGCAACCTACTCCAGTATTCTTGCCTGGAGAATTCCATGGACAGAGGAGCCTGGTGGGCTATGGTCCATAGGTTTGCAAAAAGTCAGGCCTGACTGAAGTGACTTAACAGCATCTCCCCTACCACAAAGTAATCTTAGGGAGATGAGGTCCCCAAGTACCCCTTTTGGTGGAAGGCAGTCTGATCTCTGCCTGAGATGGTAGGGTAAATTATAGGAGAAACTAAGGGTGTGATTACACTGATCTATAGGATGGACTGAATTAGGCGTCTACAGATTTCGACAGGGTACCATACCCGTGGCTACATTCTAAGTCCCTTCACCACAGGACTGGGCTTCCCCTGGTGGCTCAGAGGGTAAAGCGTCTGCCTACAATGCAGGAGATCTGGGTTCAATCCCTGGGTTGGGAAGATCCCCTGGAGAAGGAAATGGCAACCCACTCCAGTTCTCTTGCCTGGAAAATCCCATGGATGGAGAAGCCTATTAATAGTCCATGTGGTCGAAAAGAGTCAGACAGGACTCACTTTCACTTTCACTTTTCCCCACAGGACTAGGGGCCGGGAGAGATGGAAGGCCCGGTGTTTAGATGGAGGACTGACTGAAGTTATTGATGAGAAAGAGAGTATGTTTCTTCAGGAATACACATTTGCCCTGCTTTTAGCTTAACTCTGAATGATGTACCATTCACTTTAGCTCGACTTAAGTTCGTACATTCCAGGCAGTGCAGTGCAGACTGCCGAGGAGTCACGATGTGTCTTCCTCCGCGTCTGTGCTGCTGTGACAGGACCTCACAGACTGCTGGCTTTGCCAACCGCAGGAGTATGTTGTCTCACAGTTCTCAAGGGTAGAAGAGCAAAACCTAGGTGCTAGCAGGGCCCGTCCCCTCTCATACCTTTTGGGGAGACTCAGTCCTTCCTGGCCTCTTCTCAGCATCTGGCAGTTTGCCTGACCCGTGGGCACTTCTGGGCTCCTAGAAGCAGCCCCTGTCTCTGCTTCTTGAAGACTGTCTCTCTGGTTCCGTGTGACCGCCACATCACATGTGACCATTTCCTTTTATTCATCTGTGTATCTGTTTCTTCTCTTCTTATTGGGACACCGGTCATGTTGGATTAGGGTCCAACTTAATGGAGTATGATATTATCTTAATTTGATTACCCTTGTGAAGAATCTATTTCTCATTAAAGCCTTGCATATTCACAGGTACAGAGGATTAGGTATTCAAGAGCTCATTTTGGGGGACACATTTCAGCACGTAACAGAATCATTTCAGTCTCCTTTACAGGCTAATCATGTAAAAGACACAGTGGTGATGAAAACGTCTTGTCAAGGGTGTGCCTGCGCGCAGTGTGCTGAGAGCATGCAGCAGGGGCATCTGGCCCAGCCTCTCCTGGAAGAGCTATCAGGCAGACAGGTAATGTCTCTAAGACCTGGATGGAGAGTAGGAAGTGACCAAAAAAAGACACAAAGGATGGCACTTCCACGAAGAGCAAATGAATGTCAGAACAAGGTTCCAGGGGACCTTGATCCTGCACATTTGTTGGGCCCAAGCTCACCAAGATGAGTTTCTAGTTTAGAACATTTGGAAAATACATGAAACTGAATGACTAAAAAATTAAAAGATTAAACTCACTTGAATAGGAACAGAGCAGAAGTTTTTGAAAATCCATCATCTGAACTAGTTTGTCAGCAAGGAAATCTGCTGTCTTAATTTTAGGGAAAAGAAGGATTTTTCTTCAA
Source organism: Alces alces (assembly GCA_015832495.2). Taxonomy (NCBI): domain Eukaryota; kingdom Metazoa; phylum Chordata; class Mammalia; order Artiodactyla; family Cervidae; genus Alces; species Alces alces. Next base: position 2,516,554 of record JADEYB020000002.1, on the reverse strand, counting down.
TTTTTATTTTTTATTGGAGTATGGTTGATTTATAGTGTTGTGTTAGTTTCAGTAAGTTATGCATATATATACATATACCCATTCTTTTTCAGATTCTTTTCCCATATAGGTTATTACAGAATATACAGTAGGACCTTGTTATCTATTTTATATACAGTAGTGTGTATATGCTAATCCCAAACTCAGTTTTTTATCACAGATAATTCTTGAGCATGCCAGACAATTTACCTGTCCCCAAAGGAAAGAAGAACAATTTTCTTACTTTTAACATTTTATTTTGCATTGGAGTATAGCTGATTAACAACATTGTACTAGTTTCAGATGGACAGCGCAGGGACACAGCCACACATACACATGTATCCACTCTTCCCCAAACACTCCCCCTGTCCGGGCCGCCACGTAAGGTTGACCAGTGTTCCTTATGCTACCCAGGAGTCATCCATTTAAAATACAGTAGAGCGTACCTGTCCATTTCAAACGCCCTAACTATCTCTACCCTCATCCTTCCCCCCCGGCAACCACGAGTTCATTCTCTAAGCCTGTGAGTCCGTCTCTGTTTTGCAAATAAGTTAATTTATAGTATGTCTTTTTAGATTCCACATGTAAGTGATGTCAGGATATTTTTGCTTTCCTGTTTTACACCTTTCACTCACTTTGTTGTTGCAAATGACACTAATTCATTCTTTCTGATAGCTGAGGAATGTTCCATTGTGTATATGTACTATGTTTTCTCTATCCATTCCTCTGTCAAGGGACATTTAGTTTGCTTCCATGTCTCGGTTATTATAAACGTGTTGCAATGGACAATGGAGTGAATGTATCCTTTTGGACCATGTTTTTTTTCCAGACATATGTGCAGAAGTGGGATTGTAGGGTCATATGGTAGCTTTATTTTTAGTTTCTTTAAGGGACATCCATATTTGAACAGCTTTCTGAGAGCCAACAACAAGCCAGTATTCAGGTTATAAATAGTTTTTGGCACTGTTTCCTACTCTGGAGGACTAGATCTAGAAAATGGATTGCTTACTTTAGGGACTGCTTACAAAGGGTTGAATGTAGAAGAAGAAATTAGGGAAATATACTATACTACAGACGTTTTAACAAAGGGACTGTTCCCACTGTTGGGTCCATTCAGGTGAGGGGGAGTGTGGCCAGAGCAGAGAGAAGGTCAGGATGTGAAGAATCTGTGCATTAAGACAGCTATGACCTTCAGTGTGGGAATAGCTTGCAAGGAGCTTGGGAAGCAACTTCAGCCTGTCCTTGCCCCTTTCAGTCTCTGTCCTTGGTCTTCATGTAGCAAATTCTGCTAGATTTTAGTAGGCAAGAGTACCGTGAGTTCTCTGCATGCGAACGTTCAAGTTGCAGACTTTCAAAGATGTGAACCTGCTTTTGCATGGCCATCATGTAACTTAGTCCAGGTGTCTAGCATGCATTGCCATGCATCCTCTACAAGGGGTCGCACTTTTGTATATTTTGTACTGTACTGTATAGAGTACAGTAGTTCACTATCTTTACTTCAAGCCCAGATGTCCAGAAGCAAGCATAAAAGCAGCGGCAATGTAGCTGGAACTGCTAAGTGCTCTGTGATAATGATGGAAAAGAGAGTGGAGTGAGATGAAAATAGGGTCAGGCAGTCAGTTCACTCATTCACGACTGACTCTTTGTGACACCAAGGACTGCAGCAAATCAGGCTTCTCTGTCCATCACCAACTCCCAGAGCTTGCTCAAACTCATGTCCATTGAGTTGGTGGTGCCATCCAAATATCTCATCCTCTGTCATCCCCTTCTCCTCCTGCCTTCAATCTTTCCCAGTATCAGGATCTTTTCCAATGAGTCAGCTCTTGGAATTAGCTGGCCAAAGTATTGGAGCTTCAGCATCAGTCCTTCCAATGAATATGTAGGACTGATTTCTTTTAGGATTGATTAGTTTGATCTCTTTGCAATCCAAGGGACTCTCAACAGTCTTCTGCAACACCACAGTTCAAAAGCATCAGTTCTCCAGCACTCAGATTTCTTTATAGTCCAACTCTCACATCCATGCATGACTGCTGGAGAAACCATAGTTTTGACTAGATGGACCTTTGTTGGAAAAAAAAGTCTCTGCTTTTTAATATGCTGTCTAGGTTGGTCATAGTTTTTCTTCCAAGGAGCAAGCGTCTTTTAATTTCATGGTTGCAGTCACCATCTGCAGTAATTTTGGAGCCCAAGAAAATAAAGTCTGTCACTGTTTCTATTGTTTCCCCGTCTGTTTGCCATAAACAGATGGGACCAGATGCCATGATCTTCATTATTTGAATATTGAGTTTTAAGCCAACTTTTTCACTCTGTTCTTTTACTTTCATCAAGAGGCTCTTTAGTTCTTTTTCACTTTCTGCCATAAGGATGGTGTCATCTGCATATCTGAGGTTATTGATATTTCTCCCGATACACTTGATTCCAGCTTGTGCTTCTTCCAGCCCAGCGTTTCTCATG
>JADEYB020000002.1:2460567-2512589 GCA_015832495.2 Alces alces | reverse complement strand
TGATGTTGAGCATCTTTTCATGTGTTTGTTAGCCATCTGTATGTCTTCTTTGGAGAAATGTCTGTTTAGTTCTTTGGCCCATTATTTGATTGGGTCGTTTATTTTTCTGGAATTGAGCTGCATGAGCTGCTTGCATATTTTTGAGATTAATTCTTTGTCAGTTGCTTCGTTTGCTATTATTTTCTCCCATTCTGAAGGCTGTCTTTTCACCTTGCTTATAATTTCCTGTGTTGTGCAAAAGCTTTTAAGTTTCATTAGGTCCCATTTGTTTATTTTTGCTTTTATTTCCATTATTCTGTGAGGTGGGTCATAGAGGATCCTGCTGTGATTTATGTCAGAGAGTATTTTGCCTGTATTTTCCTCTAAGAGTTTTATAGTTTCTGGTCTTACATTTAGATCTTTAATCCATTTTGAGTTTACTTTTGTATATGGTGATAGAAAGTGTTCTAGTTCCATTCTTTTACAGTGGTTGGCCAGTTTTCTCAGCACCACTTTTTAAAGAGATTGTTTTTTTTCTCTATTGTATATTCTTTCCTCCTTTGTCAAAGATAAGATGTCCATAGGTGCCTGGAAATCCAGGCAAATTCTCTGGGATTTCTATTTTGTTCTATTGATCTATAATTCTGTCTTTGTGCCAGTACCATTCTGTCTTGATGACTGTGGCTTTGTAGTAGAGACTGAAGTCAGGCAGGTTGATTCCTCCAGTTCCATTCTTCTTTCTCAAGATTACTTTAGCTATTTGAGGTTTTTTTTTTTTGTATTTCCATACAAATTATGAAGTTATTTATTCTAGTTCTGTGAAAAATAGCATTGGTAGCTTGATAGGGATTGCATTGAATCTATAGGTTGCTTTGTTTCGTATACTTATTTTCACTATATTGATTCTTCCAATCCATGAACAAGGTATATTTCTCCATCTATTTGTGTCATCTTTGATTTATTTCACCAGTGTTTTATACTTTTCTATATATATGTCTTTTGTTTCTTTAGATAGATTTATTCCTAAGTGTTTTATTCTTTTCGTCACAATGGTGAATGGAATTGTTTCTTTAATTTCTCTTTCTGTTTTCTCATTGGTAGTGTATAGGAATGCAAGGGATTTTTGTGTATTAATTTTATATCCTGCAACCTTACTATATTTATTGATTACCTCTAGTAATTTTCTGGTGGTGTCTTTAGGGTTTTCTATGTAGAAGATCATGTCATCTGCAAATGGTGAGAGTTTTACTTCTTTTTTTTCCAATCTGGATTTCTTTTATTTGTTTTTCTTCTCTGATTGCTGTGGCTAAAACTTCTAAAACTAATTTGAATAGTAGTGGTGAGAGTGAGCACCCTTGTCTTGTTCCTGACTTTAAGGGAAATGCTTTCAAGTTTGCACCGTTGAGGATAATGTTTGCTATGGTTTTATCATATATGGCTTTTATTATGTTGAGGTATGGGCTTCCCTTGTGGCTCAGCTGGTAAAGAATCTGCCTTCAATGTGGGAGACTTGGGTTTGATCCTTTGGTTGGGAAGATCCCTTGGAGAAGGGAAAGGCTACCCATTCCAGTATTCTGGCCTGAAGAATTCCATGGACTGTATCGTCCATAAGGTCGCAAAGAGTCAGACACAACTGAGTGACTTTCACTTTCACTTTTCACATGTTACTTCTGTGCTTGCTTTCTGGAGTGTTTTTTATCATAAATGGATGTTGAATTTTGTCAAAGGCTTTCTCTGCATCTATTGAGATAATTATATCATTTTATCTTTCAATTTGTTAATATGTTGTATCACTTTATTGATTTGCATGGTATTCCCATCTCTTTAAGAATTTTCCACAGTTTGTTGTGATCCACACAGTCAAAGCCTTTAGCATAGTCAATGAAGCAGAGGTAGATATTTTTCTGGAATTCTCTTGATTTTTCTATGAGCCAATGGATGTTCACAATTTAATCTCTGGTTCCTCTGCCTTTTTTAAATCCAGCTCGAACATCTAAAAGATCTGAAAATGATAGTAGATGTTGCTTATTCTTATACAATATTACAGTATAGTATTATATAGCTGATTGTGTTAGCTGGGTACCTAGGCCAACTTTGTTGGACATATGAACAAATTGGGCTGATGAACTCACTCTCAGAATGGAGCTCATTTGTTTGTAGACAACTTACTGTACTTATTGGGGTAAGGCTTTTAGTCACCTTTCCTGGGCACAGAGAATGCTGTAGAAAGGTGGAGAGTACATCCAGTGGAGCAAATGGAAATTATCCTGGTTAAAGAACTGTCCAAAGAAACCTAGGGGGAAAAGTTACTTGCATTCATTAAGGATGAAAGTTGTGAAGTAGGACCAGAGGGTGAAATCCACAAACCATGCAAATATATGAAGTATGAATTTGTTCATTAGGTTCCCATCTGAAGCAGAAAGAACCTTCATTTGTAGCTTCAAAGAAAGTGAGATTAGGGTGGATTCAAGGAACATTCATAAAAGAGAGATTTAAGAGAGCTAGCTGACTCTCAAAGTTAATAAGCCACTCAAATGATGAATAATTAAGGACAAGTGAACCACTAAGAGAAACAGTGACATATACTAACATGTGATGTTTTATTCAAAGGGCCACCTGGACCTGTGCCTCTATCTGATGCCTCTATCTAAGTCTTTTAGCCTGAAAGACTAAAAGTGGACAGTCTTAGTGGACAGTTTCAGACAGTGATGTGAAGTTTGTATTCATCCTTGGCTACAACAGCCTAGTTGGGCCAGTAGGGACGAATGCATTTGAGACAACAAGGAGTCTTTTTCGACTTGGGATTATATTGCTTAGTGAAAATGAATAAAGTAGACTCACAGGATGAGTTAGATGCCATCAGAAAGTGAGGAAGTGCTGCGCACTGGAATCAATGCAAAGAGCAAGACAGGAATGGAGAAAGGTCAGGGCGCAGTAAGAAGCTGGAATAAGCGAACATCCAAAGTCCCTGTGCAGGAAGTGTGTGCTGTTGATACACAAAAACGCGGTGAGTGCAATGTCAGATTGGTTGAGTCATGATGTGCAGATGATATCAGACATTATCATGAATACTTCTGTGAATAGGATTTTTAAATGACTAATATTTAAATCAGTGGCCTTTGAATAAAGCATATTGCCCTCCAAAAATCCAGATGGCCTTATCCAATCAACTGAAGGCTCAACAGAACAAAGACTGACCTCCAAGCAAGAAGAAAGTCACCTATCAGACTATCTTTGGGCTTGAACTGCTATAGTCTACTAGATATCCAGCCTACTGGTCTATCCTCCATATCCTGGGAACATTAGGGAGTGAGGGGGGGGGAATATATATATATATATATATATATATATATATATATATGAAAAGGAAATGGCAACCCACTCCAGTATTCTTGCCTGCAGAATCCTGTGGACAGAGGAGCCTGGTGGACTGCTGTCCATAGGGTGGCGCAGACTTGGACATGACTGCAGCGACTTAGCATGCATGCATGGATGTATGTATATATATCCATGCATGCATGCATGCTAAGGATATGTATATGTATATATATATACATATGTATATATGGATGTGTGTATGTATATATATATAAGTATAAGTATATGCATGCATGCTAAGTATAAGTATACATACATATGTATGTATGTGTGTGTATATATATATATATATATATATATATATTTCCTGTTGGTTCTGTTCTCTGGAGAACCTTGACTCATGCACTTGGAACCCAGAGGTTGGGTGTCCCTTCTCTGCTTTGTTCTCATTTTCTGAATATTTCTACTGATCACACTGCATTATAACCACTCTTTACTTGTGTGTTCCATGGTCCTAGATAGAATATGAGAAACAGAGTGTCAGGAATTCCTGGATTTACTGTTACACAGACTCTATTGAGCCGGGGGTACATGGAACTCTGAGAAATCACAGCTGCATTAAACATTAATTTCTGCCTTTCTCCTTTTTTTTTTTCCACTTCCCATACTTTATCTTAGACTAGGGCTGTGGCCCATTCCATCAATGACAGCTTGAAACCACAGATATTGCCTTCATGTCTAGTCCCCTACATACAAATGAGTTCTGTTCCAATAGAGTGTGTTTGTAAGTTCAATATGTGCATAAGTCCAACAAGTTAGTCAAGGCACCCAACTCATACAATCAGCTATACAGTACTGTACCATAATAGATTTATAATGCTTTCACACAAATAATAAATAAAAAACAAACACAAAAATTAAGAAAACATTTTTAACCCACAGTACAGTACCTTGAAAAGTACAGTAGTGAAGTGCAACAGCTTGTATACAGGGCCTGGCATTGAGTGAGCAGGCAAGAAGAGTTACTGACTTCCCGGAGGAGGTGCCGGGAAGGATCGTCAGCGATAGGAGACAGAGGGCAAGCTGCAGTTTCACTCACACCTGATGCTGATGGAACACACTTTCGCATCTTTGAAAGTCTGAAACTTGAAGGTTTGTATGTAGGGGGCTTACTGTCTTCTGAACTGAGTTTGAGTCACTCCTGCTATTTGTAACCTTTCCTACAAGCCCAAGAGTGAAAAATGTCCTGCTGCTCCTCATTGTTCCAGGATCCATCATTGCTCTCCTGTCTCCCCAAAGCCTATTCTTCTCCCAACATAAGTGTCACTAGAGGAAGGAACACAGGTTTTGGAGTCACGTTGGTGTACCTATCTTAGTGCTGCCATGTTCTAGTTGTGTGACCTTGGCCACGTCATTCAGCATTTCTGGATCTTCGTTTTCTTATCAGGGACATGAAGATGATAAAATTGTCTGCCTTTTTTAATTAATCTGAGGAATATGTTATATATGGCAAGTTCCTTGTCCCAAAATGTAGATGGTCATGAAACAAAGTAGACAGATATCATGATGTAATATTAACCATGACCTCTTTCACTCTTACTGCTCTCCTAGTAGTATAGATAGAACCTATATGGCCATGTGAGTGGTGAAAATGAAAGTGAAAGTCGCTCAGTTGTGTCCAACTCTTTGCGGCCCCATGGACTATCCATGGGATTCTCCAGGCCAGAACACTGGAGTGGGTAGCCTTTCCCTTCAGGGGATCTTCCCAACCCAGGGATCGAACCCAGGTCTCCCACATTGCAGGCCGATTCTTTACTAACTGAGCCATAAGGTAAGCCCCCAGCTGAGTGATGAAAGGTAACTATGTTTTTATTCCTTCTGTATTGCCACAGATTCCAGAGACTTTAGAAGCCTGGAGGGAGCATGTTTGAGGGGAAACTTCCAGTATCAATAAAGCAGAATTAGAAGGAAGAGACACTCTGACAAGATATTCCCTAGAGCTTGACATTTCAACTCACTCTACTGTTTACATTTTGCCATTTTGAATTGTTAACAAGACACCTTGTCAACATGTTAAAAGATGTTTCCCAGCCACACACTGTTTTTCCTCTGTGCAGTATAATTGCATATTGATATGCAAAGTTGTTTGTCTAGAACCACTAACAAAAACACATTTATTTCCTGTCTTGATGGATACAAAACCTGTTTCACATGGCTAGACCTGTACAGAGACCATTAGGCTCTAAAGAGAAATTTGCAAGGAAGGTTTGGTCAAATCTTGAAAGCAAAACTTATTTTCCTTCTCAAATAGCTCCTAATTCATTTGCTCCTAATTCATTGCATTCATTGTCCCATCACTTGCTGCTATGGCGCTCTGCTTCTCCCTCCTTTGGCAGCAGGCTCTGTTTTCATTAAAACTCATCAAAGTATGCATGATGGAGTAGGTAGGAAAGCTGCAATTGAAATATCTCTAATATTCCTGCACACAATTGTGCAGTAGGATTGCAGGTAATAGATTATCATCCAAGTCATTGACAGAAAGAAAAAAAAAAAGTCCATTCAATTCAGTCTAATAGTTGTTGGCCTTGCTTTCCAAAGTTAGAGCAATGTCACTGAGGCAACAGTCTTACATATGGACTGCACAAGAGTCTATCAGTATAGAAGAAATAAGAGTTACTCATGACATACAGTGGGACCACTCACATATGGCACATTTGTTTCCCCCAAACTTCTTAGTACATTGTTAATTTTTTGAAGCTGTATTTTACACCAAAGAGAAGTAAAATTCAGTTGCTGGTGCCATATGCATTTGTAATCTGTCTTGGTATCTCCGAATTGGCTAATTTCTACCCCAAACACTCCAGTTTACACACACACATGCGTGCACACACACACACACACACACACACACACCAGAAAGGAAGTATTAGCTTCCTTTATCTGCCAAACTCTTCTATAGTTTGTAGAAGCTGGACTGGGCTCAGGTTCTCCAGTTTCTAACATCATGGCAGAAGTACTGTTGCCAGAATATTGTGACTTGATTACAGACCATGTAAAACTGTGCTAAATGTCTGTTGGGCATGAGACTAGCTCAAGATGCATTACTTTGAAATATTCTTTTCTTTATGACTGTGCTAATGAGGCTAGTGACTTATAGAAAGAGGATTCCAACTAGAACCATCTGATTTAAATCTTTGGCTCTGCCTACTTTGCCATACTTCTTATCAAAGGACTGGAAAGCTTGGAAGGCAATCATCTTCTATTTGAATCAATATGCATTGGTTGTTTGCTCCGTCCAGGCACTGACAAGGCACTGAAGATATAGAAAAGATTCAGATACGGTCCCTGAATTCCACAGAATATGTCATCTCAAGTCCTTGTGGTAAAAAAGAAACAAAAACACCTTTTCCACTCTGATTCATAATTCATACAACAGCAAGAGTGATGCTTTAAAAACAGGTCTGCCCATACCTTCTCACCCCTTTATCCTGCCTGTGCAAATCGCAAGATTTTGATTCATGGATCGTATGTTTTTAAGGGCATGGTTGTGAGGATACCTGAATTCACATGCATTAATTGAAACTCTTAGAACAATTTCTGGTACATATTACATCCTCCAAATCATCATGTTTGTTATGTATTATAGTTATTTCCCTTGGGTCCACAAACAAGTCTTCTTGTCTGTACCTCAGTCTCTTTCTCTGTAAATGGAGAGTTTGATGATGTCTTCTTATGATTGAGATGCAGTCAAGTTAAATGAGTTAACGTTTAAACAATGCTGGAGAGTGACTGACACCTAAGAAACTGAGGTTTTTCTCTTTATCTTCTCCCCGCTTCCCTTGGAACTGTGTTCCTTGTCTGTGGGCAGCAGGCTCATCAAAACCCAGGGAGGATGCTGCATTGTGTCTCCCGATTGTCCAGTTATTGTTGCCCGGTTGGGACTCACTCGTGAGTGACATATGCACCGTGGCTCACTAGCAGTTTAATCAGTTGGAATAATGCCTGTGTTTTGCTTGTATTAGGTTGGTGCAAAAGTACCTGAGATTCAAAAGTAGTTGTGGTTGGTGTAAAAATAACTATGGCTGACTTTGGCACCAACTGCAATTGCTGTTTTGCATGAACTGCAATTACTTTTGCAGCAGCCACAATAACTTTTTAACTTCAGTTACTTTTGTGCAAACCTCAATTACTTTGGCACCAACTGCAATTACTATTACTTTTGTGCCAACCACAGTTATTTTTGAACCTCAATTACTTTTGCACCAATCACAATGAATTTGCACCAGCCACAATTACTTTTGCACCAACCTAATATTCCAGAGGGACAGTTTTGTAGAACAAGTAAGTGTTTTCCAGGGGACTTTTTGAACTGAACAAGGATGGCCATCCGGCTGCTTAGAAGACGGAAGAGTTTTAAAATGGCAGCCTCCCTGTTTAATACATCACGCTGTCAGTCAGGGGCGTCCCAGGTGGTTCAGTGGTAGAGAACCCATCTGCCAATGCAAGAGACGCAGGTTTGATCCCTGGGTCCGGAAGATCCCCTGGAGAAGGGAGTGGCACCCCACCCCAGCGTTCTTGCCTGGGAAATGCCATGGACAGAGGAGCCGGCAGGCTGCAGTCCATAAGCCCACCAAGAGTCAGACACGACTTAGTAACAAAACCATCACCACACTGTCAGCCAAGGCGTGGTGACCACATGCAGCTTCTTGAAGGCTGGTCTCTTAGGTAAAGCTGGGAAGTAGATCTGCTTGTGTGGAAGGCCCAGGCTTTAAAGTGGTCTCTCTGGACTAGCAGCAGACTGTATAATCTCCTGCTAAATTGGGCCATTAAATAAAACTACTAAGTTGTAAAGCTGTAGAATTACCATGAAATTAAAGCATTGTCACCTTTGAATTGCCAAGAGTTTTCACAGGCACTTAGAGAAATGCCTTTCACACACACCACTTTAGCAGGGCCAGTTGATTCCAGCCAAAAGGGGTGAGAACAGAAAGCACATGACTAAGTTGGGGAAAATGATTATGATGTGATTTTTATAGATTTAGTTGCTTGTTCATAAATGCACATCCACTTGCTAACTCATTTCTTGGATTATTTTATTAAACTTTTATTAATTTACTCATTCATTAATTCTGTCATTTATTTATTTCTGCATTTATTTTTTCATGGGCTTGGTTACTTACAGGGCTTCCCAGGTGGCACAGTGGTAAAGAATCTGCCTACAATGCAGTTCAATCCCTGGGTCAGTAAGATCCCCTGGAGAAGGGAATGGCAACCCATTCCAGTATTCTTGCCTGGAAAATGCCATGGGCAGAGGAGCCTACTTACACATTATTCATTCATTCAATCAATCAATCAGTTAGTCACTTAGAGTAAGTCCCCTACATATGAATGAGTTCTGTTCCTAGAGCACATTTGTAAGTCCAATTTGTTCATAAGTCCAGTAAAGTTAACCTAGGTACCACAGTCAGATATATAGTACTGTACTGTATTTTTCACACCAATAATACATAAAAACAAGCACAAAAAATAAAGAAAATATCTTATTCTTACATTAAGTACCTTGAAAAGTACAGCAGTACAAATTAACGGCTGGCATAAGGTAGGTGGCACACATGTTCTCATCTTTGAAGGTTTGCAACTTGAAGTTTTATATCAAGGGCACTTACTTTATTCAGCTGGTCATTTATGATAAGCCATCAAAATAAACCTTTGAGCACTGGCTGGACCAAGAACCAAGGTTTCACAACGGGTGTTTGTGTTACTCTCAAGAAACCCACAGTCCAGAGAAGGGATCGGACGCTGTGACAGCTTTTACGCCTGGTGTGGCAAATTGAGTAGCGACCAACAGTTCAGAGACAGCGCAAAGGAGGCAGTGGTCATGTCGCAGGGCGCGTGGGGACGGGACAGTGCCCAGAGAAGGTGCGCTTGAAGAGATGCCCTCTGAGCTGGATTTTATGCTAGAGACAGCTAGCATTTAATCAAGTTTCTATTTATTGGAGATGTCATGATAGGCACTTTACATTCATGAGGCCATTCAGGCTTTTTAGACATCATGTGAAGAAGGTATCGTTGTTTTCATTTCAGAGAGCAGGGCACTGGAATCTTGAGAGGCTAAATAACTTGTCCAAGTTCTTGTCAGGAGTAACAGTGAAGTTGGATTTAATTTGTGGTTCTCATTCCCGGGTTCCTAGCCCAAATGATGCAGATGCCCTGAGGCCACTGAGTACCCGAGAGCCGGTTCGCACGGACCCTTCCTCTCCCTGTGTTGCTCCGCCCGCTGGTGAAGGCCACAGTGGGAAGCTTTTTCAGGAACTGATCCTTCAGGGAGAAGACCTGTATCGTTCCTTTGTTGCTTTTTGTTGTTTGGTCGCTAAATCATGTCTGACTCTTTGCAACCCCATGGACGGCAGCACAGCAGGCTTCCCTGTCCTTCACCATCTCCCAGAGTTTGCTCAAACTCACGTCCGTTGAATCTGTGATGTTATGCAACCATCCCATCCTCTGTCACCCCCCAACTGTTCTAAGCATTTGATGAAAATTATATAAAATAAAGTTGCTTAAGTTTTCTTTCTTTTAAAAATGAACTGAGACAAACATTTAAAATGGAATTTTCTAGGCCTGTTCCCAGCAATGTTTATTCAGTAGGTTGAGGACGATGATAAAAATGACGTTTTTAGCAAGCACCTGAAGATTTTGGATCTTCGGAAATATCTATATTAAGCTGATTATCACAGAGTACAGCATTTAATAATTACCTTCCTTCTCTGTCTCCCCACTTCTAAGTCAGTGATTAAAAGAGCTGCTCTTTTTAAGACCTGAACACAAGGCTTATCCTGCCCCTTCTTGATGGAACTTTCACAGCACACTTTTTATTGCAGATACCTGGAAAGCCCTTCCTCATGGTGTGCGGAAATCAGGACCAGTCCAAACAACCAGTATTTATTGAGGCTCCTCTGTGCTATGCTGTATAAGCACTATAAACCACTGACCCTTGTGCTCTAGGACTTACGCTTAACTTCCAGCTCTTAAAACCTTTCCCTTTAGGCCATTCTATTTAATTTGTCCAGTTATCCCGTAGATTCTCAACACCATGGGATATAGAGCCTGTTCACTTTTATGAAGCTCAGTTTCTTCATCTGTTTAATAGGAATGATCAGTTAATCTTACCTCATTGGGTTGATGTGTGGGTTAAATAAAATTAAATGAGATGGATGAAACTGGAGCCCATTATACAGAGTGAAGTAAGCCAGAAAGATAAAGAACATTACAGCATACTAACACATACACATACACATATATATGGAATTTAGAAAGATGGTAATGATAACCCTATATGCAAAACAGAAAAAGAGACACACAGAACAGACTTTTGGACTCTGTGGGAGAAGGTGAGGGAGGGATGTTTCGAGAGAATAGCATTGAAACATGTATATTATCTAGGGTGAAACAGATCACCAGCCCAGGCTGGATGCATGAGACAAGTGCTCGGGCCTGGTGCACTGGGAAGACCCAGAGGAATCGGGTGGAGAGGGAGGTGGGAGGGGGGATCGGGATGGGGAATACATGTAACTCCATGGCTGATTCATGTCAATGTATGACAAAAACCACTACAATACTGTAAAGTAATTAGCCTCCAACTAATAAAAATAAATGAAAAAATTAAATGGGCAATGTACCTCCTGTGCTCAGTACCATATGTAGCATTCTCTAAGAGCTCCTAAGATAGAAGCCACAGTCACCCAGCTGCATCATCCTCCTCTTTGTGTGTGTGCTCAGACATGTCCGATGCTTTGTTACCCCATGGAGTGTAGCCCACCAGGCTCCTCTGTTCATGGAATTTTCCAAGCAAGAATGCTGGAATGGGTAGCCATTTTCTTCTCCAGGGGATTCTCCCGACCCAGGGGTGAAACCCACATTTTTGTGCCTCTGTGACCATCATGAGTGGTGTGCATATGTGCTCCATCGTGTCTGACTCTTTACGACCCTGTGGACTGTGAGCCTGTCGGGCACCTCTGTCCATGGCATTTTCCAGGCAAGAATAGTGGAGTAGGTTGCCATGCCCTCCTCCAGGGGATCTTCCTGATCCAGAGATCGAACCTGGGCTTCCTATATTTCCTGCATTGATAGATAGATTCTTTACTGCCGAGCCATTGGGAAGATCTACATGTTGAAGGAATCAGGGACAGGAGTGATCAAGTAAGGCTTTGCTGGAGCCATAGAGCTTAGTTATGAAGTTGAAACATATGTGTCTTGAGTCAGGCAGGGAAGAGAAAAGAGGAAATATCAATCCTGATGAGCTCAGTGGCATCCTGGATGTGGTGATGCAGCGAGCTTGTGCCCAAGGGCTCCTTGACCCGTCTGAGGGCTCTTGGCCATCCGTGGGTTTTAACACAGTCTTACCTTTGGGCAAACACTGTTCTTGTTCAGGAGAATGAAATAACAAGTGGGAGTCAAAGGTGTCTGCTAGAAATCTTGCTTTTGCTTTGAGCCCAGAATTCTGGGCAGAGATGACAGATCAAAGTCGGTCTATACATTCCAAAGAATAAAAAAGCCCAAAAGGTACTAGCAGTTTGTGATTCCACATTTTGTGAAGCAGGGGACAGAGGGGCCGTTTGTCTAGGAGCCTTTATTCTTCGTGGGTCTTCACAGCAGGTGCACTGCAGTCTCTGGAGCAGCAATCAGCCATGCCCATTCTGTGCAGAGTCTGACTCTGGTCCATTTGTGTCTGCTTGTAGAGAGCAGCTGATTAGAGGCATTGGCTGGGTAGACCATCTGTGGTGACAGTTTCCATATGGTATTTTCCCTGCCAGCTGTGAGTGTCCTGGCTAACTCTTATGACTTAGACATGACTTTGTTCTGGAATGACATGCACTCATCTCCTATAGACTGAGCCCTTATTGTTTGCTCCTATGACTTTCTTCAGCCCATCACCTTTCTCATGGCTCCCCCTTGAATCCACATAATCAGTACACATCTGCCCAACCCAGCATCGGTGGCAAATGCTTGGGCATGATCTGACACTTCCTAGTTGTGTCAAGTGATGTGATCCAAGGAGTTACTTGGCTTCCTTGTTCCTTAATTGCCTTCTGGGTCATTACAAATAGCACCTATGTATGAGACTCTTGTGAGTTTTACAGGAGTTAATCATTGTAAACCATAAGAAAATCATTTCCTGGCATTATATACCCAATATGTGCTAGTTTTTAAAATTATTTTCATCACTCTATTCCCAGAAACCTTGACCCTTGCTTCTGGGTGTTTCTGGGATACAATGTTGAAAGTGAAAGTGAAAGCCACTCAGTCGTGTCCAACTCTTTGCAACCCCATGGACTTTACAGTCCACGGAATTCCCCAGGCCAGGATACTGGAATGGATAACCTTTCCCTTCTCCAGGGGATCTTCCCAACTCAGGGATCAAACCCAGGCCTCCCACATGGCAGGCAGATTCTTTACCATTTGAGCCACATGGGAAACAATGATGGAAATAATAACTAATAAACTTCTAGAATGTATAACACCTGGTGTCTTGAAAGCACTCCTACAAACTAATTCAACAGCAATAACAAATACTTCCATTTGAAAATGGATGAGCTACCATGGTATGGATGATTGAATTTCATAGTACTTTTAACTTTTATTTAGTTAATTAATTTATTTATTTATTTTTGGCTGTGCCCCATGCATCCAGGACATTAGTTCCCCAACCAAGGGGGGAACCCATGTCTCCTGCCGTGGAAGTGCTGTGTCTTAACCACGGTACCACCAGGGAAGTCCTGGAAATGGTGTTTGCTTTTGGAAAACTATTTAGTCCATTGTTCCTTAGCTGTGTGTGTGTGTGTGTGTGTGGTTGTAAGAGCACATTCACGTGGGTTTGCTGGCACAGAGTAGAACAGTTCTGAGCCTTTTCTACATGTGAAGCTCTATCTTATTTTCCTCAAAGTTTTTATTCTGAGAAATTCAAGCCTACAGAAAAGTTGACAGAATACTAAAATGAGCATCCGTAAACTTTTCACCTAAACTCTCCAAACATGAACATTTTGCCCCGTTTACCCACATTGTGCTACTCTTCTCTCCTTTCTCCCTCTCTCCTGTCCTTTCTTTGTGCTCATAGAAAAATGCTTTTTTCTAAACTATTTAAAAGCAGACTCTAGACATGATGATAATTTAAATCTGAACGCTTCACTTGTATCTTGTAACAATACACACAGTGCTATATAAACACAAAACTAAAACCATAGTTTAGTTTTATTTTTATAATAAGAACAATAAAGATCACTTCAATGAATGTTTTCTAATATATAATTCATCTTGTCCCTACTCTGTCTTTTATAGCAATCTCTGTTTTTCTATTTTTGTTTGAATCTCAAGCGCTATCTATGCATGGGTTTAATTGACCTATCCTTTTAATTTCTTTTAATTAGAAAGCAAGATCCCCTACACCATCTTGTTTTGGTTGTTTTTCATGACAGACATTAAGTTCTTGAAGAGCACAAACTTACAAACCAGCTGTAAGTGAAATGTTCCAAAGAGGAGAGCGGTGAGAGAGGGATGGAGTGGGAGTTTGAAGTTATGAGGTGTAAACTATTACACAGATAATAGATAAACAAGGTCCTTCTGTATAACACAGGGAATTATATTCAATATCCTATGATAATCATATTGGAAAAGAATATTTTTCACATATATATTTCATATATGATGTCCAACTCTTTGCAACCTCATGGACTGTAGCTCACCAGGCTCCTCTGTCCATGGAATTCTCCAGGCAAGAATACGGGAGTAGATTGCCATTTCCTCTTCCATGTGATCTTCCCCACCCAGGGATTGAACCCATGTCTCTTGCATCTTCTCCATTGCAGGGAGATTCTTTACTGCTGCACCACCTGAGAAGCCCCCTTGTTAGTTGAAACTTATAAATTATTTTACTTTAACATGTTTTTACTATTATCATTATATTTATTGGTGCTCAGATTGTCCCATGTATAGCTGGTAATGATCCCTTTAATTCTGTTCCTATGTCTTTCTTGAGTGACCCCATTAATCTTGGAACATTTGCGTGCTTTCTAGTCCAAGATGTTCCAAGATGTGACCTTGAACTTTCCCTGCCTGACCCAGACTCAACTGTTTTCCCAAAGAAGCCCAGTTCCTTTCTGTAGCACATGGAATTTGAAAATTAAGATCTAGATGTTTGGTTTGCTATTGCTTCTGTTTTTCTTATGGACACAGGTAAAAAAATGCATATGTGTGTGTGTGTGCTTAATTATGAGTTTATATACTTAACTTTAATGCAAACCACCATCAGATCTTTTCTCATCTTTCCATCATCCATATGTATTTCTCTTCTCACATACTGAGAGACTATCCAAACAAAATCAATATATGTGTACCTGTGGCTGATTCACATTGATGTTTGGCAGAAACCAGCACAATTCTGTAAAGCAGTTATCTTTCAATTAAAAAATAAATTTAAAATTGAAAAAATATATTTTATAATTTATTCTATCTAATAATACTCATCAACAGATTCATAATCAAATAGCAATGTCACTAGTGATAACAAGGTAAAGTTTAAGATTAACTTGAATTTTGCATTTTATTTTTAGACTATAGGCTCAGGATGTATAGCTGAACAGAATACTATATTTTAAAAGTTACTTTAATTATGTTTTGTCCTTTGTGGTTATTTTATCTTTTTAATATATAGGCAGTTTTTTTTTAATATTCAGTTTTACTGTTTGTCTCTTTTCATCTTTATGATTTAATTTTATGTTTTAAAAATGTAAAATATTTTCTTGTTACAGAAGTCAAGTATAGCTACAATGGTTGACTGGTTACATCTTATTCTCTCTCATGGTCTTCTTTCTATTCTTACCCATTATCTTACTCTAGATAATCATTTAGTTTATCCTTGTCTGTAGCCCTATTTCTCCTTTATTCTTACACAACATGTAACGTAGTCTTTTGCACCTTGATCCCCTGATATGATTCTATCTATCCTGGAAATAATTCTAGATCAGTTTAAAGAAATCTTATGTGGCCCTTATTATGGTTACAGAGTATTTCACTGTGTCAATTAACTATCCTTTATTCAATCAGACAGCTGTTGGTAGATATTTATATTTTTCCAACATTCTGCTATTTGCAATAGATATTCTGGGCTGCATGGCAGAATTTCAAGTACATATCGAAACATAGTTTCCTATCATATCACTTTGTGGCTGATTTTAAGTACTGTCACTGAAGCCAGTAAAAATATTGGTAGTCTATTGAAGGTTTAGTTCAGTGATAAGTGAATACCTACTGTGGGTCAGGTGCTCGGCATGCAAAAACTTATGAGACATTCTTTTCCCTTGCTGACCTTGCAGTTTATTGGAGGGTCTGAGTAAACAAGGTGGTGTAATAGTGCTTCAGGGAGACAAACACGGGTTGCTGGTGGAGTTAGAAAAGTTTTCCCACTAGAGATGAAGTTGGCACATCATTGATACTGTGAGGAAAGAAAGAGGAATAATTGCACTTTCTTCTTGAGCTTTCATTTTGTCAATCACCTTTAAAACCAGAATTTAAGATCCATGGAAGCAGAATAAGTAAGTAGATTCTTCCATTTTCACAAGGCTTGTCTACTTTTGTGACCTGGAGAGAGGCGACATAATTGCTGGGTATCCTTTCTGAGGACTTGCTGTTGTTTAGTCACTAAGTCTGAACCCATGCAGACCCCATGGACGGCTGCACACCAGGCTTCCCTGTCCTTCGCTATCTCCCAAAGTTTGCTCAAACTCATGTCCATTGAGTTGGCGATGCCATCCAACTGTCTCACCTTCTGGCACGGCACTGCCTTCTCCTCCTGCCTTCAATCTCTCTAGCATCAGGGTCTTTTCCGGTGAATCTGATCTTCTCATCAGGTGGCCAAAGTATTGAATTTTCAGCTTCAACATCAGTCCTTCCAATGAATATTCAAGATTGATTTCTTTTAGGATTGACTGGTTTGATCTCCTTGCTGTCCAAGGAACTCTCAAGAATCTTCTGCAGCACACAATTTGAAAGCATCAGTTCTTCAGTGCTCAGCTTTCTTTATGGTCCAACTTTCACATGTGTACATGACTACTGGGAAAACCATAGCTGTGACTATACAGACCTTTGTCAGCAAAGTGATATCTCTGCTTTTTAATATACTGTCTAGTTTTGTCATAGCTTTTCTTCCAAGGAGCAAGTGTCTTTTAATTTCATGGCTGCAGGACTAAGGCAAACCTTTTTCAATCAGCTTCTTACCCTGTGAGTTCCATCTTGGGTACCTTAACTCGTAAAGAAAGGATGTACTCAGTCACTCAGTCATGTACAATTTGTGACCCTCTGGACTGTAGTCTGCCAGGCTCCTCTGTCCATGGGATTTTCCAGTCAAAAACACTGGGGTGGGTTGCCATTTGCATCTCCAAGGGGTCTTCCCAGCCCAGGGACTGAATTTGCATCTCTTGCATCTCCTGCTAGGCAGACAGACTCCTTACCCCTGTGCTGCCTGGGGAGCCCAGGGACTACTGTTTGGTGTACACTTGTGCATCAGGTACCGGGTCACATATTCTCTTATAGTTCTCATATAATATAATTCTCCTATAATCCACGTGGTAGAGTATGAGGTAGAGATGGTTTCTTATTTGCATTTTGAGGAAGCAGAAATCCAGAGAGGTTGGAGCACATTCCAGTGTCACTCCGTTAGTGACTGACAGATGGAAGGATTGAATTCAAGTTCGAGCCGGTGCCTAAATTTTTCCCCAGAATGAACCACAACAGTGCTTATCACAAACACACTCCTAAAGACGTCATGAAAATGTCTCACAACCACCGAAGTCCCTCCCTGATCCTATCAGGTGACTGTGATTTGCAGTCCCCTTTCCCTTCTTCTCCTGCCCAGGGGATGGGGGAAGGCTCAAAGCTGTGGTTTTTCCAGTGGTCATGTACAGATGTGAGAGCTGGACCATAAAGAAGGCTGAGCCCCGAAGCACTGTAGTGCTGGAGAAGACTCTTGAAAGTTCCTTGGAGAGCAAAGAGATCCAACCGCGACCCCATACATGCTGCCGTGAATCTTTTAGCTTCCGTGCGAGCTTCTTTCTCAGAACCAGCTATGAATGCCTTGAGCTCAGGGTCCAGCAAGACATTCAGCCTGGTAACCCTCAAGATACTCAGTCTCTAAGTGTGCTCTGCACACACTAGACTTTTCATGAAGTTTCTTGGGATAAACCAGTAAATCAGAAACAAACAAGTATCATGCAACTGAACATGAAATCTATCCAAGTGCATGCCCCCTCCTCCAAGACCAGAAAGCAGATTCCCCAGGTCTCTTTGATGATGCCACTGATTTTAAAGCAAAGGAAAAGAAAAATAACCCCCCAACAGGTATATAAAAAGTAAAGGCTTGGCGAAGTAGCACAATAAATCACGGCCAAGTATGTTGTCTGGAAGTCATAAAGTGCGTGGTCCAAGCGGGCGGGTGGCGGAGCAGCAGCGGCTGGAATGCGTCCCCACCCCCGCAGCCTGCAGTGCCTGCTTCCAGCTAACGCTCGCACCGTGCATGGTGACTCTATCGGGAGCCCTAAATCAGTAACGCCCCTCTTCCAAACAACCGAAGCTCAGACACTAACAGCGACCATATCTTCAGTGGTTTTAGCAGACAAGGAGGATGCTCACCTTGGCCTCTGGGCTGAGCCGCAAGAGAGGGAAAACTGCTCTTGCAGAAATTCTGAAGCCTTTTAAAGAAGTTGAAAACTGCTTTTCACCTCTTGTCTTCCTTCCCTTTAAAAGTTGAGAGGAAGGTTCACGGACCCCTCATTAGAAGTTCCCAGAACTGTTTCCCACAATGAAATGATGCCTCTGCTCCTCCCTGAATCACGTCATCAGCAGGGCTTGTGGCTGTTCAACTTCATTTCGAGGCCAGTGCCCTGAGTCAGCCTCTGAGTTTCTGCTCTGCACTGAGTTTGATTCACTGCTCACAGCATCACCGCTTAATGGGTATAGCCAGTTTACAGATGTGGAGACTGAGGCTGTGGGAGGCTCCCTGTCTCTGCCTTGTTCGGGAATTTGGTCAGTGGCAGAGCTGGCAGCCAGATCTGTTGATCCCAAAGCCCTTGCTTTCCTCCATCACATCTGCCTTCACTAACCACAGAAACCCTTTCCAAGCTGATATCTACTAAACAGACATTGCCTAAGATTTAAATGGGGAGATAAGGGATAAACATATGAAAAATTAAATAACTGTCAGTGCAAGAAATGGCATAGATGGTAAATGAATGGTAAAGACAGTGCTTTGAGAATTATTTAAGCTATCTTTACCCTTGGCATAGAAAATTCACTTTGTCAACTTAGATAACTGTACCAAAAGTGACCCCAGGGACCTTAATATAGACTTGTTTTATTGCAATAGGAGTATAAGTGAATTGCCACACTTTTCAAAGGACTGTAAGCAGCTCCCCACAGTGATTAAAGTTCAATTAAGCTGGGTATTGACAATCTGTAGACTTTTCTTCCTTCCAAGCATTGTGAGAGAAAATTTGCAGTTTTTCCTTGTGCTGCAGAGTCAGATATGTGTGTAGAATGAGGTTTTATTAATCAGAGTTATCGTGTGTTCCTCTCTTTTTTCACTTTTCTTTTGTTTGCTTTTTCTTCTCAGTGGTGATCTCCATGGTAACAGATGGAACAGCTTACAGCATCTGTAAGGACTACTGTTAATAATAATAGTGATCACCAGAGCAATACCAATCAGATAGAATGAGAACCAAAATAAGAGGGTTGCATGCTTGCTCTATATGTAAATAACTTATTTTCTGAAATGAAAGCAACAGTGATCAAGGCGGCTCACCTAAAGCTCCAGGATGAAGGTTCCTAAGCAGTCTTCCTGGGGTGATGGCTAGGAAAGATTTCACAGGAAAGGTGAAGGTATGGGCTATTCTGTAGCCCCATATTCAGTAGCCTGCTATTGCTACTCAGCTGACGCTCTGTGAAACCTCTTTTACTGTTCTCTTGTTGATGTTGAGTGTGTGTGTTTTGATCTTATAACTTGAAAATCGTTTTACACGTGGCCACTTATAGAATACAGCGAGTCCCCTACATATGAACAACTTCCGTTCTGAGAGCACATTCATAAGTCCAATCTGTTCATAAATCCAACAAAGTTGGTCTAGGTACCCAACTAACACAATCGGCTGTATCTATATGCATTATACTGTACTAGGTTGTTAATACTTGTTACACAAATAATACATAAGAAACAAACACAAAAATATGAGCATCTTTACTATTGCAGTACAGTGTCCTGGCAAGCACATGCAGTGGTCTGGTACGACAGTTGGCGTGCAGTGTCCGGCATCTGGTGGACAGGCAAGAAGAGTCACTGAGGAGGACAGAGAGGAGGTGGGAGATGGCAACGTGAAGAGTTGTAGGCAGGAGACAGAGGGCAAGCTGCACTTTACTCATGTCCGGCCCTGGTGGAACACACGTTTACCTCTTTGTAACTTGAGAGTTCATATGCAGGGGACATACTGTACCTGCTGACCATTAGCCTCCTCTTGATAAAGATCTCCTGAAATCTTACAGGGTGCTTCATGCTAGCCGAGGTACCAATGGTCCATGGGTGAAAGACCAGTGTTGACCTGTCCATTCTTGAGGGAAACAGAATACAGTTTATCACCAGCTCCAACCCAGCCCCAGCAGACCTCCAGGCATCCTCACTTACTCATAATCTCAAGAGTGCCTATATCAGTGTGAGATGTTTGTGGTTCTCATATATGCCACTTTCCCCCTCAAATGACGGTAAGATTTTGAAAGAGTTCAGCATGCCTTATTCTCCTGTGTCTGTGCCCTGGGGACTAGCACGCAGTATACACAGAATGATACATTTCATATCCTGGGCGGTCTCATGTTTGTAAGAAGATGGACTTGAAAGCTAAATCCACAAAGCAACATAGGGAATGCTGTAGCAGTCTCCATCACAACCCCTGTCATGTTGTTGAAATGAAGCCTTGGATCTTTATAAGGTGCTGTTTGATGGCCTATAACCATAAGTTCTTTATACTTAAAGGTGGATAATACCTTGCAGCATCACTTATACTCAGGCGGCTGCACCGCTGTTTTTTTTTTTTTTTTTTTAATTCGGGTTTATTTGTTTTGCAGTGTGGTATTAGTTCCTGCTGTAGGTATTCATCTGCCCCTCTGTTTTGGATTTCCTTCCCATTTCGGTCACCACAGAGTTTGCAGGGCAGAAATAGAGACACAGATGTAGAGAACAGGAGTATTGACACTAAGGAGGAAAATGGGGGATGGGGTGAATGGGGTGTGCCATGGGATTGGGATTGACGCATACACACGCTACTGATATACACATAACATAGGTAGCTAGTGACCACCTGCCGTATAGCACAGGAAACTCTGCTTAATGCCCTGTGGTGAGTGCTGCTTTTAAAAAGCAAACATTTTGCTTTTTAATGTGATATAATTGCCATACAGCTTTGTGTAATTTTAAGATGCACAATGTGCTGATTTGATACATTTATATATTACAATATGATTACCATGCTTAGCTAGCACCTCTGTTATGTCATGTAATTATTTTCTTTTTTCTGGTGGGAACGATGAAGACCTCATCTCTTAGCCACTTTGCAGTTTATAATATGGTATTGTTGACTAATTATTAAGCTGTGCATTAGATATCCAGAACTTATTTATTGGCCAATCACAACTTTGTGCCCTTAAACAACATCTATCCATTT
Organism: Alces alces; assembly: GCA_015832495.2. Lineage (NCBI taxonomy): Eukaryota > Metazoa > Chordata > Mammalia > Artiodactyla > Cervidae > Alces > Alces alces. The sequence continues at coordinate 2,491,542 of JADEYB020000002.1, read as the reverse complement.
TTCCAAAGCTATAGTAATTAATACAGTATGATATTGGCATAAAAATATAGCCACATATGCCAGTAGAACAGAATAGAGAGCCCAGAAATAAGCTCTCACATAAAGGATCAATTGATATTTGATAAGGGAGCCAAGAATATTCAAGAGTAAAGGATAATCTCTTCAACAAATGGTGTGGGGAAAACTGGGCATGCAAATAATTAGACCCATATCTTATACTACTCAAAAATTAACATGAAAAACAGTAAAGGCTTCAACAGAAGATCTGATGGCATAAAAACCTAGAAGAAAACATAAGGAAGAAATCCCTCTGACATTCTGACAACAATTTTTTTTTTTTACTCTGACGACAGACGCTCAAGAAACAAAAGAAAAAATCAGCAAGTGGGACTACATCAGATTAAAGGGCTTTTGTACCACACAAGAAATAGTCAACAAAATTAAAAAGCAATCTCAGAAATTAGAGAAAATATTTGCCTGCCATTTATTGGATAATAAACATTTAAAATGCATAATAGCTTATTTTAGACTAACTAAGATCCTTAGTGAATTGAATAAGTTTCTGCCAGTTCAAGAAATCTTCAAATGCAGTCCCCTCTTAAGCAGACAATTTGTCTTGAGTAACTCAATACTTGTATTCCTTTAAGCAAGTTAGAAAGAGGGACTCTGTTCCTCATTATGGGACTGAATACAGTAAAAGAAACAATAGAAAATGACCTGGGTAGCAAACTGTGGAATCAGGGGAATGATTTTCTAGGTTTCTGGGTCTGTAAGGACTAAATAACATATTCTGTTGTAGACATTTATGAAATGCAAGGAATGAAAATAAACCTAGAAACACATGAGGCTCTTTCAAAGTGAAAAGGTAATTCAACAGGATAATAATCATTTACTATATACAGCAGCAGCTATATCACAAGGAGTCTGCTAGCTAACCTCCTTTGCAGGATGAGTTTCCCACCCCTAACTCTAAGTCTTCCTACTAGAGTAGAAAATAGATGCTCATCTGATGGGCTGGTTTCTAAAGCCAGGCTGTCTCATGGCACCTTGAAGCCTTAGATGCATCTCTAGAGATGAGCACGTAGGGTAGATGCCATGTGATAGAGGGATGGTGCTGGAGGCAGACCAGCTGAGGGTGGTGTTTGGAGCCTGGAGGATTTTATGATGCTCCGCCAGTCATAGCTTTTAGCTGATTTCCTCCTTGGTCTCTGCGTGAAACTGGACTTACCCGAGTTAGAGGGAAACCTCTGTTGGTTTCCTTGTGTGAAAGTCCAAGTTCACAGGCTCCCAGGAGAAACATTTTGCATTCTGGGACTTTTGAGTCTGGTGTGTTTCCCCCTGGATGTGCAGAGAGAAGGTCAGCTTGGTGTGTTTCTCCTCTGGGTGTTTGTGGGTCTTCCTTTCTGGCCTGGGGAACAACCTTCTTGAAGCAGGCTATCCTGAGAACTACAAGAGACCAGTCATAGCTTCTCCTTCTTTTTAATGCTTTTGTTAATATCAGCATCAGACATCTGTGAGCTGCTGGAGCTGGAGATGTCATACATCTTTATCTAAGTGGTACACAGAGATCTCTATTAAAAAGCTAGTTATTTAGTTAATAATGAGTTCCTCACACTGATCTCCTCACTTAATCTTTACAACCATCCTCTACAGTTGGCGTCATTGCTGCTTTTTAAAGTATAATTGATGAAGAAACTGAACTTCAGAAAAGTAATCATTTGACCAACTATGCTTGGCCAATAAGTGTAGGGCTGACTAACAAATCTAGATCTTCTGAGGGCAAAATTCATGCTCTGTCCATTGCCCACTGACTAAATTTACCATCATGAACATTTAGCTCATTAGGTCAGTTTTATTTATAGTATGTGGAGGTCCATGAATGGATCACCCTCTATCCCCCCAAAAGCCTATTCAAAATGAATGTTGCTTGAGATCTTTCACCCACACCTTCCCTAGCTAAAACTACCTGTCCCTACCTTATTCCATGTATCAGGAGCATCAGCCGTCAAAGCTGACTCTCCTGAGTGGCACCAACCCCTGGCTTTTCATGTTTCATCAGGTTCAGGGCCTAATCTGCACAGCATCCCAGGTAGTAGGAGAAAAAATAGACAGTGAGAAAAAGATAACATCCAGTTATCTTTTTATTTTTAGTCTTTATGTTTCTATCACCCAGGAGAGAAATAATGAGATGACAAAAGCTGTCTTTGAAATGGACCCACCTTGAGACCCTAGGTTCTGAGTGATCGTCTCTCTTCCTGTTGGTCAGGCCGCGCTTCTGATGTGTGTTTAGTGAACTTGGGCCGCTTTTGGACCCTTAGCTGTTCCTTGTGTCTTCCATCTATCGCATATATCAAAAAGTGCCAAGAGTTCAACTGTGAAAACTTCACTCTCCAGGCCCAGAAGGAGGGGTTTGCGATATTCGTGGCTTTGGGGTAAAAGATTGTCTCTCTGATACAAGCCTTTCTTCTCCCTCTTGCCAAAAATAGAGTAAGATTTTGGGAAAAATGAGCTAATGAGTAAATGAACAAGCAAATTGTTTAATTGGTATGTGAACACTGGATGGACAAAGGTATGAAAATCAGTGTACATTTAGAAGGAAATCCAAATTTGTGTAATTTAGTGATGCTGTGAGGACCAATTTTGGAGTCAGACAGATTGGACACGTTGAGATTGGGGACAAGCTTACTTTCACTCTCATTCTTATATCTGTATCTATTTGGATACCTATAATATCTATTCTTGTATCCATATTTATATTGATATCTGCCATGATTGTTACAAGTACTGATGATGATGTATGTAAAATATCTTAGAATGGAACAGTAGCATGGCATCTCATTAGAGTTCTGTTTCTTGTAAGTACCATGGACATTTCAAAATTGGCAGTTTTTATTTCTCCCTCTACGGTGGTGTATTATTGAATGACTACTTTCTTTGGTTATTTTATTGACATTTGTCTATACTGGCACCAACATTTTTGAAATTTCTGGTTCATTCTTTGTGTAACATTATTATTTTTACCAATATGAATCAAGCCTTGTTTTTGCTTTCAAAATAAAAATCCAATAACCTTCTGATATTTTTAGACTTTATAGAAAATGCCATTCAGTTAAACATTGGAGATGTGGGTTATCAGGGAGCTGTTTCAGAAAAGAGTGTTAAGAAGAATCAGAATGTTTGAGCAGAGTTTAATTTTCTGCTGCAATAAATATTTCCTCATTTAGGAATTGGGAAGACCAAACTTTCTCTTCCTCCTAATATATTGAAACTGAAGTGCAGGGAAATGGAGTTACTTAGCCTAGCTCATACGCAGAGTTGAGGCAGAGACAGTAAAACCTGGGGATACTGCTTGCCAGTTGTTTTTAATATTATTTTCTTTTTCATGGCCAGCTGCCACCATCCTGCTTCTAAGTAGTACTGGTTATATACTATAACTAGAAGTGTTTTTTACAGTGGCAGTGTATGTGCTTGCAATTCTCATCTAATAGATATGCTGTGGGTCATTCTTTTACTTCCTAGACTCTGGTTTCCTCATTTGTGAAACTAAGTGAGCGAGAGAGAGAGAGGGCGGAAACCACAGGATGTCTGGGCCAGGTTCTGTTCCATCTCTGCGCATCTGTGAAGAGCAATGATGTTATTATGTGGGCAAGGTTCTCAGATGACAAAAGCTTTTCAAATCCTCCTATTTCCTCTTTCACTTTATTTGTGAGCAAGTTCAGAATTCAATTCTATGTCTGATTCTGAACATATTTCAGTCTGTTATGCCAGAATGTCTGATGCATCCCCAAATGCCTGTGACTTCATACCTTCTTTTCTTAAAACTGATGATAAAATTAAGCCCCTCCAAAAGTGAAGCGACTTGCCCAAGCTTGTTGTTCATAGAATAGCTTCAAGTGAAGATCTCCCAAGGTCTAAAAATAAAATTCCTCTCCTCTCTTCACCTTCTGTTCTTACTGACGGAAGGCAAAGCATGTTCTCCTTCCCTGATCTTTAGGCTCTCATCTCTGCATGCTATTCTGATGTAAAGCTCTTCAAATATTTTTGGTGAGTAGAAGTATCATGGAGAATAAATAGCAAGCTTCAGTTAAGTGCCTTGCCTGTTTTTGTATTACACATTCTCATCCTTGTTATGATGTGTGTGTCACACGTGCTTTCTGTGAATAGGTCTTGTTTTGAATGTGGTACTTACGGTTCTCTGAGAAAATGGTCTATGCCAGGGCTTCTCTTGTGAGGAAGAGTGTGTGTCCCTATCTGGAAGTAGGGTCTTTGGAGTCAGGCATCCTGGGTTCCAATTCTTAGTCTTTAACTAACTATATGATCTTAGAAAACCTGCCTAGTTTTCCTTATTCATTTTTCCCTCATTTTTAACATGGCAGGACCAACTTCCTCCTGATTTAGATGATGTCAGTTTTATTTATTTATTTATTGGAAATGTTTAACATTTTATTTTTGTTCATTTAATCACCAACAGGTTGTGATTTGTCAGTGATCTGTGTTCTTCTATGCATGTCATCACTATGATAGTTATCTTTGAGCATATTTAGTTACATTCTACTCTGATCACAAAGTATCTCTTTTCTAAGTTCTTCCCCTTCCAAATCGTCCTTCCCACAACTGATTAATTCATTTCCTTTTATTCCTGTTCTGTTGTCTGTTTCTATTTTTTTTAATGACTTTTCATAAATCATGTCCATTTTCAATGAGATAATGGACATTAAGCATAGAACTTGTGGAGCAAGGGCTTCACCAATTTAGCTCTTCAGATAATTAACCCCCACATTACCTCTGGGTGGAGCTCTAGGAGAAACAAAACTCTGGTTAAATTCTTATCATGAGTAGAGCTCTCCAGTGGCAATTAATTGATGGACCTGCAGCCACCAAACATCACACTGCTCACACAATCCTGTTTCATTTTTCCAGCTTTTTGGAGGCCTATAAGCATGATCATCTTTTGACCTTGCTTGGGTTGTGTTTTCTGAGCAGAGGACAAGATCTGGACGTTGATGCAGCACAACAACACAGAACTGACCCGTGTGCGAGGCGCCAGCCCTGAGCAGCCCTACTCCATGACCTTGGACTATGGGGGCAGCCTGGAGCAGCTGGGGGCAGTGATCGACGGCTCCGAGTACTGCGAGCAGGAGGTAGCCTACCACTGCAAGAGGTCGCGGCTGCTCAACACTCCAGGTGAGAAGCGCCCCTCCTGGGCCCCTTCGCATGTGCCACACGGAGACCGCAGTGTGGCACACGGCCCCCAACCCTGGGATTTCAAGGAGAGAAAGGGTTGCCATCCAGGGGGCTGCACCTACAGTGGTCCCCTATGCAATGAGAAAAACGCCACCAGGAGACACTTGATGGGCTTGTTCTTTCTCTGGTGCCCAGGCCGTGACCTCAAGGGTGTTCTGTAGCCTCTCAAGGTTTTCTCCTCATCTTCAAAAAAGGGACGGTAACAACACCCATTTTGCAATACTGGTGAGAATGGAAATTTTCTTGAGAGCAATGGCTCTTAACTAGACTTAGAAAGTGTGAAGGAGGAAATGGTTTTTCCGGCAAATTAGAAAGCATCAAGGATTTCAGCACGTTCACCAAGCTGCAGTGAGATATATTTGGGGAAAGGATGCGTAATGGGGCAGTATTAGGCAATGAGATCAATGGGCAGGCTGGCACATCCTGTGTGTTTACAGTACTCATGTTATCTGAAAAGTGCAGGCCTGAATTGAAATGACTCTTTTTCTTCTTATACTTCTTTGATGCTACACTTAGGAGTACAAGTATAGGGACAAGCCCTGGAGTTGGAGGGAAAATCTACCATTCGGGACTGAACAGAGGTCCTTGGCTGCTGACAGAATCTCCCCTTGACTCTAGAATTGAGACAAACCAAGGGAATCTGTCAGTATGCAAAAACCACTGAATTCAGGACAAACAGTAACAGGATAGATTGGCCAGAGGCTGTTTGGATTGTGAAAGGCAGCCTGAAGCAAGCAGAGTTGGTTGGAGGCTGTAAATACTGCAGCTGAAGTCCAGGATTGGTAGAAGAGAGCAGACAGCTTCTAATAAAAGTTGCTGATTTCTGCACAAATTCCTAAACAAGGAGAAATGACTCTTTTTAAAAATATAAAGGTTGCTTTAAAAAATTATGTTAACTTTATTTATATATTGGTTATTCTGTATTTTCTAGCTCAGATGGTTGATAAGGGCTGCAAAACACCCTGCTAGGATTGCTTACCGAAAACTCAAAGGGCTTGAAAAGTGTCAAGAGGGCTTGGTCAAAGCTGATGCATGCCTCAGGGGTCTGTCATTTTTGTGAATGTCAGTTCATCATTTGTGGCAGGAAAAAAAAAAAAAGGCCAAGAATATCAGGGATGTGGAATATCCAAGAAAGGGTGTCAGAATCTTTAGCCTCAAGGAATTTATGTTCCTTGAAAGTGAGGAATTTTGAAAGGCTTCAGGAAATTAGACAATGAAATGTCAAACAAGAAGTGCTAGAAACCTAACTAAATACAACTACCCACCACGTCACTGATCTGGAGTCTTTCAGGAAGAAGTTATTCTACATAGTGAATTTTCCAGGTAGTTGTCACTTACCCCTTTAAGCATCCAAACAGTTTTTAAAGAATTTTTAACTATTTGAAATGAAAAGCTTTCTCAAATGGATTTCATGCTCCCTTACCTTCTTGAGCAGAGAATTCTGAACGTGAGATGTAACTGTCTCTTGGTTACTTGAGATCATCATTGTGAAAGTCAGTTAGTCTTCATGGACTCAGCCATGCTCCCAGGGTAGATTAGATCAGAGGCCCTGCTGGGTGTCCCTATTTACCGGTGTCCTCAGAGTCAGTGTTTGTGTGTGTTCAGATTCCCTCTGTCCTGACTGCCAAACCTGCCGTGTCAGCCTTAGCACTCTTTGCAGAGTCTGTATCTAGAAAATCATGCTACCCTCTTCTCACTGTGTTGCTTCTAGTTTCCTAACAACTGGTTTGGTGGGACTTTAGGGAAATTGTATTCATGTTCATTCTGACTATGAAATTTCCTTTATTCATTTATTTTTAATTGGAGTATAGTTGCTTTGCAATGTTGTGTTAGTTTCTGCTACAAAACAAAATGAATCAGCTATAAGTGTGTGTGTGTGTGTGTGTGTGTGTGTGTATTATCTCCCTTCTCTCTCTGGGACTTTCCTCCCACCCCTCATCCCATCCATATCTGTTTTACTTTTTCTGATTTACTTCACTCTGTATGACAGACTCATCACTTCAAATGACCCAATTTGTTCCTTTTCATGGCTGAGTAATATTCCGTTGTGCATATGTGCTATATCTTCTTTATCCATTCATCTGTCAATGGACATTCAGGTTGCTTCCATACCTTGTATGTTGTAAACAGTGCTACTATGAACATTGGTATAGATGTGTCTTTTTGAATGATGTTTTGGGGTTCCTTTAGTATATACATCCTGTGATACCAGTTTGACTTTACCATTGCCTTATATATGCTTCTTTTTTAAAATCAGAGTATAGTAGATTTATTAATTGGGTTGGTTTCAAGTGTACAGCAAAGTGATTCAGTTATATATGTGTGTGTGTGTATATATATATATATGTATATGTATATGTATTTTTTTTCCACCTGTAGGTAATTAAAATATTGAGAACAGTTCCTTGTGCTATACTGTACATAGCTAAATAAGAGCTTTGTACTATAGGTCCTTGTTGTTTATCTATTCTATATATGGTAGTATGTATCTTTTAATCCCAAACTCCAAATTTATTACTCCCTCTCTTTTGATAACCATAAGTTTGTTTTCTATGTCTGTGAGTCTGTGTCTATTTTGTAAATAAGTTCATTTGTATCCTATTTTAGGTCCCACATCTAAGTGATATCGTATGGTATTTGTCTTTCTCTGTCTGACTTACGTCACTCATATGACAATCTCTAGGTTCCATTCATGTTGCTACAATGGGATTACTTCCTTGTTTTTAAAGGCTAAGTAATATCCCATCATATACATGTACCCATATATTTTTTATCCATTCATTTGTCAATGGACATTTAGGTTGCTTCCATGTCTTGGTTATTGTGAATAGCATGTGCTTTTTGTCTAACTCAACTGTTATAAATCCCCTGAGCACATTCTAGAGAGAGGGTATGGCATAATCACCTTCTGAAGTCCCCACCTCTTGATGCCATCAAATTGGGGGTTAGAATTTCAACATTTGGATTTTGGAGGGACACACACATTTAGTCTACAACAGGCACACACCTACAGGGATATTTACCTAATTTCCCTGACTGTTATGGAAATCCCTTCCCCTGGGGAGAGACAGAGGGAGGAGGGACTAGAGATCATCATCTCCTCCCCTACCTGCTCTCTAGAAGAGCTGAGGAAGGGTCCACTTATCTGCTGAAGTCAGGGCCCCCCATTGAAACTGTTGTAGTTACTGTATTTGTTACACACACAGTTTTTTTTTTTTACACACACAGTTTACACATATCTTTCTGTATCAGTAAATATGATTTTATAGCATAATTTTTTTAAATAAGTCTTCCATTATATGGATGTATCACAATGGACAGATCTATTTTTGACATTTAGATTTTTCCTCTTTTTTCGTTATTATATGTGCTGCAAGAACATTTTTGCACACAGATATGATATCTTTAGGATAAGTTCCTGGAGGTGCCATTACCAAGTCAAAGCATGTGCATGTTTTGAAGACCTTTGCCATCTTGACATCTGCAATGGGTCAAGGTTATAGCAGTTTATCCTCCAAACATCACCGTGAGACCTCAGGTGCCCATCTGCCAGCACTAGGGATTAACACCTTACTTCAACTTTGGCAATCTGATAAGTGCAGAGGAGGATCCAAGACAATTTTAAATATTTTTGGTTAATTAAAAAATATGTAGTCTGATTCCCATAGCTTATTGGAGGGAGATAACTACAGGCAGCCAAGATTCGTAGAAGCGATTAGATATTGTACATTTTGGCTACAGTGGACTCAGATCGATAAGAGGAGAATGTGAAGGATGGCTTCTTGCTGTAGCTCCTTCTCCAGACGATGCACAGTTGATAACAAAGGGAGGAAATGAAAGACGGCAAGATGAGAAAAATAAGTAACTTTTTAAACGGCTGCCAGTGACTAAGTATTTCTCATATTTGAGGATGTCTGTGAGGAGCTTCACAAGCATGCTATGTGATCCAAACAGCAGCTCTACACTGTAAGGATTGTTATCCCATCTGACGTTTTAGGAAACAGAGCCTCAGAGAGGGTAGGATGCTGATCAGGGCCACAGAGACCGGCACCCTGCTCTGCCTCAGGGCAAAACAAGTGGCAGGTAGCGAATAAGGCTGGCCGTGCAGCCCAGGCCTGTATGGTACTATAGTCCTCTGCAACGGCTTATGGGGAGAGAATCTGAAAAGCGGTCGATGTGCATAGCTGGTCACTTGGCGGCACATCTGACACTCACACAACTGTAAATAAATTAGACGCCAGTGAAAATTAAAGGAGAAAGGAAGGGTGTGATCCCTGACAGTCATGCAAACTCAGAGAACCAACAGTTACGAGGATATCGGGTCATCAGGGAACACGTGAGTTTGTATGACTTTCCTTATTTTGTAAGAAAATGTGGCTGGAGAGACGGGTCAGCTGCCAGAGCCGTGTATGTTAAGGCTGTGGGATTGTCAGGGTGGCCTGAAGAGGGCAATTCCTGGGCAACTTCACAGGTTGGCAGTGTCCTTGCTCACAGGCTGCAGCTTCCAGGGCCCACACACCCCTCCATGCGGCTCTGCGTATCCCAAACAGTGTCACTGAAGTCTGTCTCCTGTCTGCTCTTGCCTCTGGCTCCAGTTCTGTTCTTCTAGCAGCAGTGGAAGCAGAAAGAGGAGAAAGACAAGCAGGATAAGGTCAGGCCTGGTTCAGCACTGTGTCTTTTTTGTTTAGTGACTGAACCATGACACTGTTGTTTTCGGACCGTTTCCTCTGATATTCTCCCCCAGAGCTGCTGAGAAGTGCCAGCCAGTGAAATGTGTCATCTGTCTCTTTAACTGAAAGTTTATACTGGAAACTCTGCCATGGACCAGAGCTGCAAGCCAGTGGGGTCCATGGGAAAAGTGTCTGTGTTGTTCCCACACATCTTTGTAGCTGCATCTGCTGGCTACTTCTTACCCTGAGCCTGATGCAGGGCTGAGACGCCGTGCGACAGAGACGTTTCCAAGACAGCCTGACTCAGTCGGCCAGCGCTCAGGGCTGGGAGCTGGCCACTTGTGCCCAGGGACAAGGGAGGGCTGTGCTGGCTGAGCGCAGGTGTTTGCTCACGGCCAGCACGTCCATAGGAATTTTGCCTGAGGCCAGATCTGAAGATGTCATGTGATAAGCATATGAAGTGAAAACAAGATCCAGCTCTGGACACACACAGAGAGTGGAAGAAAAAGTTGCTGAGGAAGCGCTTTAACCACATGACCCATTTACTACGTAACCCACAACCCGCCAGCCTGGAAGAAGGACGAGGTTGAGAGGGGCATAGGTAGGGGTCCTCCTCGGGGGGCCGGGCCCTGCAGACCATGGGGACTGAGAGTCCTGTCTGCCCCCGACCTTTTCTTCTAATCATCTCCATGCTGTCTAGAATCCTTACCTTAATTCACTTATCACAGTGTAAGTATCTAGGTGGTATGTATGTTTTTTCACTTAGCACTCTGTGTTCTGAAAGCCTGTTTGGGAATACCTTTCCCAATAAAGCTGTGAGCTCACTAAGGCAGAGATAAGAAGTCAGTCATGATACACATAAAATCACTGGACATTCAGATCCCATCACTTTGAAATCTAATATCTATAGGACAGCTTGACCTCAAGCAAATCAGTCTTGTAAATAAGTCTGTGGTGAGGATTGCTTAAGTTCCTCAGAAGAACTAATGATGGAGTGCCTGATAGCACCTCAGAACCCCTCCTTCTCTCTGAAAAATAGGTTCTTATTCATTTATTCATGCAGGCATGTCATGAGGGGTTCCACCTGAAGTCAGTTGTTATGGCTAGTAATGTTCCCATGACTTTGAAGTAATGAAATCCTACTTTCCTTACACTACTTTAAATTCTCAGATTTCCCTTAATTAATGATACTTTAGTGAACATACAGCTGGCTGGCCATATATATAACACATAATATATAACTTAGACCATATATACACGTTACTATATACATACGTACGCACTATATGCTGTGCTTGGCTGCTCAGTCGTGTCTGACTCTTTGCGACCCCATGGACTGTAGCCCGCCAGGCTCCTCTGTCCATGGGATTCTCCAGGCAAGAATGCTGGAGTGGGTTGCCATGCCCTCCTTCAGGCTATACACTCTGTAATATGTATTTAAAATATGCATTATTTATACTCTTATTTGCTGCTGCTGTTTAGTCATTAAATCATGTCCAGCTCTTTGTGACCCCATGGAATGTAGCCGACCAGGCTCCTCTGTCCATGGGATTTTCCAGTAAGAATATTGGAGTGGGTTGCCATTTCCTTCTCAAGAAATTTTCCCTACCCAGGGATTGAACATGCGTCTCCTACTTGACAGGTGGATTCTTTACCACCTAGTCACCAAGGAAGCCCTATATATATATACTCATTATATAATCTTTATATGTCCAAATAGATCTGTAAATGCACTTGTGTGTAGAAACCCTCATGACCATCTGTAATATTCAACTTTCTTTGTGTACAAAACTAACATCTAGGTTTAGAAATCTAAGTAAGGAATGATGAGGCCAAAAAATCAAATTACCGAGATAAAAGAAATAGCACTACAAGGTGCTCCGGTGTTTGCTAAACTGAAAACACTTTGTCCCCAATATCTGTACCAAACAAGATCATTAACAGATGATGACAATGTATTTCCTTTTAAGTAATCTTTATTGATTGATTATCCATTATATGCCACGTACTCTTATGGGCAGTGGGAATTAAACAGTGAAAAAGCCAGTGTTTCTGCCCTTATGATGATAATAGGAATGACAGAAACAAACCAAATACACTTGTGCACATTTGCGCACAAAATACAGCGGTAGAACTGATCCCATAGCTCATGGTCTTCTCATTACACCAGGCTGTCACCATACCATTAAAATCAACTTTTGTCACAGGGGCAATATAATAAAAAACACAAAACTATACTGTGACATCTGCAAGACAAAATACCGTGGCACTATTTGAAATCTCTAATAAAAAACTGTTTCTACTTTATGTACAGCAAGAATCTAACCTATAAAGAAATTCGCGGTCCCTGTATTGCATCCTCTTTGCTATCGCCACTGCTGAAAATGATACTGACTCTTGGGTACTGAGCTCCTTCTGTGCACCAGGTATTGTGAACGTTATTTCATTTAATCCTCTCAACGGTCTTATGAAGTTGGTATTATTTTCATTTTTATTGATGGAAGGGGAAGCTCTAAGAAACTATGAGGGTCATGCAAACTCTTGTAGCCACTGAGTGTTAGATACCCATTTCAAATACATGTCTCTCTAGGTTTCACTTCCATCTACATTCCAAAATAACACCCAGAAAACATAAAAACATTTCAAAGAGGAAGGGAAGATAATCATAAAAATACAGGTATCCAAATAAATGTTTTATCTTATGTTCTGCTTATCAACTGTTATGTAACAAACCACCATAAAACGCAGTGGTTTAAACAATAGTAATTTTTAAGCAATAGTAATTTTTAAAAATTGAAATATTGTTGATTACAATATCCTGATAGTTTTAGGTGTTCACAAAGTGATTCTGTTATACAGATATTCATTCTTTTCAGAATCTTTTCCCATATAGGTTATTATGGAATATTGAATGTAGTTCCATGTGCTAATCAGTAAGTCCTTGTTGTGTAGCTGTTTTATGTAGAGTCGTGTGTATCTGTTCATCCCAAACTCCTAATCTATCCCTCCCCTGCTTCCATTTGGTAACCATACGTTTGTTCTCTATGTCTGTGGGTCTATTTCTCTTCTGTAAATAAATTATTTGTAGATTTCTATTCAGATTCCACATATAAACAATATCATCTGATACTTGTCTGTCTTTGTCTGATTTACCTCACTTGGTGTGGTAATCTCTAGGTTTATCCGTGTTCCTACAAATGACATTATGTCATTCTTTTTTATGGCTGACTGGTATTTCATTGTATATATACCACATATTCTTTATCCATTTATCTGTCAGATAACACTTAGATTGCTTCCATATCTTGTCTATTACAAAATAGTGATGCCAAGAGCATTGAGGTGCATGTGTTTTTTCGAATGATAGTTATTTCCAGACATGTGCCCAGGAATGGGATTATAGCATCATTTGTGCTTAGCTGTTCAGTTGTGTCCAATTCTTTGTGACCCCACGGACTGTAGCCCACTGAGCTTCTCTGTGCATGGGGATTCTCCCTGCAGAAATACTGAGTTGACTGTGATGCCCTCCTCCAGGGGATCTTCCCAACCCAGGGATCGAAACCAGAATCCCACAGGTGGATACTTTATCATCTGAGCCAACAGAGAAGTCCATGAATACTGGAGTAGATAGCCTATCCCTTCTCGAGGGGATCGTCCCAGCCCAGGAATCGAACCAGGGTCTCCTGCATTGCAGGCAAATTCTTTACCGGCTGAGCTATCAGGGAAGCCCCTTCAGGAGCATATGGTAATTCTATTTTTAGTTTTCAAGGAATCTACATACTGTTTCCTAGATGGACTGGTTCCTTTTTGCCCCACACTCTCTCTAGCATTTATTATTTGTTGATTTTCTGATGATGGCCATCCTGATTGGTGTGAGGTGATACCTCATGGTAGTTCTGATTTGCAGTTTTAAATAATTACTGATGTTGAGCATTTTTTCACATGCCCATTGGCCATCTGTTTGTCTTCTTTGGAGAAACGTCTATTTAGATCATCTGCCTATTTTTTTTTTTGATTGGCTTGTTTACTTAATATTGAGTGTTATGAGTCATTTGTATAGTTTTGAAATTAATTTCTTGTTGGTGGCATCATTTGAGGATGTTTTCTCCATTCATTTTGCCCGTGAATCTGATGCTGGGACAGGGTCCAGCAGCATGAGTGTCTCTGCTCCATTCCACATTACCTGGGACTGGGACCTTAATTGAATATATGTTCTTTCTATGTGATGGCATGACTTTATTACACTACAATGGGTAGTTTTCAGGGACCAACATCCCAATAAGCAGAGTAAATCAGGTGAAAGCTATATTGCATTTTATTTGCTAGTATTGCAAGTCAAACAGTATCACTTTTGCAACTTTGTAAATATTAGAAGGCAGTCACTCAGCCTAGTCATTGTTCTCGGAGAAGGCAATGGCAACCGGTTCCAGTCCACTTGCCTGGAAAATCCCATGGGCGGAAGAGCCTGGTAGGCTGCAGTCCAAGGGAGGCAAATGTGATTCCGCCTTGTAATAGGGTTAGTGCAGGCACATGTTTAAAAGTAAAAGACATGTTTGCTATGTCTTCTTCAAAATTTTGGATAGTCAGCGGGCTTAAGGAAGCCCACCGAATGCATGGGAGAAGCAGGAGTCAAACACAGGTCCTTCCAGCTCAGGGCAGGTTCTTTACTCTGATATCCTGCCAGCCAGTGATCGATCAATTCTAATTCAGCCTGGAAATGTGTCTGACTCTCCATGTGTCCCTCTTAGGAACTTTGCCTCCCCTAATGTAATACAGCTAAAATGGGTTTATAAGAGTTTGCCACAGGTCTTAAAAAATATAAAAAGATCATCACATGAATCAAGTCTGCATTTTAGTCAGTGTAAGTCTGGTGTTAAAGCCACCTTTCTTAATGTTCTAATAACTTGGTCATTATATTTCACTAAAGTCAAAATTAAAGGGGGGTGGATTTTACAAAGAAGACATACGCTTTAATGAAAGTAGACATATGGGTGTATCTAAGGGAAATAAAAACTACCACATAAATTCAAAACATGATTTGAACGTGGCTGCAAATGCATTTACATTCAGACTATTAGTTACTTAAATAGTCAGTATGGATAACCCGTGTCCCAACATGTGGACCCTGTATTCAGTGAAGCTTTTACTTTTCTCCTCACACCATGAAAGACCACGTTCACTTAGTCTGCCTCAAATGTATTTCCAGGAAGAAGGATCCTGTTTTCTAATCCAAAACTGTAGTACAGTGGCAGCAACCCCAAAAGACCTGGTATTTTGGAATCATGAAACTAGGTCTTCAATTCCACTAATAAGTCTTCTACTTGTTAGCTGGGAGATCTTGAGCAAGTTGCATAGGTTTTGTGAGATTCAGTTTCCTTGTCTGTAATTGTAATAAGTATATGTTGGAAGCTGCATAGATATTCAGGATACTGCTGTTTTTTTAGCAAGGGTTTTACCCCTTTTTCCAAAGAACAGGGGGAATATTAGCTCCCTTGGCTACCAGGAGAGCGTCTCAGAATCCCACGATATGCCTGGTGAAATAGTTCAATTGGGGGATTTGTGTCCTGTTGGCTTGTAGACAAACATTTTCTAAACTGAATTTTACTTATTATACATGTGGTATTTACCTATCCAAGAGTACTGTTGAGTTTTGAAGTTGCATCTATGTCCTCTCTTCTACCAACCACTCAAATCCACTCATCTGTCTGCATTTCTCAAATTTAATAAATGGTACTACCATCTATCCAGCTTATTAAGGGCGCAACCTAGAACTCATCCCTCCCTGCTACCTCTGTTTCCCCTTTGGGACCCCAGCCGGGACTTGCACTCACCCATCACAGCCGACTCTCCTCCAGCTGTGCTCTCTGATTCCATTGTGACTCCCTGAATTTACACCATCATCTCCAGATCAAACAAGTGCATCCAATTCCTGTTTCCTCTCCTACCCCACCCTGTACCCCCGGCTTCCTGTGGTTTAGATCTCATGCAACATAGCCAAAGGGATGATCTTTCCAGAACAAGATTGTACAACTGGGATTCCAACTCTTCTCAGTGCCCTTGAAATAGACCCCAGACTCCTCACAGTGGCTCACAGACCTCTGCCGGCCAAGACCCTAACCCAGCTCCTGTCCACCCACCTCCCCACTAAATGTCACCCTGTTTCCCTTTATTCTGTTGCTTGCCAAACTTTCCCCCACCACCTCTTAATAGTGAGGTTCTAGCTCTTTTCAATATTCAGAAGCTTCATCCCTTTTCCCACTTAAATTTGACATGTACTAAAGTATCCATCCCCTTGTTCTTTTCATTTTACCGTATTTTCACATTCTGCATAGAGGTTATTACTTCCTGATATTTTCTTCCTATTTGTTTGTTTACTCTCTACCTCTGTCAGTAGAATGGAAACTTCATGGGAAAGGAAACTTCTTTGTCTCATTCACCTTTTTAACCCCAGACTGCCGAGAATAGGCACCCAGTGAACATTTAGTATACAGTAGTTGAAAGAATGGAGAAGGCAATGGCACCCCACTCCAGTGCTCTTGCCTGGAAAATCCCATGGACGGAGGAGCCTGGTGGGCTGCAGTCCATGGGGTTGCTAAGAGTCGGACACGACTGAGTGACTTCACTTTCACTTTTCACTTTCATGCATTGGAGAAGGAAATGGCAGCCCACTCCAGTGTTCTTGCCTGGAGAATCCCAGGGACGGGGGAGCCTGGTGGGCTGCCGTCTATGGGGTCATACGGAGTCAGACATGGCTGAAGTGACTTAGCAGCAGCAGCAGTTGAAAGAATAGAAAATTCTTCCCCAACCAATAAAAAGTATTGTTAGTAATCATATTACATCAGGAGACACACAGTGAAACACGTCCTTTTGACTAAGTCTGTTTCAGGGACTCTTAGGGGTAGAAAGAAACTTCATAAAATAGGAAGGGCTGGGCTGGGCGGTGGGAGCTGCTGTCTTGTTCTGATTCCACCATAGACTCTCTGTAACTTTGAGAAAGTTACTTACATTTTACAGGCATCAAGTCTCCCATCTTTAATCCTCTCCAAGTGTCCTTTCTGCACTGACAATTCTATACTAACCAACATAAAGTGAGTTAAAAATGGATGTCACAGCTTATTATTTTCTTATCACAGGGAATAAGAAGAGTTGCTAAAACAAATAAGAAGAGAGAGAGAGAAGGACTTTTCTGAGACTCTTAAGGCAGTGAAATATGATAATTTGTTTATATATTAATAGGAGGTGATATTTTTGGCATCTTCATGCACCTGATCTATTCAGAACATGCTTTCCATATGGTAATAGTGAATGTGCAGAGAAGGTAGGAAACTTCCCCGAGGTCATAAGAAGTCAAGAATAGCAAAAACACTAACTTATATTTTTAGAAAAAAATTTTGGAAGTATGGTTAATTTACAATGTTGTGTTAATTTCTACTGTACTGCAAAGTGATTCAGTTATACATATAAATATGTGCATTGTTTCTGTATATTTTCCATTGAGGTTTATTACAGGATATTGACTGTAGCTCCCTGTGCTACAAAAATAGGACCTTGCTTGTCCATTCTCTATATAACAGTCTGTACCTACTAATCCCAAACTCCTAGTCTATCCTTCCCCGTGTCCCTTTCTCCTTGACAATCACATGTGAGCCTGTTTCTGTTTTGTAGATGGGTTCATTTATGTCATATTTAGACTCCATATATGTGATATCATATGGTATTTGTCTTTCTCCTTCTGACTAATTTCACTTAGTATGTTAATCTCAAGGTCCTTCCACATCACTGCAAATGACATTATTTCAAAAAACATTAACTTCATAGAATATTTATGTATCAGTTGCATGATTTACTTTATAACATATTTGGTGGTTATAAGGTAGACATGGGAATACAATTATACCAGCTGCACAGATGAAGTCCATCAGTCTATACTATAATGGCATCTCACAGCTTGTTACTAGGGATTCAGAGCTAAGCATGTGTTTCCTTCCTGCCTGGAGTCCTCAGGATAACGGCCAGAGAAAAGCAGCAGAGTCCGGTGAGGAGCCTAGGCCGTGGTACCATTTGGCTCTGTCCATGCCCCTGGTCCACTGCAGATCAGCCATGAGACCTTAGGTAAGGTCCTCAGCATCTCTAAGCTTCAGCTTCCTCATCAAAAAGAATGAAGTTAATAAAAATAATGATAATTTCACCCATATCATTGGAATATCATTGGAAGGATAAACATGGTTGGACACCTGTACCCTTCATAATTTAAGTTCTCAATTTACCTAAGTTCTTTTAAATGATAGAGGTATCTTTATACTTATAATTTTCACTGTCCTTTCATTTTTTCTAAAAGGTAAGGATGAGTGCATTATGGTGTTTTTACTCCTCCACACTTTCCTTCATACGTGTGTGTTTGTGTGTGTGTGTGTGTGTGTGTGTGTGTAGGGTCTGATGAGAAATGGCAAGCTATGTTCTAGGTGTTGTGGAGATTGTTAGGCTATAATCTCAGTTTGGCACAATAGAGACATTTTAGATTTTGAAGCAAAAAACAACTGAACCCCACTGCTCTTGTACTTCTTTGCTGAGTAGCAATGGTCAGGTCATATGAAATGAGTTTCTGAGTTGCACTTGTTCTCATCTGCAAAACGGGTAACATGTTAACCCAACTTGGAGGCTTTCTGAGGATTATGAGTGCATATTAAAGGGGCTGGTCATAGAGGCCACTGCAATTTTAGGAGCCTATGTCCTTGTAGGCTGAATTAGAGATAACATGTGTATGCTAGCAAGAGATAAAATGTTCTGCAAAGGAGAAATGACTTCTCCTCAGGTAAATCTTAGAGATCTTCTATGGGAAGGCATCTCTTTTTCTTAGACAGAGCATATATAGAAGTCACTGTGATGGGAAAAGTTGTGGAGGGAGGATGGCATGATTTGTCCTCAGGGAAATCAGTGAGAAACTCTATTTAGGAAGGAAACAGTTGAGGTGTTTGCTGCTTATTAAAGATGGGGAAGCAGAAAGATTGGGAAGAAAGAAAGATAGGAAGAATCAGGGACCTTCTATGATTTCAGATACTTTGCAGCATAATTCTGTATATGATTCATCTGTTTGAATGAAGTAGACCACTTGAACTACAGAATGATATGATAGGAAGGTTGCAGAGAAAACCGGCTGGGTCTGGGGGAGACTACAGTCAAGGACATAAGTCAGGTACCTCTGTCTGTAGTCAGTGAAGGAGGTAAGAAGCATGGGGTCGTAGGAAAAGAAAGGAAAATAGAGTGATTCGTTTTCATGAACATGAACAAAGCGGAGTCTTAAACAATGTTGTCCTGGGGCATGTGAGCTATTGGGGCAATTAAAAAATGTTCAATAGATGCCTTATAAGCATAAAAAGACACATTACAATTTTATAGTCTTACATCAGTCACTGAATAAGATGTTATTATTCTAGTCCTATAAATGAAGAAATGGAAACTTGGAGGTAAAGTAACACACTTGGACTCAGTGGTAAAGAATCCACTTGCCAATAGGAACCGCAGGAAACGTGGATTTGATCCTTGCATCAGGAAGATCCCCTGGAGGAGGGCATGGCAACCCACTTCAGTGTTCTTGCCTGGAGAATCCCATGGACAGACGGGCCTGGCGGACTGCAGTCTATACGGTCACAGAGTTGTGTGCGACTGAGCATGCATGCGAACAAAATACCTTAGATCGTCTCAGAGGGATCTGAATCCAAGTAGATTTAACCTCAAAGCCCAGGACTAGTAGAAGTCAGACACAGACGTCGAGAAGGGAAGAAGGGAAAACAAGATTGAGATCCTGAGTCCAGCTTCCTTGTTCGGTGTGATAGTTCTACCAAATGAGGAGAGAGGTGATTACTGAAGAAGCCGTGTTTATATATGATAGATGTAGCTGGTCACAAAATGTCATATTTATGTACATATATAAAACACACCCTTTCCTATGTACACCTGCTTACAATATGTGTGTAAATACACACATATACATTATGTGATGTGTATATATATATATATATATATATAATGTGTATGTGCATTTTCTGTGTATACATATATATGTAAATATATATATTTTTTCTTTTCAGATTCATAATCATCCCTATGTAGTACCCATTTAGACTAGGGGAAAACGAAATGACAATATTCAGCATAGCTGTTGGATCTAATACTTGATATGTGTCAGGTTTTTACAAGTGTTTTAGTTCTTAGTACAGCTGAATTGTAAAAGTGAAAGTGCCAGTGGCTGGGTCGTGTCTGACTCTCTGTGGCCCCATGGACTACACAGTCCGTGGAATTCTCCAGGCCAGAGTACTGCGGTGGGCGGCCTCTCCCTTCTCCAGGGGCTCTTCCTAAGCCAGGGATTGAACCCAGGGCTCCTTCATTGCAGGCGGATTCTTTACCAGCTGAGCCACTAGGAAGATGAACTGTGAAATCACCTCGTTTAATCCTTACAGTGGCTTCTGTGCTGTGCCTTGTCGCTCAGCCACGTCCGACTCTTTGCGACCCCATGGGCTGTAACCCGCCAGGCTCCGCTGTCCATGGGGGTTCTCCAGGCAAGAACACTGGAGTGGGTTGCCATGCCCTGCTCCAGGGGCTCTTCTCAACCCAGAGATTGAACACAGTCTTGAGGTATAGGTTATTACTAATAAACTGAGGTTCAAAGATGTTAGGTAAGAAACCATGTGACTCTACCCATATCTGTAGAGATGCACGTGAATCTTAAAACCTGCTTAAATTCAGCTTTTATGGACAAGCAAAAACAAACTTTGCTGGAGTCTGCCAGGTCATCAGCTACCCAGATGCCAGTTATACAACATCCCCTTGAACTGAATCAAGTCAAGATGGGATTTTGCCTAGTAAACTGTATTATATAGACACAGTCAGAAGTCATTCCAAAATCTATCTGGGTAATCATTTCATAAGATGCTCCCAAGAATAGAAAACTAATTCTCTCTGTGAACACATTGCTGACAGGGAAAAGAAGTCAGATAAGGAGAAAATCAGAAATGAAGTTGCTGACACTCTAACAATCCATCTGTGTATTCAGCAAAATTTTTGGATTAAGTTTAGAAAAGATAAGATGTCACAATATTGGAGTAGTTGCAGAATCCACCTTGGGAGGATTAGGAAAAACGAGAGAGGAAGTAAGAAGGATGGAAGAAAGGAAGAAATAAGGAAGAAAGGAAGGGAAGGAAAGAAGACCTTTTGGACAACTGTCTATGAATTAAGGTCCTATATTTTCTCTCATTTAGCACCTTGAGTAAAGATAAAGACATTCTCAACATGGAGGCATGATTTTAGGCAACTAAGTCCCTGTGATCTTCTCAAGGCCCTCAAGTTCAAAAACAACAGTTCAATTACACAATGGATGGAGTTATTCAAAACAGTGCTACTACATAAGGAATTTTCTAGGAGGAGGTGCAGATATGTGGCATTTGGATCCTGAATTGGTCATTTGTTGGCCAAGAGTCATGGAGGACATACATTTCCCAAGTGGTAAAATTGAAATAAAATTTTCTTCTCCAAGTGAAGAGAACTTTTCCAACTCTGTGAATACTTCAAGGATAACTACTGAGTCTTTTTCATTTCTGTATCCTTCTAGAACCTGGTACAAAATAGGTGCTCACAAAATCGTTCTTATATGTGAAAATCATGAGAATATGGCCTAAAAGTACTTTTAGTTTATATTAATACGTTAGTTTATATTCCTATGTCATGCAGGATAGGTAAATTATGTTGCCATAACAAGCTGCTGCTGCTGCTAAGTCACTTCAGTCGTGTCTGACTCTGCGCGACCCCATAGACGGCAGCCCACCAGGCTCCCCCGTCCCTGGGATTCTCCAGGCAAGAACACTGGAGTGGGTTGCCATTTCCTTCTCCAAGAAGGAAAAATAAAAAGGAAAGAAGGAAGGGAAAGTTACAACATCTCAAAGTCTTAAAACAATGTTCCATTTTTCAAATAGGGCAGATAATCATCGTGCATTGGCTGGGAGGGAGTTCTGCTGCGTGTTCTCCTTCAAGGAGCCAAAATTATAGAGTAATTTGTCTCTCCAGTGTCACCTTGACAGAGGAAGAGAGGGCTCTGGAATCCCTCAAACCTACTACAACCTGGAACTGACATATTTCCCAGAAGGAAATACGGAGGGGAGGAAGGATAATTTTTCCTCTAAGCTTCTGAGTTCTTGGCAGAGACCCCTGTAACAAGGTAGATTAACAAAAGAAAAGCAAACAGAAGTTTACTAAAATGTATAACTCATGTCTTGATGGGAGATACCCAGGGAAAAATGAGTAACTCAAAGAGATGGCTTAGAACTCCAGCTCATGCAGCATCTTCAACAAACAATAAATTTGTGGCAAAAGGACGGTGGTTTTAGGCTTCTAGCAGTAAAGATAAAAGCCAGTATTAATATTTGATATGTAGATTCCTCTGGAGGCCATCTCCAGGCTGACGGAGTCTAAAGTTGTCTCCAGGTGATTAACTTCCTGGTAGAGAGGAGAAATGGACACTTTGGAAAACTTATGTCCTGCTTTTAGGCAAATAGAGGAGGATAGAGAACTCCCTTGTCTCTGCTTATTCTCCATTGTCTTCAGCTCAAATTGATCCATAGGCCAAATGGTGTATTTCGGAGAGGCCTAGTCTCTACCCTTCAAATTCTCCTGCTCATCAAATACCTAACCCTACTACATGCATGGAAAGTGAAGGAAACACAGTAACAAATATAGCCTTAGTGTTCATAACACAGGGGGAAACAGGGAAAAACAAACAAGCACACAGGAGAAAAAGTCATACCCAAAGAAGAACTGGAATAAAAGGACATTTGCCATGTTGCTTTATCCTTCTCATCCTGTAAAGTGTATTATTTTGTTTATTTTTTTAAATTGTGGGCACAGGAAAGAAAAACATATCCGAACTCTAAACTCTGATGAGCTATTTTAAACTGGTGAATCTAAATTTATACATTTTCATGTATGTATGAATATCTGTAGCCTGAATTTTAATTCTAGCTGAAAATACATGATTAATATCAAAATTAGCTTTTGTATTTAGTTACTATTAGAGTTTTTTATATATTAGTTTATGCTAAAATCAACTTTAATTGGAAAACTTGTATCTGGAAAGTATTATTTTATTCCTTCTTTTTTAAAAAAAAAATCAAAGCACGTTTTCAAAATTAATTTTGCAATTAGTCACAAAGCCCAAGTATGCATGGAGACAAAACTGTTTCAATAGGCACTTGTTGGCATGTAGATAAAAAAATCATGCTGTAGTTTTCCATTCATACAACGCCCCATCTAGTGCTGCTTTTATGAGTCTATTGCCTGTGAAACACTGTCCGCATGTGTGTGTGTGCAAGCGTGAAACGGCACGCCACGGGGCCCTGCTGGCATATGTTCCCTCGTGCTCTGAATGCTGGCCCGCTTCAGCCTGGCCCGTGGAGCTGGCAAAGCGGACAGCGCCGCTCTCGGCAGTGAGGGCCGGCTCGCCATTGCTGCAAGTGCCCGAGGACGCCAGCACCCCGCCGGCCACCTTGCGCCGAGTGCGTCCCAGGAGCTCCGGTCATTCGCCCTCTTTTGTGGCTTCTTCTGCAGCTTCATATTTCATGTTTGTGAAAGTTGTTTTGATCCTTCAAGACTCAAAGATGTTTAGGTGCTGGTACATGGACTAAAGCAAAGAACCAAAGGAAGACACTTACTCTGGATTATTAAAAAAAAAAACATTTTATGGCAGCCAGATGTGCTGTCTGAAAAAAAAAAAAAAACACAAAAACATAGGGCATATGAAAATGACTAGGCAGTTAGATTGGTAGAAATCCTTTGATATTATAAAGGGCTTTAAGCATATGGCAGTTGGAGAAGTTTTAACCAATAAATGAAAAAAGAAAGCTAAAGGAAAATGAGGCCTTGGGTGGTTTATGCTGCAGGCAGTTTGAATACATCTCTATAGGGGCTGCTAAGAGCACTGTAGTTCTGACTGATTGCCACCTGAAAAGCAGTCCTGTCTCCTGCTAAATGAAGGACAGTCTCCGTGCTATCTCAGTGGATTCTTTAATCTACGCACATGTTCTCTGGGTGTCACAGAGTTCTATGTCCTTGATTTGATAGCTCAGGTCTCCAGTGTCTTAGTAATGCCATGCCTTTCACAGTTTAAATACGGAGATGTCTTCATCAACGACTAGCCAAGTATTCATGCACTTGAGCCTGCTCCCTCACACCTGCCCTGTGGGGCTCTTTTGATCAAGTTAAGTATGATACCTCCCCCAGTTATTCATCAGTGCCCTTGGGTCTTTTGTGGATGTGTGCTTTCCTGCCTCAGGGCAACGCTAATTTCATTTCTTATCCTCCACAGTGCCTGAATACACAGTTTACCTAAAGGTTAAGAATTATGAGTCTAATTAAAACAATGGAGTAATTCCACTCCATTAACATTAATAGTGCATGGAAAACACTCCCCATGGCTTCATTTTTTAAGACCAGCCATTTCCATGTCTATTTTCTCTTTCCGATTTTTTTCTTCCTACACCACTTGATGAAAATCTGATGCTAGCAATGGCACCTACATTGATAAAAGAGAAAAAGTGATAACGGTTCCTGCTTGTCACTATCTTATTCCTCCACTGCTGAGGGCAACATCCTTGAGACAGGTCAGTTTATTGATCAGAAACAGCCCATAGGAGAACAGAGCCAGAGGATGGGGAGTTGTGGGGAAAACTGTGCTGCAGATGAAGAGGATGGTGCTTGTTCATCAAATGACAAAATGTCAGCTCTTCTTTCATCCTGGAACGGAAAGTTCATTTAAAATAAGTGACTGATGGTGATGTAGTATGGAATTCTCTGGCCTTCCAGTGCTGCCTGCTATCAGGCCCTCTTATCCTGTTCAATTTATATGCAACCATTAGGGCCTCGATCCCATCAGTGAGAGCATACGTTAGTCCTGCATTTAGCCAGAAAGTTGACTGCATGTGGAGGAAACAGTGAAGCCTAGAAGTTGCACTAACCTGTGGATTTCCCTCCACACTTTCCTTCAGGGGCTCCCTGCCGAGGGCCCAGGGGCTGAAAGACCTTCAGAAACTAGAAAGTTTAGGAGCAATTGTTCTGCATGTCTGTTCCAGAGACCTTGAGGGAAAAAGAGTAAATTAAATATACAGCGGATATGTAGAAAGAAAGATGTTGCCCAGGCAATTGGGTGATATGGAATGAGACCTTCAACATATTTTATTTGCCAAAATTTGGCAGGCTCCAGCTTATCTTTCCTGCATGGGTCCCTTATTTCCTTATTTATTGTTTTATATATTGTTTATTAAATAATTTGTCATTATTTACATACTATTTGTTGTCTTATATGCCCCCATGGATCCTTTCTGACCCATTTTTGAGCTCAGAGTTTACCACAGCATGAAACACAATGTTTTATATGTTACATGGGTGGACTTAAAATACATTATCTGTGTTTTAATTTGAGCATATGTTGCTTAGTTGCTCAGCCGTGTTCAACGCTTTGCAACCCCATGATCTGTAGCCCACTGGGCTCTTCTGTCCATGGGATGTTTCAGGCGAGAATGCTGGAGTGGGTTACCATTCCCTTCTCCAGGGGATCTTCCCGACCCAGGGATTGAACTTGGGTCCTCCTGCATTGCAGGCAGATTCTTTACTGGCTGAGTTACCAGGGAAGCCCAAACATATGTTAGGAAATGTATATATATATATATATACAATTGCCACATCCAATGCATGGTTTTAATACTCTTGTTACTAAGAACATAGTACAAGTTAAAAGGAAGTTAGTATGTTTAAGGTCAGTTAAGTTAAAAATAAAATATATGAACTAAGTAATAGTGTAGGAAGAAACGGTCATAAACTCAAAGCTGCTTCTGCTGTGGCAGAAAGTTAGGAAGTGCTAGGATGCTTTTTCTTCTGCTGAAAACCTAGGATCTGTTATATTGCCACTTCTCACCTCTGGTCCCACTTGCAGAGTGGGACCTTTCTCATGCAACACTGCTGATCACATTTCTTTTTTCCCTTCCAAGGCTGCCTCCTCCATGAAGCTCACTCTGATTCATGCAGGCCAAGTCAGTGTCTGTTTTCTCCACTCCCTTTATACCTGCTTCATCTTTTCATTGTATTATTTATCCACTTTTGTTATAGCCAATTGTATACCTAGAACTAGCATGCAAACAGAATTCATTTTACATTCACAGCACCTGGGTTTGCATATAGCAGATGCTAAATGATGAGCTTTGATTATATAATTTCTCCAGACTTCTCTTAAAAAGGACAACAGCTCCACAGTTGCTCAATCCCATGGTGGTGCCGAGAAATGATTTCATGATTTGGCACAGTGATCACGTTCTCATCTTTGGAATACGTCCTTCTCTTGACTCTGAAGATTCAGCACTCACCAGTTTGGTTTCTACCTGCCAGTGCTTTCAGTATCTTTTTTTCCATTGGTTCTTTCTTTTCCCCTCTCACTGAAAGTGGGGATTCAGTCTCCAGACTCTGCCCTGGTTCTCTTCGTCCCCTGTTCATTCCCCCCCGAGGCTTTAATTCAGTCTCATGCTGAAGATCCAAATCTGGATCTCCGGCCAAGGTTCCTTTTCTAAATGCAAGATTCATATAACCACCTGCCTCCTGGTTTCACAATGTTCACAGATAATTTTCTGATCTTTTTCCACACCTGCTCCTCCAGGATGCTTTCCCAGACATGTGAATGGCAGCTCACTTTGTCAGATACTGAGACCAAGAAGCCTGGGAGTTACGCTGGATTCCCCTGCAGCCTGCCTTCTTCCAGCCGGCTGTGATCCCAGAGTGGTAAACTACTTGGTCTTTCCCCAGACCCAAGCAGCAGCATCTCTAATTTGGATTGTCACAGTTTCCTCCAAGATGGATTTTCTGGCTTTTTCCCTTCATTCTCCAGTTTGTTCTTAAAAGTCAGAGTGTGTTTCTCCAACTACAAAGATCCAAAATCTCCCCATCTCACTTAAAGAAAGACTAGTGACTGCCCAAGACTTCCATAATTTGGACCCAACTGACCCCTCTATGTCTTCACCAACACTTTTCCACACATTTTTTTTTTTTTTTTTTTGGATTATACTACTCCTAGAAGGTATGGAGTGGTATCTCCTTTTGGTTTTGAATTTTATTTCTTTAAGAATTAATTATGCCCCAAATCTTTTCATGTGCTTGTTATCATTTGTGTATCTTCTTTGGGCAAATGTCTGCTCAAATTCTTTGTTCATTTTCTATTTGGATTTTTGTCTTTTTGTTGTTAAGTGTTTTACCTATCTTAAATACTAAACTCTTCTCAGATATATGATTGTGAATGATTTTTCCTATTCTCTAGTTTATCTTTTAACTTCGTTGAAAGAAGTTAAAAAAATAAGTTAAAAAGTTTAACTTCCTTTGATGTAAAGTTTTTAGTGAAGTCCAATTATCTGTATTTTCTTTTGCTGTTTGTACTTTTAATGTCAAAACTAAAATCCACCTTAGAGCTTTTGAATTTGTTCCTCCACATGCAGAGCTCTTTTCCAATTTACCACATGCCTTTAACTTGGCATAAATATAAACCTTCACTCTTTATCATGTTTATAATTGGAAGGCTGCCTTGACCTAGCACTCCATAGCCCCATTTTTTTTTACTTCATCAGTTACTTCCATAGGATATAAGTTACTTAATTATGTATGCATATTTCCAGACTTTATGTTGGTAAGGCACAGACAAGCGGCTGCTTACAAATTCTCATATTGGCACATCAGCAGTAGAGCTGGCTACAGGGGAGGTGTTTGCAGGGGAGGTCAGCTCGTCAACAGGAGACCGATTCTTACTGTGTATAAGCAGTTTTATGTCCCTTTCCTCACTTCTCTTTGACTTCAGCTGTTATTTCATCATTGGCGTAATTATCAGCATAGTCATCACTATCCAGCAATATTTAGAAAGTTTCCACCTCCTCATGGGGCTGAGTTAAGTATAGCTATAGAAGCACACATTTGGGATTTTTTGGGACACTCAATTTAAAAATAAGTTTATTGAGCAATGTAACCCAATTTTTGGCTCAAAACACACATGGGCATAAGGAACAGCGATAACGCATTACTGCTTCTGAACTGAGCTTACGACCTTGCATCAATGTCCAAACTTTTCAGAACCACAATTTCCTCATCTGCAAAGTAAGGTTGCTCTGAGGATTAAAGAAAATCACTCCCGGGAGACACTTGCAGTGTGGATTGTATGCTCAATTTCATTTGCTAGTAAGCCAGGCATAGCATAATTTAAATGGTAGCTATTGTAAGGAATATTAAGGTTATTAGTAATAATAACTCTGTTGTCTTAAACAGTAGGAGGACTCAGTTCTAAAGCACTGAATCATCAAAAAAAAACCTTAACCTGTGCTTAGAATGTGTTCTTTTTTTTTTTTTTTAATGCATCAACTTAATAGTTATATTGGTGGTGATAGTACCAATGATGATTATTAAAATGAGAGCTACTGAGGGGTAAATCCACAGTTCCTTATAGGGTATCAGTAATTAACATCACAAGGTAAAGATATTTGTGAGTTACATTTTTTTCTGCCTCTTAACTTGATTTTCTAAATATTTCAGCCAACCTATGTCTAATATTCTCAATAAGCTTAGTTCACAGGGACCACTTTGTGTACAAAATAAAGTTTCTCCCAGGATGATAAAAGCAACCCCCTTTTATTGAACACCTACTCTGTGCTAGAACATCAGGCTAATTACTTATGCAGTTAATGTTTTAATTGTCACCCATACTATTCTTCTGATTTTGTAGAGATGCCCCTGAGGTACAAAGGGAACTAGAAATTGCTACAGTTGCATAGCTAGCTATGCGGGAAAAGTGGAGATTTCAACTCAGTTTTCTTTCTCCTGACTTCCAAGCCTTAAAACATTTTCACAATAATAAGGTGCTGATTTTTTTTTAATTTTTACAAAAATGTATTTAACGTGCTGTAAGATTTGTGCATTCAAAGTCTATAGTTCCTGGTTTAGGTATATTCATGAAGTTGAAAATATCACTACAGTCTAATTTTCAAGAATATTTTAACCTATCCAAAGTAATACCGTATGTATTTTTATATTCTCCATTCTAGCTCCCAAACTGCCTTACCACTCACAATGCCCCAATGCCAAGCAAATACTAATCTACCTTCCTATTCTAGACATTTCACATAAATGCAATAATAAAATATGATATATAATCTATCATAACTGGAAATTTTTACTTAGCATAACATTTTAAAAATTCACCCATGTGGTAGCATGTATCTATGTTTAGTTCTCTTGTTGCCAATTAATATTCCATATATTAATCATTAGCATATTATTGATATTTGGATGTACCATGTTTTCTTTATCCATTTATCAACTTAGGAGCATTAAGTTGGTCCCACATTTTTGGCTAACATGAATAATGCTGCTATAGCATTAATGCACAATTTTTGAAGAGAAATAGGTTTGAATTTCTCTTGGATATATACCTGGAGTGAAATAACTGGGTCATATGGAAATTCTGTGTTTAACACTTTGAGGAACTGCCAAATCATTTTCCAAAGCCTCTTTACTGTTTTATACTCCCATCAGCAGTGGATGAAGCTCCCAGGTTTAACATATCCTTGCTGCTTCAGATCCTCTGTCTTTGTCTTCACTATTCAGGAAGGTGTGAAGTGGTGTCTCACTGTGACCATGGCATTTTCCTAATCACTAGTTGCTGACTGCTTTTTCATATGCTTATTGTGACCTTTTATATCTTCTTTAAAGAAATGTCTATTCAAATTATTAATGCATTTTAAACTTGGATTATCATTTTATTGTTGATGTGTAAGAGTTTTAAATATATTCTGAATAATATTCTCTAATCAGAAGTAGGCATTCTGCAGAGATATTATGGGTTCAGTTTCAGACCACTGCAGTAAAGTGAAAATCATAGTAGAGCAAGTCACAGGAAGATTTGAGTTCTCAGTGCTCATAAAAGTTATGTTCACACTACATTTAGTCTATTAAGTGTGCAATAAAATTATACCTAAAAACAATGCACATACTTTGTGCAGTAAATCTTTATTGGTAAAAAATGCTAACCATTATCTAGCAACAGTAGGGTTGCTACTAACCTCCAGTTGTACAAAAAACACAGCATGAAGCACAATAAAGCAAAGCCTAATAAAATGAGATACGTTTGTATGTGATTTGAAAATATTTTTTCCCATTCTGTGGCATCTTTTCACTTCTGAATGGTGTCCTCTGATGCTCAGCTTTTTAATTTTAAAAGCATCCAATTTAACCTATTTTTTTTTTGGTCATTTTTGTTTCCTGGTGTTATATGTAAGAAACCATTACCTAATCCAAAGTCACAATGATTTATTCCTGTGTTTTCTTCCAGGAATTTTATAGTATTAGCACTTCAATTTAGATCTAAGATTCTTTTTAAGTTATTTTAATTTATGGTGTACGATGAGAGTTCAAATTAATTGTTTTGCATGGATTATGAAAATTGAACTGGCCTGTTTATCTAAAAGATTATTATTTGCTATTGAAGAGTCCAACTATCCTAGTCTTACTTCAGTCCAGGCACTCAGTCATATATGAAACTTTGCAACCCCATGGACTGCAGCACGCCAGGCCTCCCTGTCCATCACCAACTCCTGGAGTTTACTCAAACTCACATCCATTGAGTCAGTGATGCCATCCAACCACTTCATCCTCTGTTGTCCCCTTCTCCTCCTGCCTTCAAGCTTTCCCAGCATCAGGGTCTTTTCAAGTGAGTCAGTTCTTCGCATGAGGTGGTCAAAGTATTGGAGTTTCAGCTTCAATATCAGTCATTCCAATGAATATTCAGGACTGATTTCCTTTAGGATTGACTGGTTGGATCTCCTTGTAGTCCAAGGGACTCTCAAGAGTCTTCTGCAACACCACGGTTGAAAAGCATCAATTATTTGGTGCTCAGCTTTCTTTATAGTCCAACTCTCACATCCATACCTGACCACTGGAAAAACCATAGCCTTGACTAGACGGACCTTTGTTGACAAAGTAATGTCTCTGCTTTTTAATA
>JADEYB020000002.1:2404496-2459702 GCA_015832495.2 Alces alces | reverse complement strand
TTTCACAGCATCGTCTTTTAGGATTTGAAATAGCTTAGCTGGAATTCCATCACCTCCACTAGCTTTGTTCGTAGTGATGCTTCCTAAGGCCCACTTGACTTCACATTCCAGGGTGTCTGGCTCTAGGTGAGTGATCACAACATCGTGATTATCTGGGTCGTGAAGATCTTTTTTATATAGTTCTTCTGTGTATTATTGTCACCTCTTCTTAATATCTTCTGCTTCTGTTTGGTGCATTCTGTTTCTGTCCTTTATTGAGCCCATGTTTGCATGAGATGTTCCCTTGGTATCTCTAATTTTCTTGAAGAGGTCTCTAGTCTTCCCCATTCTATTGTTTTCCTCTATTTCTTTGCACTGATCACTGAGGAAGGCTTTCTTCTCTCTCCTTGCTATTCTTTGGAGCTCTGCATTCAAATGAGTATAGCAGTCCTTTTCTCCTTGGTTTTTCGCTTCTCTTCTTTTCACAGCTGTTTGTAAGGCCTCCTCAGAGAGCCATTTTGCTTTTTTGCATTTCTTTTTCTTAGGGATGTTCTTGATCACTGCCTCCTGTACAATGTTAGGAACCTCTGTGCATAGTTCATCAGGCACTCTTTCTATCAGATCTAGTCCCTTAAATCTATTTATCACTTCCACTGTATAATCGTAAGGGATTTAATTTAGGTCATACCTGAATGACCTAATGGTCTAGTGGTTTTTCCTACTCACTTAAATTTAAGTCTGAATTTGGCAATAAGGAGTTCATGATCTAAGCCACAGTCAGCTCCCAGTCTTGTTTTTGCTGACTGTATAGAGCTTATCCACCTTTGGCTGCAAAGAATATAATCAGTCTGTCGGTGCTGACCATCTGGGGATGTCCATGTGTAGAGTCATCTCTTGTGTTGTTGGAAGAGGGTGTTTGCTATGACCAGTGCGTTCTCTTGGCAGAACTCTATTAGCCTTTGCCCTACCTCATTCCGTACTCCAAGGCCAAATTTGCCTGTTACTCCAGGTGTTTCTTGAGTTCCTACTTTGGCATTCCAGTCCCCTATAATGACAAGGACATCTTTTTTGGGTGTTAGTTCTAGAAGGTCTTGTAGGTCTTCATAGAACTGTTCGACTTCAGCCTCTTCAGCATTACTGGTCGGGGCGTAGACTTGGATTACCCTGGTGTAAAATGATGTAATTATGAATGTAAAGGCCTCGTTCTGGAATCTCAGTTACATTCCATTGATCTGTGTTTATTCCAACATCACACTGCCTCAATTATTATAGTGCCCTATTAGGTTGTGAAAATGGGAGGTAAGCATCCTTTAACTTTCTTTATTAATCCTGTTTCAAAAGTGTTTTGGCTTTCATTAGTCCCTTGAATTACCCTGTAAATTTCAGAATTCCCATGCCATGTCAATTTTTGCAAAGAAAAAGCTTTGATTTTGATAAGGATTGTTCTGATATATATGTCAATTGAAGTGTTATTGCCATCTCATCAAT
The DNA here is from genome assembly GCA_015832495.2 of Alces alces. NCBI lineage: Eukaryota > Metazoa > Chordata > Mammalia > Artiodactyla > Cervidae > Alces > Alces alces. The sequence goes on along the minus strand of JADEYB020000002.1, from coordinate 2,458,235 downwards.
GTTAATCATCTGATCCTTAACAGTGGGACTTTTTTAATTTATTTAGATCTTCTTTAGTTTACTGCAACAATGTTTTCTAGTGTATAAATCTTGACATTATTTTGCTAAATTTATTCTTAGGTTTTTTTTTACTTTTGTTGATTCTATTTAAAATATCTTCTTATTTTATTTATATATATATTTTTTATTATATATTATTTTCTTAATTTTATTTTTGGATTATTCGTTGCTGGCATATAAAAATACAACTAAATTTTGTATATTTATCTTATGTCCTGCTAGATTCTTAGACTCATTTATTCAATCTGTAAGTTTTTAAATTTAATTCCTCAGGATTTTCAATATACAAGATTCTCTATACCTTCAATAGGAAACAAGCCTCCCCCAGGAGTGCGCATCACCTCTCATTTCCCCAAAGCTTAGATCAGCGCTGCGTGCCTGCGTGTGCTCAGCAGTGTCCAGCTCTTTGTGACCCCGTGGACTATGGTCCCCCAGGCTTCACTGTCTATGGAATTTTCCAGGGAAGAATACTGGAGTGGTTGCCACTTCCTACTCTAGGGGATCTTCCCAACCCAAGTGTCAAACCCAGGCGTCTTGCCTCTCCGGCTTTGGCAGGCAGATTCTTTACCATGAGTGCCACATGGGAGGCCTCAGATCAGTGCCTGGCATCCAGTAAACACTCAGTAAATGCTTATAAAGCAAAGTGGGCACTGTCTACCTTTCATCAGCTCACAACTAACGATTCTGACACACATCAGGGTTTACCAAACCATCACCTCTGGTGATCCTCAGAGCGGCCGTGTTGTGAGGGCCAAAGGATAGGAATCTTCATTCTCCATTTTACAAGTGAGAAAAACCATTCAAGGAACTTTCCCCGCATCATTAATCGAGCTAAGGGGAAGAGCTGAGCCTGATGGTGCTGTGTGCTCAGCCGTGTCCTACTCTTTGAGACCCCATGGACCATAGCCCATCATGCTCCTCTGTCCATGGGATTCTCCAGGCAAGAATACTGGAGTGGGTTGTCATTTCCTCCTCCAGGGATCTCCTTGGCCCAGGGATCAAACCCGCATCTCCTGTGCCTCCTGCATTGCTCTCAGATTCTTTACCACTGAGCCACAGGGAAGTCCCAGATCTGAGCCTAGAGCCCAAGTTTCTGGAGAGTGGTCCCAGTTTTAAAAAATCGCTTCTTTTGGGTTCAAAGCAAAATGAATTTCTTTGCTATTTCTTTTGGGTACATGGCTGTTCAGATTTCCAAGTGGTTTATTTTCCATCCGATTGCGCAGCGGCCTCTCCCTCTGTCTATATTCTGTTTAGTCTGTGGACAAACTAGTTGCCACAGACTGTAACTTTGAAGTTTTTATGAAGTAGAAATTTTCTCTGATTATTGAATTTGCATCCTAAAAAGAGTCTATCACTTCTAGTCAGATGATCTCCAGGCTCTATGCTAAGTTTCTCATTTGTATGAGGTTCAGCCCAACTTCTCTTTGTCCTTTAAGATGCAGCTTAGATGTCCAGGGCTTCCCAAGTGGCTCAGCGGCAAATGAGTCTGCCTACAGTGCCGGGGATGCAGGGGACACAGGTTAGAACCCTGGGTTAGCAAGATCCCCCGGAAAAAGAAACGGCAACCCACTCCAGTATTCCCACCTGGAGAATTCCAGGGACAGAAGAGCTTGGTGGGCTACAGCCAAAGGGTCCCATAGAGTCTGATGTGACTGAGCACAGAGCAGATGGTATGTCTTCTGGGGAGTTCTTCAGGACTCCCTCTTTCTCTTGGCTTCCTCAGCCTCCTGTACCTTTCTCTACAGAAACATTGGCAGTATCACTCTTTGCCACTGTTCCCTGTGACGTTGTGTCTTCACCTTCTCTTTACTGACTGAGTCAGCTACGTGGGTAAGATGTGTAGCAAAGCCAGGATTCATTTTTCCCATCTGTATTTCTGTGCCTGCCAAAAGCCTGCTATGCCGTGGGCTCCTGAGAGCATTTTCCAGATGCCCAGTGTTAATCTTTCCAGTTATCAGCCATGGGTCCTAAAGTGCCTCCTTTGGTAGGAATTCTCCAGGCCACTAGCTTTGTATCTACTAAGTTTAACAGCCAGGTCCCATGGGGGAACTTTCCATGGGTTACTTTTATTCCTACATATGTAGCAAACTTTCCTTTTTCTTGGCCTGTCTCTTATATTTCTTTAAAAATTGGACATTTTAGATAACATGCTGTAACAACTCTGTTATGGGATTTTTTCTTCAGCTGTAGGTTTGTGTTTTTCTGCTGGGTTTTTGTTATTGTTGTTTCCTTGTTGTTGCTTATTCATTTAGGAACAACCTTAGACTAATTGTGTGTTTTGCATTTTCTGCAGTGAGGAGTTCTCAGTTTTTTAAGTCCTTATTTTTAGTTTTTTTTTTTTATTTATTTGGGCTGTGCTGGATCTTTGTTGCTGCGTAATGCTTCCTCTGGTTGTGACAAGCGAGAGCTACTCCAGTTACAGTGCTCGGGCTTCTCGTTTCTGAAGAGGTGCTGATTTTACAGTGTTGACCTTGGGAGGGTGTAGGCTGGGTTTCGCAGGAATTACACCTTGTTACCAGCTGCTGGGAAAGATGTTGCTGATTAGTGATGCAAAAGGAAGATACAAGCCATTAGGGTATTTAACAAATCAAATGGTTTCTTTTACTCTGTCAATATTTACTTATAGCTAAACAACTGGAGTGATCATCATAAACTTTCTCATCTATTGAAAATGATTTTACAGATTTTGGTTGTTATAAAATAGGTGGTAGGAGAGTGTCATACGTACAGTTGTTTGTGTATATTTGGTTCGTTTGTTTTAACTTGAGGACATTTTGCAGGGTAACATCCACTCTTTTTAGAATCTGAAAGTAATAATCAAGGTTTTTCTTCCAGTTAATCTAAATAATTGAGGAGTCTCTGTAAGCACAGTGTGGCTGAAATGTGCGTATCATCTATTTGGGGAACGGCGTGCCCCCATTTTCCCAAACACTACGTTGGTGAGCACTGAGCCTGCTTTGTTACCCACTGTGAACACTTTAAATGGGGAAGTCTATGGAGCATGTTCCAGTAATTTCATTAATGTTCATTTTTTCTGTTTCTTTAATCACTAGAAATCATGGGAATATGTGTGACTTTGCTCATCTTAAATTCTGCCTCCCATTGAATGCTGGACACAGTAGGTTACATTATGTACTGCATTTGTTCGCTACCATTTTCATTATAGAAAAGGAAAAAGAAAATAGCCCTCAAGTTGATCCTTCGAAATGTTCAGCAGCTAGCATTTATTGACTGACTAATCACTTTACTTTATTGAGTGAGTAATCATTTTATCTACACGATGCCACCAGGGAGGCAGTAAGCTGCTAAATGCCACCTTGGACAATTCATTTTCTTTTTCTGCACAAGACCTGGATCCTTATAGCCAGATTGTATTGAAGAATGTCATGTTTCCAAAGGATAAAGTTTATCTTCCGTGAAACAGGCCATTTGCAAAATTAATAGGTAAATTAGCAAAGTGTAACAGCCCATTAGACCCACTGTCATAGTTTAGAATCTGGGTTGGGGAAAGGAAGTGAAAGCTAAATGTGTAAACAGACGCTCCCTGAAATGACAGGAGCTCTGTGTCTGTGGTGGACGGCTGTGGTCACTCAGATGAATCCCACAAACTGCTGTTAACACACGGTCCCCTTGGTGTCTGAACACATACTTGGTAGAGGCGAATTCTCGGGCTTTAGGACTAGAGCAGGCAATCTTGTTCATGTGTGCGTGTGTATTGCAATAGAAGTGTCAGAACCTGTTTTTACGACTTCTTCATTTACTCAGAAGTTATCTATTGAATATTTGTGGTATTGAAAACTTAATTCCCCTTTCTCTGTACCAGAACCTGGAGGTGGCCAGTGTTCCCTACTTGGAGAGCGAACTCTCTCATGCAGACTGGAAGCCAGAGGCTTCTTAGCTAAAACTGTGGACCACACTGGCTAAAGGCATGGACTTTGCAAGCACGTCAACTGATTTCAGTATGAATTTGCAAAGCTGTTTTTGGGGGGATTATATACATGTTATTACAAGTTCCCTATAGTTATCGGTAGGTCCTTGATGGTCATTTATTTTATATTTTATATTTTATATGTAGATTGTGCATATGCTAATCCCAACTTCCTAATTTATCCCCCCATGGCCCTTTCTCCTTTGATAGCCATACATTTGCTTTCTATGTCAATAGGTCTATTCTGTTTTGTAAATAAGCTCATTCGTATGACATTTTTTTAGGTTCCACATATAAGTGATATCATATATTTGTCTTCCTCTGACTTGCATCACTTAGTATGAGAACCTCCTGGCCCATCATTTTTGCTACAGATGGCATCATTTCATTTTTATGGCTGAATACTATTCCACTGTATCTATACACACCACATCTTTGCCCACCCATCTATCGTGGACACGTACGTGACTCTCATGTCTTAGCTGTTCTAAGTTGTGCTGCAGTGAACACAGGGCTGCATGTGTCTTTTCTTTTTTTTTTATTTATTTTTATTAGTTGGAGGCTAATTACTTCATAACATTTCAGTGGGTTTTCTCATACATTAACATGAATTATCCATGGAGTTACATGTATTCCCCCTCCCAATCCCCCCTCCCACCTCCCTCTCCACCCGATTCCTCTGTGTCTTTCCAATGACTTTTCCCTGGATGTGTGCTAAGGGCTGGGGTTGCTGGGTCACAGGGAAGCTCTGCTTTCAGTTTTAAGGAGCCTCCACACTGTGCTCCACGGTGCTTGCACCAATCTGCACTCCCGCTGACAGCATAGCGGGCTCCCTCTCCTCCCCACCCTCCCTAGCTCTCCTTATTTATAGGCTTTTATGATAGCCATTCAGACTGGTGTGAGGCGATACCTCACTGCAGTTTTGATTCATTAGATATAAAGTGCTGCTAACATCCTTGTGGATGGTTTTAATTGTGGTGATTAAATGAAAAAAAATCTAGAGATAACCTTTATTGACTCTTTAGAATGTGCCAGGCTGTACACTAATTGATTTAGTCATTTAATTCTTACAACTAACCTGTAAGGTGTGAACTGCTATTGCCTGTGTCTTACATTTGGAGAAACTGAGGTTTGGGAGGGCAAACAGCTTGCCCACAGTCACCTCAGCAAGTCAGTGATGGAGTGGACTTCTGATCAATGTGTGGCCCTACACCTTGACCAGTTTTGACTGTCAGTCACCAGGCATTACTGCACTTGTAAATATTAGCACTCACCTAATGCCAAATTCCTTCCTTTGCTTTTATTACTGCTCTCAACTCTCATATCTGCCATAGGGATTAAAACTCTATTTGAGTACATTTCTAGCTAACCTCTGAGGTACACAACCTTCAAATAGGTTAATAAAGCCTCCTGATCTTCAAAATGTAAATTACTCGAGAGTGGAGATGCACCTGGGTGAAAATCCCTTCATATGCTTCTTTTAATTCCAACTGCCAAAGTGCAAGGGGTTCATTTCCCTTTTGCCTCTCGTATAAATTAAAGAAGACACATTATTTCCATTTTCCTGTCTGAGATCTCATCTTCTTCACTCTTTTTGGAGGCTGTGCAGAATAAATACAGTAAAATGGCTTATTTCTGCTTACACTTTATTTCTTAGTACCCTCATAAATCATCTCAATCACCTATAGAAATATTTGTGTCAAAGGCTAAGGCAGCTGATAAAATTTTTTCCTTGTAGGTTATGAGTCTGAGTATCCCAGCATCTCTGCATTGAAAGAAAAATAGTTACATTTGGTGTTTGTGATGACTTGAGGTAGTGAAAATATTTTTACTGCCAACAAAAGCAGTTTTATGGTGTTCAATCCTGAATCACTAAAATCTGGATTTTCAGTAAAGCAAATTGCAGTGCTTAGAGCTGAGATTTTTTAAATGCGCACAATTTATTATCTGGGCAGTCTTCATTGACAACTTTTTCTATATGGTTAATGCCTTTAAAGAGGCTAGAGGCATTCAACACCAAAAATAAGTGTGTGTGTGTGTGTGTGTGTGTGTGTGTGTGTGTGTGTGTAAGACTGAGTCTTCCTGTGAAAAAGAAGAAATGGCTGAACTCCTTAGCAATATATGGACTGGAAGCCTCATGTTGTAATTCCTCTAAGAGTTATTGTTTTTGCTAGCCTTGTCTTGAACTGTGTTTTACTGTTTATTCTGTAATTAGCTTTTCATAGATTTATGGCTTCTCCACAATTACATTATAAAGCTCCTATGGTTGTTTTTGAAGTAATATGAAATAATGGGACATTGGATCTGGGATTTAAACCTTAGTTCATGTAACTTCAAAGTTCATTGTCATGCTGTCCTGCATAGGAACTGATGGACACCTTTCTGCTTTTGAACAGACACAGTGGTGTCTAGGACAGGTGACTGTGGAGGTTGAATTCAGCTCATTTATTTATTTATTATTATTTTATTATTAATTTGTGCAGAACACGCAGCTAAGTTCTTTAAGTCTGGGGAGGTACAGAGATATTAGATACTTAAGACCTAATTCCTTCGCTTAATAAACCTACATATTTTGGTTTAGTGGGGGTGGAGAAAGAGGCACGAATTCAGGAAATATTTGAAAGACAATGTGACATCTATGTGGACAAGGAAGGCTAGAAGCACAACAGTCCTGTGGAAATTTACACAGCTGTGGACTCAAGTGGTAGAAGAGTTTGTGGAGGAGTGTGATTAAAGGATGTATTAAATGTTCTCCAAAAATGGTCACCTCCAGAAAGAGAAGACCTGGGGCTGCATGGAGTAATGGGGGCCAGGAAGGATGAGAAGGGTACCACTTTCCCACTGCTCCCAATGAACCCTACCTTTCCAATATGCCAGTACACCTCCCTTCATGGAGGTAAAGTCAAGAATATTTCAATATGTTAGTCATGGGGCTGAAGTCATTTTGGACATCCCAAAATCCGCTGCCATTGCCTCACAAGTACAGGAAACTTCAAGTAAGACTGGAAGAAGAATCATCTAGCTGAGATATAACCAACCTGCAGAACTGTGAGGAATAGTAATTATTTAAAGCCATAAAATTTTGGCATGGTCGGTTATGCAGAAATGGATATGTGAAATGGTAGAGCTTGGATAATTTGTAAAAATAGATATGGATTATAGGCACCAGAAGTTATGAGGAATAATGTCATACTCATTGATTTCTTCTTTCTTTATTTAAGATTCTAAATAAATTCCCTAAATTGGAACTGGCCAATAGGGTTTGCTGCAGTGGTGAGCTTTTCTCTAGCGACATGCTATGATACGGTGGCCGCTCGCTACCGTAGCCTTCAAGCACTAAATATGTAGTAATGGTGAATAGGGAGCTGCATTTTAAATTTTATTTGATTTTAATTAACTGCAATGTAAATAACTACCTGAAACTACAATATTGGAAAATATAAGCTCTAAAGCTGTGGAAGTGCATACCTTTGAGGGGCGGATAATGATGTTGTTGTTCAGTCGCTCAGTCATGTCCGACTCTTTGCGATCCCATGGACTGCAGCACGCCATGCTTCCTTGTCCTTCACCAACTCCCAGAGCTTGCTCAAACTCATGTCCATTGAGTTAGTGGTGCCATCTTGTCTTCTGTTGTACCCTTCTCCTCCTGCCTTCAATCTTTCCTAGCATCAGGGTCTTTTCTAATGAGGTGGCTCTTTGCATCAGGTGATAGAAGTATTGGAGCTTCAATTTCAACATCAGTCCTTCCAATGAATATTCAGGATTGATTTGCTTTAGGGTTGACTGGTTTGATTTCCTTGCAATCCAAGGGACTCTCAAGAATCTTCTCCAACACCACAGTTCAAAAGCATCAATTCTTTGGCACTCAGCCTTTTTTATGGTCCAACTCTCACATCCATACATGACTACTGGAAAAAAACATAGCTTTGACTAGTTGGACCTTTGCTGGCAAAGTAATGTCTCTGCTTTTTAATATGGTGACTAGGTTTGTCATAGTTTTTCTTCCAAGGAGCAAGTGTCTTAATTTCACGGCTGCAGTTGCCATCTGCAGTGATTTTGGAGTACAGGAAAATAAAGTCTGTCACTATTTCCATTGTTTCCCCATCTATTTGCCATGAAGTGATGGGACTGGATGCCATGATCTTAGTTTTTTGAATGTTGAGTTTTAAACCATTTTTTTTCACTCTCCTCTTTCACTTTCATCAAGAGGCTCTTTAGTTCCTCCTCGCTTTCTGCCAAAAGGGTGGTGTCATCTGTGTTTCTGAGGTTATTGATATTTCTCCCTTAAATCTTGATTCCAGCTTTTGCTTCATCCAGCCCAGCACTTCTCATGATGTACTCTGCATAGGAATTAAACAAGCAGGGTGACCATATACAGCCTTGACGTACTCATTTCCCAGTGTGAAACCAGTCCACTGTTCCACGTCTGGCTCTAGCGGTTGCTTCTTGACCTGCCTACAGGTTTCTCAGGAGGCAGGTCAGGTGGCCTGGTATTCCCATCTCTTTCCACAGTCTGTTGTGATCTACCCAGTCAAAGGCTTTAGGGTAGTCAGTGAAGCAGAAGTAGATGTTTTTCTGGAACTCTCTTGCTTTTTCTGTGATCCAATGGATGTTGGAAATTTGATCTCTGGCGCCTGGCTTTTACAACCTAGAAGTTGAGTTGCTAGGTTAGAGATCAGCTGGCTTCATGACTATGTTCTTTCTTGGTGGCACATGACTAGTTGGATGATGAGGGCCAAGGCTGGGCTGGGGAGTGGTATAGTTTCTGCTAAAAAACAGTATCAGTGAATCTCAAAATGTGGTACATACGGTTGGGGTGCTGTTGATGGCACTTCTCTTCTCAAGAAAAGGGGCTCAAGGGCAGAGGGCAAAGGGCTCAAGAGCAAAATTGTAAGAAGGATCCATGCTGATATGAATACAGATACAATTCTTGAACAAAACTCTTTTTAAAATTTATTTTAATTTATCTTTACTTTTAATTTATTTTAAAATCTATCTATAGTGAAGTATAGTTGATTTACAATGTTGTGTTGGTTTCAGATGTACAGCACTGCAGTTCAGTTATATACGTGCATATATAAACACACATAATATGTGCGTGCATGCCAAGTTGCTTCAGCCATGTCAGGCTCTCTGCAGCCATATGGACCACGCCTGCCAGGGTCCTCTGTCTGTGGGAATCTCCAGCCATGAACACTGGAGTGGGTTGCCATGCCCTTCTCCAGGGGATCTTCTCAGTCCAGGAACCAAATCCATGTCTTTTATGTTTCCTTCCTTGGCAGGCAGATTCTGTACCAGTAGCACCACCTGGGGAGCCCAGTATATATGCATAAATATACATATAAATATATATTCTTCTTCAGATTCTCTTCTCTCATAGGCCAGCAGAGACACTGAGTGCAATTCCCCGTGCTCTACAGAAGGTCCTTGTTCTTTGTCTCCTTTATGTACAGTGGTGTGTACACGCTAACCCCACATTCCTGGTTTATCTCCCCCCACTCTTCTTTTCCCTTTGTTAACCCTAAGTTTGTTCTCCTTTTTTGATGATCATTCAGTTTATCTACATATCCATGCATGTTTAATCAGACTTTGTTAAACAGTTATTAACTATTTAATTAGATATATTTAACATTCTTCAGGACACTTTTTTAAATATCTAAAATGCGCTAATCTGGAAGTCTCTGGATGGGTTCCCTTTTCAAGCGGAATTACATTTTTCTTAAGTTCCTCATTCGAAAGCTTAGAGAATATTGATGGGAAAGGTGGTTGGTAATGACCGGAAGCAATTTCTATGTTCAGAAAAAAATGGTATTTCCTGTGCATGGAAACTACAGAGTAACCCGTTAAGTGGCAGACAGAAAGATCCGATTGAATTACAAGAAGTTGATCATAAAAAATAGCTATTACTTTAGAATGTATATTCTCTTCTGCATATCTATTCAGGATTTTAATGAGTATAGAGAATCATTTGTAGTTGTTAGAAACTATTTACATACAACAGAAGTATTAAAATATTAGGAAATATTATACTGTGTCCTTTTAGTAAGTTAATTTTAGCCTGTTTGCTTTTCCTGAGTTAAACATTTACTTATCAAAGTGTTGATTCCAAAAAATTGAGGAATTTGTTCAAGTGCATTTTACCAGCAATGATTTATGTGGCCCAAGGATGGGAAACTACTATATTTATGAAAATTGTGCAGGATTCTCAGCATCACATGCTCTCTAGACTTTAGTTTTTCTTGTAAATATGGGGGGAAACCTTGTTATCTATAAGATATTCAGTACTGGGATTTTTATATGAATCTCTACCCCAAAGCCCACTGTATAACAACTGTATATTGGTGGCCAACAACAACAAATATTCTAATTGCTTTTTGTTTTGTTGAAATGGGATCATGATCAAGCCTTTGGGCAGTGATGTTTTTGGAACTGGTCATTTAAGTGTTTGTTTGTTTAAGCAAGCAGAAGCCTGAGGGTATTTGGGGTGGAGAGATGGATTAATCAGTCTTGTGACTGGGTGTGGTTTATGCTTTAGTATTCTCAGCAGAAAGGGTTTGAAGGGAGAAGCTGAGGAGTGGAGATAGGTTAGGAGCCTGGTTTGTAGTCTGAGGCAGAGGCCTGACCCTGGGCATATAGCTGAGAGAGAGGATGGGGAATATTTCAGGAAGGTCAGTAATCTTTGATAGCTTTTTAAGGAAAAGGAGAGTGTAGGGAAATGAAGACAGAATGGCCTGATGTTCTAGGACTGCTTCCAGAATTTTGGCTTCATGAAAGTGGTAAATGGTAATGCAATTAACTCATAGGGGAGGAAGATTCCCTGATGTGATTGGAAATGCGCCAAGTTCATTTCAGGACAAGCAAGTGTTACATCTTGGGGGGAAATTAAAAAGCGAAGGTGTGAAATATAGGATTGGATGGACCCGTGAAGCTGTAATGTATTGCCAAACTGATGAAAAGTCATTACCCTTAAATAATGGCTCACATCTGAGAGTTAATTATTACAGGGTGAGATTATGTGTGCCTCATGCAGACAAGGTCAATTATCTTATACTCGTTTAAAATGTATTATGAATAATTCACAGGTAAAAGTTAGCTGTATAACAGTTGAAAAATAAAAGGTGGGGAAAGCATTGAATTCAGTGGTAATGTATTTTGATAATAGCAGGCAGATAATTATAGGTGAATAATGTTCACACTTAGGATATAAAGAATGACTCATTAGATTGGTCCTCTTAAATGAAGACATCAACCCTTGCCAGCATCCTGCTCCTGGGAGCTAAGATATTATTGTTCTTAGCGCCAAAACTACTTCTGCATTGCATTCCACCTCACTGAGCTCAGTGACCATTTATCAGGCATTTACTCTCTGTCCAGTTTTCTGTTAACTCCTGTGGATATAATGGTAAGCAAACAAGAGCCCTGCTCCTCTGGTACCCATGGTCTATATCAGAGGAGATAAATCAGTAAACAAACCATTTCAAATCAAATCACTGATTTTAGGGTGGAGGTATTTATAGAGCCTAGCCCTGGGAATGTATTCTTGAGTAAAATTGCATTTAAGCAAGTGCTGAAGGAAGAGTGGGAATTAGCCACCCTAAGAGGAACACCAAGGATATCTATGGCTGGGAAGTGAATCGGGGCCATCAGCACAGATCCTGCCGTGGGAAACAGCATTGTGTGTATGTGTTTGTGTATGCACATATGTGTGTACGTAAGTTTGCATGTGTGCATACAATATGTGTGGGTGTGTGCATACATGTGTATGCATTTACGTGTGTGTGTGTTTGTGGCATCTCTGTGGCTGGGGACAGTGAATTGTGACCAGAAGTAGCTGATTATCTCTAGAGTATAGATCAGAAGGCCTTCCGGTCTAAATTTACATTTTTCCATGGCATTTTTTATTCGTAATTCAATTGGTTTTGTTCTGAACACTAAATAGAGATGTCCGGAAGAAGTAAAATTAACACTGCCATTTCTTTTTGCTTCCATTTTGTCTACTTGTGCCCAATATAGGACAATGAATCTTAACATTTTTCAGAAGGAGAGGTGGGGGAGAGAAGCGAAAACCTAAGAGGTGCTAAAGGAGTCCCTTTTTCCCTTCTCACACCTCCTCTTTATTATTTCTCTTTCATCTTCAGTTACTGGAACATTTTTCTATTGTGAATAAATATGTTACTTATAGAACTTGAGAAAAAAACAAGAGATGCTTTTAAAACATGTTTAAAAGCATTATCTTCAGTACTAATGTGAATTCTTGCTTGGAATAAAGAAAAAAAGACAGCTACTATATTGGTTAAAACTGTATTCAGTATCACTACATGGCCCTTTGTTGAAGTTAACAATGATTTAATTCTTGAAGGTCAAGTTCATTTCTTTGCATTCATCCAGAACAGTTTTATTTAAGCAATCTTACTGTGAGACAACAGGCTCTGGATTGATTTATTTGGACTTTCTTCCTCATGCATTGTTCTTCCTCTGAGTCAAAGTCTTCTGAAGCAGTCTTCAGCCTTGTGGAGGAATTGACAAAACAGATCAAAATGTTTTCTTTTTTTTTCCATAACTCATCATCAATTATTACATGCAGTACTATAACGGCCTTCTATCACTTATCTTGCTTCACTGATTTCTGTCCCATGCAGTTGCTTAAAATTCTTACCATTCCAAGAACCTGCATCAGATCAATTTTTCCTACAGAGTGAATGTGGGATGTTTCCCCATGTCACTCAAAGCCTCTGTGACTTCATTCCCTGCTGGACTGCCCAGCCTCACTCTTACCCTGTTGGTTTACGGTTCCCGAAGCAGCTGAGCCCTCCTAGCCTTTTCCTACCTCCATACTGCTCCTTCTGTTTAGAACAGTCCACAACTGGCCATTATGCCGGCTTCTCCTTTTTCATTCAGCCTTTGTTCTAGTAGGATTTCTTCCTCAAAGCCTTCCTTATATCTTCACAGAGTCCCCTCAGCGTGAGCCCAGGGATCTTCTATATCCGGATGTCTAGTTTAGAATGTACTATGCTGCTTATAATTACTTTCCTTCGGGACCTTTTGTCTCTCATCTGTAAACTTGAAGATGGAGATGAGTCCCTCCGTATTTCTGGCATCCTTGGTGTCTTGCACAGTGAGTGGCCCTTATTGGAAACTGAATCCATGTCTGAGGAATGAATTATGTTTCCCACACATTCACTGGCCCCACTTCTCTTCAGTGAAGCCATGAACTTCTGTGACCTAGGATGTCTGCACATGCCATTGTTGTTACTCCTGTCTGACTCTTTGCCACCCCATGGACTGCAGCACGCCAGGCTTCCCTGACCTACACTATCTCCCGGAGTTTGTTCAGAACCACGACCATTGAGTTGGTGATGCTATTTAGCCATCTCATCCTCTGCTACTCTCTTCTCCTTTTGCCTTAAATCTTTCCCAGCATCAGGATCTTTTCCAGTGAGTTGGCCCTTCACATCAGATGGCCCAAGTGTTGGAACATCAGCATCAGTCCTTCCAGTGAATATTCAGGATTGTCTTATGATAAATTACGTGACTCGGTGGCAAGTGCTCCAGTAGGTTGTTGGTGCAGGAAGCTTCGGCAGTGCCTTACACCCCTGGATGAGCATTCTGCTCATCCCATAATGAGGCAGAATCCACTTCCCTTTCCTGTGAGTCTAGGCTGACTTGCTGTGACTTGCTTTGACCACTTGTTTTTGTGGCGGTCCTCCCTCTAGACATAAAGAGGCCTTACAGTTTTTATATCCATGCTCTTGGGATCTGACTTCCATGTGAAGATGTGTGAGCTAGACTCTGGAAAGACACATGACCTCATGAAGAAATGGGATCAGAAAGTCCCCAGCTGTTCTATCCCCACCCAGTTGAGCTGTCAGACATGAGTGAAGCTTTTTGGCATATACCAACCTCAGCCAGACTCCCTGACTAATGATGTCACAGTCAATACCACATATAGAGAAGAATAGCCTAGAAAAGTGTGAGAAATGATAAACGGTTGGCTTTGGCAAAGAGTCAGCAAACTAGAGCCTGTGTGGCCTTCTGCTTGTTTTTTGTAAATCAAGGTGTATTGGAACACAGACAACTTTATTTGTCAATATATTGCCTATTGATGATTTTGTACCACCAGGGAAGAGTAGTTATGATTGAGAACATACAGCTTTAGAAGTCTGAAATATGAATTATCTGGCCCTTTAAGGAAGATGTGGGGATCCACCTTTGAAGGCACAAAGTTTGGCAAAGTGTATTGAGTAGTAATAGATAAGTGATATGCAAGCTCTCAGAGATCAGCTGAACTCTAGAGGGGTAAGGTGTAGAGAAAGATATCACACAAAACAATAATTCAAAAGTATGTCTGCATCTCAGTGTTTGCAGTAGCTTTATTCACAGTAGCCTAGACACGCATGTGCACGTGCAGTCGCTCTGTCACATCCTGCTGTTTGCAGCCCGATGGACTAAAGCCAGGCTTCTCTGTACACGGGATTTTCCCGGCAAGAATACTGGAATGGGTTGGCATTTCCTCCTCCAGGAGCTCTTCCCAACCCAGGGACCAAATCTGTATCTCCTGCATTGGCAGGCAGATTCTTTTACTGCTGAACCACCTGGGAAGCCAAGCCAAGACATGGAAGCAACCTAAATGTCCATCAACAAATGATGGATAAAGAAGATGCGGGATGTGCGTATGTGTGTCTGCATGTGTGTGTGTGTGTGTGTGTAAAATGGAATACTACTCAGGCATAAAAAAGAATGAAATAGTACCTTTTACAGCAACATGGATGGGCCTAGAGTACTAAGTGAAGTCAGTCAGAAAAAGACAAATACCGTATGATATCACTTATGCGTGAAATCTAGAATATGACACAAATGACTTGCCTGCAAAATGGAAAGAGACTCACAGACAGAGGACAGACTCATGGTTCCAAGGTTGGAGGGGTGATGGACAGACTGGAAGTTTGAGGTTAACAGATGTAAACTGTTTATAGAGACTATCCAACAACAAGGCCCTACTGTAAAGCACAGAGAACTATATTCAGTATTCAGTGGTAAAGTATCATGGAAAGAATAAGAAAAAATACGAATATCTTGATATTTATTGAAAAACTGAATCACATTGCTATGCAGTAAAAATTAATACAACGTTTTACGTTAGCTGTATTTCAATAAAATAAATTTAAAAAAGAAAATTGTCACAAGCGATATGAGGTTAGGCCTTGTTTAAATGTTAATGAAAGCCCAGTACATGAAGGTTGGTACAAAGAAAAATCAATACTTTATTTCTTTGAGATCTTTTCCTTTTTCCCTTTTCTGCTAATGTGGGAAAAGAAAATATTAACACAGAGAAAGAGAAATTGAGTAAAAAATATTCCCCAATTACGTGCAGGTGATGGGATTAAAATTGCTAAAGGTATTATCTTCTGACATTATCAAATGGAATCCAAAATGAACTGCTGAGAGGCCAGGGGAGTCAACTCTCATTGTTTCTGGGGAATATCCTGGCTGATGAGTAGGTTTTTCTTTCTTTCTTTCTTTTTTTCCTTATGTGTTTAGCTTCTTTTACTTACTTTCAGGCCTTCCTTGTGATTCCCCAAAGGTGACATTCATCTCTTCTTTTGAAATTAGATAGAGAATATTTTTCCTATGACACAGAAATCTTTTCTAATGAATTCTGAAATTCTTCACAGACAAATTCTAGAGTATTTAAAGAAAGCAGCAGGCCATAGTGGCAAGAATATGTGTTTTGGAGTTCCACAGATATAGGTTCAATTCCTAGTTACACCATTTACTTGTTTATTGGACCTGGAAAAGGAGCCTTTATGTACATCACTTTTCTACAAAGTGTGGGTAAAATGAAAATATAGTTGTCACTTAGTAAATTCATTTTTGTGTTCTTAGTAAATTCATCTTTGCATTTTTTTTTAAATAATGAAGATGTATTTTTCACTGTGTTTGAAGATGATCTCAGTCAGTGTTCAAAATAAGAATCCCCGGAATAACACGGAACAGTGATAACCATTTGCTGAACAGTTTAACAGTGATTATCTTTTGCTGAGAATGTGTCCAAGACACTGTGCCAAACTCTGAAATTACAAAGGCGAATATCATTAAGTGATGGAACCCTCTTTAATGTGAGGTGTTAACTCTCAGGTCTACTAGGATGTAGAATTAGGCTAGATTTTTATTCAACATTTTCTGAAATAATTATGTAAAAAACTGACACCCACCAAGTGTAGACCGTGTGTTTAGTTCTAAGCATTTTATATACATTAGTGACTTTACACCTGATATTTTGATGTAGTCTATGGTGTGGCACATATATGCCATAGCTGTACTTTTTGCTGATAATTTCGGGCCTCCTGTCACATCACTGGTTTAGGCGAATCTGTTTTCAATAGAGTGAAGCTATGTTTCCCTCCTAGAATTTTTAAACGTTTGAATAATGTTTATTATTCAATCCAATTTTAAAACATTTGAATATATATATGTGTGTGTGTGTGTGTGTGTGTGTATGTATATATATATATATATATATATATATACTGAATATATGTATATTCTTTCCCAGAATCATTTCCATTATACTTAATTATGAGGTACTGAATATATTTCACTGTGCTACATATTAAGTCCCTGTTGGTTATCCATTTTATATATAGTGTTGTATATCTATTAATCCAAAACTCCTAATTTATTGCCCTACCCACTTGCCCTTTGGTAACCATAAATTGTCTGAGAGTCTATTTCTACTTTGTAAATAAGTTCATTTGCGTCATTTTTTTGATTCTGCATATAAATGATATCATACAGTACTTGCTTTTGTCTGACTGCCTTTACTTGGTGTGATAATCTTTAGGTCCATCCACGTTGCTGAAAACGACACCATTTGTTCTTTTTCATGGCGAAGTACTATTCCATTGTATGTATATACCACATCTTCTTTATCTATTCACCTGTCAATGAACATTTAAGTTGCTTCTTGTCTCGGCTACTGTAAATAGTGCTGCTGTGAAAACTGGGGCACATGTATCTTTTCAAATTTGAGTTTTACCCAGGTAATATATCATTTCAAGTGATGTTATATGACAAAGCATAAAAACATAAGAAAACAAACACAAAAGACTTGACGTGTTTCCTCACCAGTGGTTCTAATCAGCTGAAGTTGATAAGAGACAGTGGGCTTTAAATAATTGTTACTGAACCTAGCTGAAGAGACTTGTATGAACCATGAACAAGTGGGATTTCTTATAATCCACTGTGTGTAGACTTAACGAGCTAATTCCCTTCCTCCCAGGCCTGGACTTCATTACTGGGTTGGCACAATCCGCAACCTCCGCTTTCTAGCCTTGAAAAACACTCCCACTTTCTCCTTCTCAGTGAACTATTTAATGAATTTTTTACAAATGAGTATTCCCTGACCTAGCAAATAAATAGACTCAGCATTGTAATTTAAAAATTTGCTTTGTTTTGTTCTTAAGCTTCAGAATTTTTGTTTTTTTAATTTTAAAAATTTTTTTATTTTTTTCATTTACTTTTATTAGTTGGAGGCTAATTACTTTATAATATTGTAGTGGGTTTTGCCAAACATTGACATGAATCAGCCATGGATTTACATGTGTTCCCCATCCGGAACCCCCGTCCCACCTCCCTCCCCATCCCATCCTTCTGGGTCTTCCCAGTGCACCAGCCCTGAGCACTTGTCTCAGCCATTAAAAAGAATAAATTTGAATCAGTTCTAATGAGATGGATAAAACTGGAGCCCATTATACAGAGTGAAGTAAGCCAGAAAGATAAACACCAATACAGTATACTAACGCATATATATGGAATTTAGAAAGATGGTAACGATAACCCTATATGCAAGACAGAAAAAGAGACACAGATGTACAGAACAGACTTTTGTTTTATTTTTTTATGTGTCTTGGATTGAATAAGTAATTTGCCTACAGACATTAGCTTGTAATGGCAGGGCTGGGATTTAAACTCAGCAGGCTGTCTCTAGAACATACCCATTTCTGGCAAATCATCATGCTCACCTGCATATAGTCAAATATTGAACCTCAGGCCCCTTTCTATAGTAAAATGCCAAACACATGGACACAGTTTGAAATGATCTTGTATCTGTATGATTTGACAGAAATATTGGTAAAGATCATAATAGTTGAAAAGATATGAATCATTTCACTATAATGTATGGAAGTAACATACAGACACAATTTTTTCAGTGTCCATGGTAAATGTTTAAAATCAAACTCTCCAAAAATGTGCACATGGGGGTATACATGGGTTTATTATAAATTCACTTATCTAAGAATGCATAGCAAGTGCATCCTCATAGAGAATAGTAAAAATGTACATTAGTCTTCTGTATCATGGAATGTCCTTGTTCAGCTCAGTTCAGTCGCTCAGTCGTGTCTGACTCTTTGTTGGTCTTTGCCAAATTCTGATATGTATAGTCAACATGTGGTTACAGTTGATAAAAAAAGTATTGCTCCAAAAGAGCATGAATTGTTGACTGATATTTTCATTCATGTTAATGACTAAAAGGTATGTGAAACAATGAAGACAGATGTTGAAACTTCACTTGTTTGTCAATGGTGTGAGCAACTTTTTGGTGAATCAGATAATAGTTTTCAAATAGTAGTAGAACATTTCATCAATTTTCTGTGTTATTTAAATGTAATAGATGCAGTATGACATACTTCTAAGCTTTATCTGTATAATTCCATTTTTAAGTACTTTTTTGACCAACTTTTAAAAAATTTAATGTAATTTTTAAAATTGAAGTAGAGTTGATATATAATGTTGTGTCAGTTTCAGAAGTATAGCTAAGTGATTCAGTTATACATATTATACAGTCTTCATTAGATTCCTTTTCCTTATAGACTATAGGATATTGCGTATAGTTCCCTGTGCTATACACTAGGCCCTTGGTGGTTATCTATTTTATGTATAGTCATGTGCCTCTGTTAATCCAAAACTTCTGATTTATCCCTCCTCCCTTTCTCCTTTAGTAATCATACGTTTGTTTTCTATGTCTAGAAGTCTATTTCTGTTTTTTAAATAAGTTCATTTATGCTATTATTTTAGATTCTACATGTAAGTGATATCATATGATATTTGTCTTTCTCTCTCTGACTTACTTCACTTAGTAAAATAATCTCAAGGCCCATCCAAGTGTTGCTGCAAAAGGCATTCTTTCATTCTTTTTTTGGCTGAATAATGTCCCATTGCATGAATGGGGCACATCTCCTCAATCCGCTCATCTGTTGATGGACACTTAGGTTGCTCTCATGCCTTGACTGTTGTGAACGGTGCTGCCATGGACATTGGGGTGCATGCATCTTTTCGGATTATAGTTTTCTGTCTGGAATGCTTTCTGAAATTTAGACACTCAGTGATGGTGGTGATTATTTCCAGTGCTGTCAATCACCATGGTTTGGTGTGTCTGATCATGTGCTACCAGTGTGATCCCACTGAAGGTGGAGCTGGTTCGAGACAGGCAGCACCATTGTGCTGCGGTTTTCATGTCGCAAACTTAAAACAGAAAGAATAACCTCAAGAGCACAGGTGGTTGTGAAGTACAATAAAATAATTGAAAAATTGATAGTTTGAATATTCTTTTTTATTTTTAATCTGATTTACTTATTGCAAGTTTATATGATTTAGTTTTTAGTAATGATTCTATTTCACAACCAGTCCACAAAGTTTCTGAACAATTACCAATCTGCCATCTTGAGCCAGGACAAGCTGAGTGCAGAACCCCTCTGGTTTTACCTGAAGAATTTGAATATAGGAAAAATAAAATCTCAATTGTGAATTAAACTTTAAAATATGCACCTAAGTATTTTCAAATCCTCTCAAAGAGATCAAACTTCTCCCAAACCAAGTAGGGTATAAAGCATATGGGAAGTAATGATGTGTTTGTCACTCAGAACGGGGCTGTTCAGCCTAGGAACCAGAAATCCACACTCGGTCCAGACAGAGGGAGTTTGGGCAAGCGTGCTGTGAATGCTCATGTCCTCATCCCAAGGCTGTCCTTGCTGGACAGATGGTGAAAAGCTTTGACTTTCAGTTGTTTCCTGCGTGAGCATTCCAGGGGAGTGAAGAGTGCCGAGTACTGCTATGGGTTCTTTGTACAGGTTTCTGCTGTGTTAAGGCAAAGTTCCTAGATAAAAGTATTGCTTCCATTTTTAAGACAATGAAACTGAGGTAGAAGAGAAGTCAAGTAATTTGCTCAAAATCACTTATCTGTTAAGAAGTAAGGCCAGAATGTGAACTTGGAGGGGGAACTTTAGGGCCTCCATTCTTTCATCTGAGGATTTAGACAGAACAGAAGAACTCAGCCTCCTCCCAGGTGGTGAGTACCTGTCTTGCTGTCACTAAGGACTATTTAGATAGTCCAGAGAAGAACCACAGAATGATTTCTATTAAAAGGAAAGAAAAATTATCAATAGAAAGTTAGGTATATTTGGGAGCATTTGCTTTTGAGGTTTTAGTTTGAAAAGAAAATTTTGAAAAGTTTTTTGGTTGTTTGCCCCGAAACAGGGGTTCCTTTGCAGATAAGTCCAAGGAGAAGGAAACTGTGGATTAATATCCCCGATTTCACCTCTTCATCTTGCATTTCAGAATTTTGACTCAAATTAAATGAACAGGCTTGGAATCTTTTCCGTCCTAGAGAGATAAATCTTTTAAATTCCAATCTCATCTAAGTTGACTTTTTCTTTTTTTTTTCTTCCTGCCTTTCAGTGAAAAGTGGTCTTTAAATGACCAGTAAAAAGCTAATTTCTCCCTGCTTAACCTCTGTTGAGGTACTCTGTCTTGGTCTGAGTCGTCGAATTATATGTTCCGGAAAGGACAGTGATGTTGATTTAAAAGTTCTTTAAAGAATAAAACTGAAACGTGTATATTACCATATGTAAATTAGATGACCAGGGCAAATTCGATGGATGAATCAGGGCACTCAAAGCCGGTGCTCTGGGACAGCTGGGGGGCTGGGATGGGGAGGGAGGGAGGCTCAGGATGGGGGGATACATGTACACCCATGGCTGATTCTTGTTGATGTATGGCAAAAACCACCACGGTATTGTAAAGTAATTATTTTCCAATTTAAAAAATTAATTAATTTTAAAAAATTGTAGGCAAAACACTACAGAAACTTGTTATATCAGAAACTCCTAGAAAATATATATATATTGATTTGAAGGAAAAAAATAAAAGTTCTCTAAAATATTTCCTTCGACCCTGAATCAATGAAATCAGGGTGACAACCATGGCTCATGTGGACTTGCTCCACTCAGCCTTTGAAGCATCCTAAATGTATGAGTCAAGAAGTGATGTTCTTCAAGGCTGAACCTACTCAGATCCCTGGCAGCATCTTATCATTAGACACAGACACACACACACACACACACACACACACACACACACACACTCGCATACACATGTACATTTTTCTCAATTTCCAGATTAAGACTTGGTTCCAAAAAAGTAAGATATGGTTCCTGATACAGCTGGTCCATTATTTATGAGTTGAGTCTTTCCTTTCTCTATTTAAAATCATGACATTCTAGAACATTGTGAAAAAGCAAATTTTGTTCCTTTCAACTATGACTTTGCATGAGGAAATCACATCAGGAAGGTTGATGGATCTAAAACTACAGAGTCGTGCATCTACTATGCTGCAGTGGTGGGTGTGTTTATACAACTCAGATATTCTGTTTTTATTAAAGATTAATATTTTCTAGAACTATTCTTTGTAGCAAAATTGAAAGGAAAGTGCACATGTTTTCCAAATACTTCCTGCACCACACTTCAGGAATCATACAGTTATGTAGCATTTTCAGATTGGCATTTTTTATTTCGTGATATGCATGTAAGCTTCCTCCATGTGTTTTCATGGCTTGCTAGGACAATTTAATGTTGAATAATATTGTATTTTAATTAATGTATCACATTTTCATTATCCATTCACCTAATGGAGGACATCTTGTTTGTTTCCAAGTTTTGGCAATTATGAATACCTAATTTTTAGTAGTCTTTATTTTTTAGCATAGTTTTAGATTTTCAGAAAAAAAATAAGAAAATTAAGAGTTCCCATATACTCTGGATCCCTATTATTAATGTCCTTTATAAGCATGGTACATTAGTTATGAATCCATATTGATATAACAAAAGTTTAGAGTTTATTTAGATTTTCTTAGTTCCAACCTCATGTTTTTTTTGCTCCAGGATCCCAACCCAAATCCCATGTTACATTTGCTTGTCATGTCTCCTTAAGGCTCCTCCTGTCTGACAGTTTCTTGGCCCTTCTTTGGTTTTGATGACCTTGGCAGTTTTGAGAAGCACTGGTCAGGTATTTTATAGGCTGGATGCCCTGATTTTGAATCCAAAGTTATCTCTCTACTTATTCAATGCTGACTTTTTTTTTTTTCTGACAATTTAAGTGAAGCTTATCTTATCTTAAGTGAACAATGTTAATGAGTAATTTGAGGATAGATCTGAAAAGCTCTCCCTTAATTAAAAAGAGAAGAAAAAACACTTTCCCTTAATTAAAAGAAGAAAGAGAAGGAGGGGGAGAGGGGGGAGAAGGAGGAGGAGGAAGAGGAGAAAGGAGGGAGAGGAGGTGGAGAAGGAGAAGAAAAGCCATATCCTTCCAAAAGCCTGGTATAAGGCCTAGACATCCTCAACAGCTAACCCTTCATCTGGGAGTGGTCTCTGGAGCTCAGATGCTCCCCGAGCTGAGGTAGCACATTAGCCCTCTGTCATTTGTTAATAATCTAGCACAGCTGTTTTGTAATCTTTTTTACACGCCTTAAGCTATGGTTTTTCCAGTGGTCATGTATGGATGTGAGAGTTGGACCATAAAGAAGGCTGAATGCTGAAGAATTGATGCTTTTGAACTGTGGTGTTGGAGAAGACTCTTAAGGAGAGCAAACCAGTCAATCCTAAAGGTAGTCAGTGCTGAATATTAATTAGAAGGACTGATGCTGAAGAGGAAGCTCCAATACTTTGGCCACCTAATGCGAAAAAGTGACTCATTAGAAAAGACCCTGATGCTGGGAAAGGCTGAGGATAGGAGGAGAAGGGGATGACAGAGGACAAGATGGTTGGATGTCATCACTGACTCAATGGAAATGAGTTTGAGCAAGCTCTGGGTGTTGGTGAAAGGACAAGGAAGCCTGGCGTGCCGCAATCCATGAGGTCACAAAGAGTCGGACATGACTGAGTGACTGAGAAACAATTATGTACTGTTCCATGCGCTTATCTTTATCAGTCATTACAGTAACCCTATGAGGAAGGGTCTATTACTACCTACTTTTACACGAGGAAACCAAGGCACCCATCTGAGGATGCAGTGTGCTGAGACCCAAAGAAAAGATGGAGGATGACCTTTTAGGAAAGTAGCAAGCACTTGAACATGCATGCAGATTCAAGAGGAGTAAGTGACACCTGATCGCCCAGCAGGCTGATCAGAGCTGCATCCTAGATACTTTCTCAGGCCACTCTAATGTCACAGATCTTTCCCTGATGACCTAAGTCATAGTGAAAGGGTTATGCACATCAAAATGGATGCGACATATTCAGGTCTACTTTTTAAGATGATGTTTTCCTTGTCCAGGCAAGTGCTTCCACTACTAACTCCTGGGTGATGTGGACCAAAATCTGGGTCTTCACCAGAAGTGCTGAGGCCCAGGGTGTGGCCATTCTCGGTCTGTCAGCAGTCTTTCTCTCTGAGGATGTCCTGCCTCCCAGCTCAGCACTCAGCCTGTGCAAGACAGACCCACTCTGTCCTCTTCCTGGGCAAGGATGAATATCTCTTCTCTTTCTCCTGCTATTTCTGCCTCTGTCTACCCCAGTGGGCCCAGTGGACCATCCTGTGATGGTGGAAAGACCCTGTCTGTACATCCAAACCCTCTCTTCTGCTGTCTCATGCTGCTTCCTCCAAACACTTGCTGAAGAGCCGTGCACACCGTCTTTTTTGGACCTGTAGGATTAACTGACTGACATGGCCAAAGCTAAGGGACCATCTTTATGGTCAGGCCATTAAAGTCACTTCCAGACTGTGTATGTGCTCTTCTCAATTTTGGATACTTACATTTGACTTTTCTTTTTTCTTCCTTTCCATTACTGAGATATATCCCAATCCCATAAAATCCACCATTTTCAATGATTTTAATATATTCAGTTGACTGTTATCAATCTTTAATTTCAGAACAACCCTAAATAAAACCCCAACCCATACCATCTCTCTCCATTCCCCTTTACTCCAAATTACACACATTAATCTACTTTCTATCTCTATGGATCTGCCTATTCTGGACATTTATTAAATATAAAACTGCCTTTTGTTTCTGATTTCACTTATAAAATTTTCATGATTTATTCATGCAGTAACATTTATCAGTGCTTCATCCTTTTATGACTGAATAATATTCCCTTTCATATACATTTTGTTTACTTATTTATTAGTAACTGAAGATTTGAATTAGTTCCACTTTTCGGCTTCTGTATATAACACATGTGAGCTTTTGAGTGAGCATGTTTTCAGTAATCTGGGATGTACACTTAGAGGTGAAATACCTGTATCATATGGTAATTCTATGTTTAACTTATGATTGCCAATCTGTTTTCCATTTTACCATTTTACATTTTTATGAGCAGTATTGATATAGTCCAATTTCTCCACATTCTTGCCAACACTTGTTAGCGTTTTTCTTTTTTATTATGGTCATCCTAGTGGGTGTGAATTGACATGCCACTGTGATTTGTATTTGTATTTTCCTAAGGATTAATGATGTGGAACATCTTTTCATGGCAAAGGATTTATCGTTTCTATTGTGTTATTTTTATTTGTATTGTTGAGTTGTAAGAGTTCTTGATACGTTCTTGACACTATACACTTGTCACATATATTATTTGAAAATATTCTGTCCTATCCTACAGGCTATCTTTTCATGTTATTTTATGATTAACTCAAAGAGAGTTTCTGGTTCTATTTTTTATAACATCTCACTGTAAAGTTTAAAAATATGTATAAGCAATTAAAAATTGTGTCATGACCTCTCATATACTTATTCATTTGTTTACAATTAATATTTTGCTTTCTTAAAAAACAACTGTAATCTGTTGGTGTTAATTTTCCTTTCCTTCAGTCTTTCTGGATATTCCTAGTGCAACCTTTATCTTTTTTTTCTAAATTTGTTTTATTTTATTAAGTATGGCTGATTTAAAATATTGTGTTAGTTGCAGGTGTACAACATAGTGATTTAGTATTTTTGCAGATTATATTTGATAGATTGTTGCAAAATCATGTATAATTCACTGTGCTACACAGTATATCCTTGTTGCTTCTCTAATAGTTTGTATCTTTTATTCCCATAACCCTGTTTTGTCTCTTCCCACTTCCTTCTCCCCTTTGGCAGCCAGAAGTGTGTTTTCTACATCTGGAGGTTCATTTCTTTTTTGCACACACCTCCACTGTGTTCTTTCTGTATTTCCCCGCGTGAGTGATGTGGCACTTTTTGTCTCTCTCTGTCACTTCAGTTAGTACGGTAACCTCTGGGTCCGTCTATGTTACTGCAAATGGCAGTTTTTCTTCTTTTCAAGTCTGAGTAATATTCCGTTGTGTATATATGCACCACACTTCTTAATCCATTCATCCGCTGGTGGACATTTCGGCTGTTTCCCTGTCTTGGCTATTGTAAACAGTGCTTCATTGAACATCAGGGTTAATATATCTTTTCAAATCAATGGGGTTTTTTTTGTTTGTTTTTCGTATATATACCCAGGAGTGGAATTGCTGGATCACATGGTAGGCTTGTGAGTTCAAACCTCACTGGGGCCTGCTGTGTATTTCTAGTACAGGATAGCATGTGGTCAAAGGTGCCAGATTCAAGGCACTGTTTCCTCCTTCCTAAAAGTTAAGACTTCTTTTTCTCAATACCCACAAAGGCATTAATCCATCCAAGACTAAGGGCAGAAAAAAAAAAAAAGCAAATTGTTCTCTTCCAAATGAGAATATTTACTTTGTAAATATGAATAAGAGGGTCCAATAAGTTGTCATAAAAAACTACAATTGGCATGGACAGATCTGTCCTTGAAATTATATCAAATTCAGAAGAATGAGGCCCTTCTGTGGGTCTATTAGCAATGCCTTCTCTTTTGCTGGGGGTGTATTTGGCAGGTGAAAAGAACCATTATTGCCACCCTCAAATTTGTTTGTGCTCCAACTGCTAAGGTAATTGCTTAAGGATGTGGACTTTTTTTAAAGGACTTTCTGAGTGGGAAGTTATCTCCTCTAGAGCCTTATTTTATGTCCCTGAATTTAATAGTGCCAATTCTATGGCCATTGAGTTTACCTGTTTTATTTGCTCTAAAGAGAAAGTTCAGCAGAATTTCAGAAGGGGCTGGAGAATTGCATGTCAAGCAATGTCTGCCCTATATCAATTTTGCACAGCACTGAGGAAAGAGAATTGAAAGGAAATTTCCCATTATGTAAAAGCAGCTATTAAAATGCAACTGAATTTAAGATGATTGGCAAAGGAATGTGATATGGCATTAAAGAGAGTTGGGGGCACAGTTCAAGGAGTCACTTGCTCCTTTCCCTCATTCCCTCTTTCTGATTTTGCCGTTTATTTCAGAGCACTGTTTTAAGAGGGATCTGAGTTTTTAAACATTACCATCTGATGTGCTTGTTTTGACATAAGAATAGGAACAGATGCTTACATTATCATGTTAAATTTGCCAGCTGTCCTTATGTCACAATATACATCTATACATTTTATTTAAAAATAAAACAAAGCTTTTAAAGCTCTTTGCTCTCAAATATCCATATAAATGGCACTTTCGCTACTTCCTTTCTCTTTTCTTTGGAAAAAGTCAGGGTTTCTTGTAACAATATTTGCTATTTCTGGCTGTATCATAGATCAGTGCCCGACGGTGCCTGCCAGGTTAGTAGTGAATGCCATGCTCTTATTGTTCAAAGGACAAAATTGAGTTTAAGGAATTTGTCCCAGATTTGGGTCTGAGTTTTAAAGTTTCCATCCACAGCTGAAAGACTGGTCACATCCCTGTAGGCACATCCATGAATTTTGATAGCTATCACCTTCAGGATAGCACTGCTTCTTGGGATTTTTTTTCTAGTTGTTAGTCACAAGGCAGAAGAACAAGGGTTACCCTATTAAACTGATTTAGTTCTGTGTTGTTTACTGTGATAATCACAGGAAGGACTGCAGTCCTAAGACCCTAAGAATTGCATTGAAGATAGCTTGATTCACAGGGACAGATCTGGTGGCTGAACATCTAGCTTAGTGGTTGCACATTGAGTTATTCCCCCAGGCGGCCCTCTGGGGGGATTCATTGCCTGGAAAAGTAGAAGAACCACATTGAAAGGATCATTAATTCCCAAATGAAGTTTAAAGAAATGTTTTTTCTTATTTTCCTCAAATCAAACAGACACAACAAGGGAGCATTTGGGTATAAAGTGTGAAACTCATTGTATCTTTATTCCAGGAATACACCAGGAGCAAACCAGTGTTTTCAAGCCTGTCCATTGGAAGGATACATAGAATACTTTGCAGACTTTAAATGTGTTGGTACAGACTATTTTTCATATCTTGGGGAAGGAATTTTAAAGTATCATTAATCAATAGGATAGAGTATCTCTAATATGCTTACCATTTTATGAAACCATTATAAATGCTTATAGGTATGTAAGTGTAGAAAAAATGTCAGGAGGAGAAATACCGGAATGTTTGTGGTTGTTTTGATTTGTATTTCTCTGATCACTAGTGATGATGAGCATCTTTCAGGCTCCTCTTGGCCATCTGTATGTTTTCTCTGGAGACATGTGTATTTGGAGCTGCTCATTTCTTGATGGGTTGTTGTTATTACTATTACTGTTTTTTTGATAGTGAGCTTCACGTGACATACATGCACTGCTGTGTGTAACAGACAGCTCGTGAGAACCTGCTGTGAAGCGTTGGGGGCTCAGCTGGTGCCCTGTGGTGGTCTAGAGGGTGGAGGGAGAGCGCGGGGGATGGGATACATGTGTCCACACAGCTGGTTCACTTTGTGGTACAGCAGAAGCTAACTCAGCATTGTAAAGCATCCATATCCCAATTTTAAAAGAAGAGAAATGTTTGCAGTCATTTTCCAGTCGCGGCGTTCTTTGCAGCAGTCTACAAACAGCTACATAACCTGCAGCCTCCCCCTCCTCCCCTCCTCCAAGCCTCAGGGCCCCCTCCTCACTCTCCCTTGCTCTCAAGTGAAACCAGCGTGTCTGCTGTCCCCCCACATCGGACACATCCTTGTGCCAGCAGTCGCCGCCGCCTGGACACTCTCCCCATCTGGAGGTGCTGTGTGCATCTCCTCACCTCCTGTGAGCTTGACTCCAGTCCTCCTTTGCTATAGGCTGACTATGCATGTCCCCCCAAATTTATGTTGACGCCTAAATCCCTAACGTGGTGATAGTGGAGGCAGGGTCTTCTGCAGGACTTGGGTCATGAGAGTGATGCACCCACAAATGAGATCAGAGCCCCTTGGAGAGAAGAGATGGCCTCTTTCTTGGCCGTTTGAGGACACCGCCAGACGCTGGGGCTCTGCTCCTGGATTTTGGACTCTCGGGCTTCCAGAGCGGCGAGAAATGCAGGTTTGCTGTCGAGCAGTCCAGCCTGTGGCGTTTTTGTTACGGTGGCCGGAACGGACTGAAGCAGGTGTTGTTGAGGAGGCCGTCCTCCTGCTAGGTCCGCACCTGCTTCTCCTCCTCCCCGCATCCTCCGACGCTTTGAATAGTGCCTGTCATGTGACAGAGAGGAGGTTCGATCCCTGGATCAGGAAGGTTCCCTGGAGGTGGAAATGGCAACCCACTCCAGTATTCTTGCCTGGAAAATTCCATAAGCAAGAGGAGCTTGGTGAGCTAAAGTCCATGGAGTCACAAAGTGTTGGACACAACTGAACACCTGAGCACCAGACAATCTCTAGATATTGGATGAATGGATGAGGCTTGGCATGGTGGATGATTTGTAATAGAAAGAGAGCAAGGCAATATTAATTCTTTAAAAATGGAAAAATGTCTTGTATAATAAAATTAATGGTATAAAATTAGAGCAAAGTTTTAAGGTATTCAAATGCTTGGGCTTCCCAAGTGGCTCAGTGGTAAAAGAATCTGCCTGCCAATGCAGTAGCTATAAGTTTAAAGGTTCGATCCCTGGGTCAGGAAGATTCCTCTGGAGAAGGAAATGGCACCCACTCCAATATCTTGTGAGAAAAACCTCATGGACAGAGGAGCCTGTCAGACAACAGTCCATGGATTTGCAAAGGGTCAGACACAACTGTCAACTATAAGACAATAACAAGAAACAGACTGGTTTTGTAATGAATAAAGTAACTGAGTTAAACATGCTTTACTACCCTCTCACCTTTCATGATACTTTTCACTCTGAGAATCAATGGGCTTTCTGAAAAATTGGGGTATGTTTGCATTACAATGTTAGTGTTAGTTTCTGCCGGACAATGAAGTGAATCGGCCATTCAGCTGAGTTCAATTCAGTTCAGTTCAGTCGCTCAATCCTACTCTTTGCGACCCCAGGGACAGCAGCATGCCAGGCCTCCCTGTCCATCACCAACTCCCAGAGCTTACTCAAACTCATGTCCATCGAGTCAGTGATGCCATCCAACCATCTCATCCTCTGTTGTCCCCTTCTCCTCCTGCCCTCAATCTTTTCCAGCATCAGGGTCTTTTCCAATGAGTCAGTTCTTCTCATCAGGTGGCCCAAGTATTGGAGTTTCAGCTTCAGCATTAGTCATTCCAGTGAACATTCAGGACTGATTTCCTTTAGGATGGACTGGTTGGATCTCCTTGCAGTCCTAGAGAGTCTCAAGAGTCTTCTTGAGAGACTTGAGAAGACTTGAGAGACTTAAGAAGAATCTTGAGCATCAGCCATAAGTATGCATACATCCCTTCTCCTTTGGACCTCGCTTCCAGCTGCCCCCACCCCCTCCCTCTAGGTCATCACAGAGCACGGAGCTGGGCTCCTGCCAGATATCTGTTTTACGCAAGGCAGCACACTTATGTCAATCCCAGTCCCCAACTCACCCCACTTATGGCTCTGTCCCTGAAGGCAGGCCTCTGGTTTTCCCAAGTGAAGGGAAAATAGCTAACACACCCCTCTTCCCAGGTCTGGTCTCCCCTACCTGCACAACAGGTGCTGGGCCCAGAAGAGAGCAAGGATTTGGGGGTTTGGCCTTAAAACTTGGAAAGTGGTAGCTCGAATTGTAAGTGACTGCTTCACATCCTCTGAGATTTCATCTGGGAGGAAACAGAGGTGTCAAAACAGCCAGTGTTTCCTTTCCGAATGTTAGGAATAATTGGTTTTGGGTCACTTGGGGTCAATGTCCTTCAGTTTAGAAAATAAAGGAAAAGAGAATGAAAAGCTTTATGTGGTCTCAACCCCCTTGTTGCCCTTGGCCACAGCTAAAATCTAACGTGAGTCACTAATTTCAGGGTAATGTTATTTGGGGAGAACTGACATTTGTATGAAAACTTGATCGTACGTGTATTTTCTCCCAAAGCATTGTTAGTCCATTGCTGACTTCTCATGGTTTTCATGGCCCTCAAAGTGTCCTAGGGTAGAAGAAGAAACTTAACAACTATCCAATGACCCTGAGCAGGGGGCAGGATTGCCCATGGTCAGCGATGATCCTGTGGGTGTCCTGGTGAGGGACATGAGTGCAGAGGTTAGAGAAAGGTCTGGGCTTCTCTAAAACGTCATCAACATTTAAAATAGAGTTTCATTGGATATGAACAAATGTCATTAAGTGGGAGTAAAGATACTTGTGTAAAGACGTGCTTATTTACTGAGCTGTATTACATATTGTATCGTATCATATCAATAAATACACGATCCAATAAATGTAAGTAAAGTTTGAAGAAATAATCTCTCAGTCTCTCCACTTGCCCCATCGCTGCTCTCTTGGCCATTTAGGAGGCTCAGTACAAACAAAACAGTCACACTTACATCATGGTCAGGAATGGGGGCAGGCGAATAGAGGTAGGAACACTAGATTCTAGCTTTAATATTGTAGTGGCTATGAGGATTCCTGACTCCTCTCTGCCTCACTTTCCATAAAGCAAGTGTATCTTCCTTTAACAAATTCAGTTATTAAAAAAAGGCTCCACATCCTCTGCAGCCTTTACTGTAATTAATAGTCTTTTCCTGAGTGATGTGAGGTGACACCTCACTGCAGCTTTGATCTACTTCTCGAGTAGTCAGTGATGTCCCGCATCTCTCCACGCACCACCTCTGCGTGTCTTTGGTGAAATCTCTCGTTGGGACTGGCGTCTGTGTACTGTGTGTGAAATGGAGAGCTAATGGGGTCCTGCTGGATAGCCCAAGGAGTTCAGCTTGTTGCTCAGTGATAACCCAGATGGGCGGGACGTGGGTTGGCGGGAGGGAGGCTCAAGAGAGAGGGCGTATATGTGTACATATGGCTGATTCGTTCTGTTGTACAGCAGGAACTAATACAACATTGCAAAGCAATTTTACTCCAATTAGAAAAAGCTCTCTTTTCAGCTCAAGTATTATAAATGTCCTTTTCCTGCAAGCAAATTACATTGTTATTATCCCAATTTGGATACCTTAAAGTATAAGTGGGGATCAATAATGTTTCATATATGAGCCAATGCTGGCAGGATAACATTCAACCCAAACTATATCAATAATGATATCAATCAAACCTATTCAGTTGGGTACAGGTACCACACACCAGGTAACTAGTTGGACCCAGATGGTGCTTTGGTGGTGGTTATTATTTAAATCATCCGAGTACTGACAATTGAGCTTACAGTGTTATTTGAGTTTGTAGTTACGTGATACTTAGATTCAGTGAAACTTTTCTATTCCAATTAGTATTCTATGATCTAGACTTCAGCTCAGTCAGAATAAAGAGGCTCTACTGAAAGAGCTGCTTCCAGTGGTGGCAGCAGGATTTGGAGAAAGCAGCATATGATGTAAAGACACCCAGATACTAGCGAGAGTGGGGAGCATCACTACCCCTGGAGCTGAAGGGGAGATGAAGCTGGGGTGGTGGAAGAGGGCTTGCAGACAAAAGCTGCATTCAGTTAAGAAGCCCAACTATGGGTAGCTCCGTCAAAGCAGAGAAGCAGCAAGAGTGAAGCAGAGGAAGGCAGAATGAAACACACTTAACCCCCTTTTCCTTTCAACTCCCTGCTGGTGTTTCCTTTGGCCAACAGACGTGGTGATTGGGGTGGTGCAGTCTGTGGGGGCACCTTCCAAGAACACCAAGAAGGGAAAGCAAAGACAGAGACGATGCACCCTGGTGATTGGAGGTACGAGGAGAGTAACTCACAAGAGGGATGTAAATCACCTTGCAGCTTACTAGTAAGTCAGCTGGGCATTGGTGTGGCATTATGGCTCTGCATTTGTAAAACACTTCCCTGGGATTCACAGAGTAAGGAGGCTGCATTCGGTCTTCTTGCTGCTATGCTGTTTGTAAGAATGAGCGTGGCTCTTGGTCTAGGCTGACAGTGGATTCCCACACCATCATTAGTGATCACTAGCACTCAATACTCACCAGTTGCCAACTGTGGTGAATCCACAATTATTTATGCATAGTTTCCCTCTAATGTGAGAATTTCTTTCTTACCTTACTACAGAGAAGCCTCAGAAAAAGACTTTGTCACTTTTGCAACAAGGGCAAAGAGCTCAGCTTGGGCCCTCCTTGTCTGAACGTTGAACTGTGATGATAACGTGCTCACGTATACTGTGTTCACTGCAACAGACTGTCTTGCGGACTGAATTGTAAAGTGGTCAGTAGCTAGCATTGTTTTTACTTAGTTATGTATTTAGTCTGTTTTTGATTGAAGTACAGTTTTGATTTACAATATCATTTTAGTTTCGGGTGCATAGCACAGTGGTTCAGTTATATGTATAGAGAGAGGATGGATGTGTGCATGCTAAGCTGCTTCAGTTGTGTCTGACTCTTTGTGACCCCAGGCTCCTCTGTCCGTGGGATTCTCCAGGCAAGAATACTGGAGTGGGTTGCCATGCCTGCTCCAGGGGACCTTCCTAGACCATGAATCAAACCCACATCTCTTATGTCTCCTGCTCCGGCAGGCAGGTTCCTTACTACTAACACCACCCGGGAGGCCCAGATAGGCAGTATATATATTGAATAGAATTCCTTGTGCTGTACAGTAGGACCTTGTTGTTTAGTTTATATATAGTCATGTGTATATGTTAATCTCAACTTCACAATTTACCTCTCCCCTCTTGTCCCTCAGTAAGGTAAGTTTGATTTCTAAGTCTGTGAATCTATTTCTGTTTGGTAAATAAATTCATTTGCATCTTTTTCTTAGATTTCGCATATAAGTGATATCATATAATATTTGTCCCTGACTTATTTCACTGATTGTGATAATTTCAAGGTTGATCCATGTTGCTACAAATGTCATTATTTCATTTTTCATGGCTGAGTAATATTCCACTATATATCTAGGTTGCTTCCATGTCTTGGCTAGTATCACTTTTATTTGAAATTACTTCTGTCCCAGGCTTTGAGAGAAGTAACAAGTTTTCTTGGAAATTCCTTATTACCTTCATTTATACTGAGATTAAGTAGAAAAAATTGCTTAAAGAAGTACCTAGCTTCTTATGTGTATGTGTGTTCATTTTCATAGAGATCACAAATAAATGTAGCTAATAAAAATGAAAATATTATTTCTAGAAAGACTCAATTTCTGTAAACAATAAACATATATAAAAGTTCTGTCTTTCTCAAAGTTGTCAAATTATATTTTTTCATAAAGTTAAAACTATGAGTTGTACACAAACGTAGAACAAATATGTTAAAAATTTAGGCAAATCATCAATAAGAGAACCAGCAGAGTGATGATGTTTGTTTGAAGACACCTTGAGGAACACAGATTTACACAGTCAGTCAGTAAACCATGCTTATTTTAGCTTGTTAGAGATAGCAGTTGTTGATGTCTGATAGGGAATAAAATTATAACTTTTGGATTCAGAAATCATGTTTGTTTCTACTAGGCAAAAAATCTTCAAGTTAGCAAGTATTGCTGTCCTAATCAATAGTTAAAAGCAAGTCAAATAAAGATAGAGCGCTTAAATAATGAATCACCTAGGTAATTAAATTATCTTTTAGATAATTAAGTATTGGATGGACCTGTTAACCACTGCTTTAGTATGACCTTGAAAGTATATCAGTCATCCTTTTGTCTTATTTCCAAGTTTCAAATAATTTTACTTAACAAAGAAACTTGCCATATTCTTCTTTTTTTTTTTAAAAAACCATATAACCACCCTGGTTGTCTCTGGTTTCCCAGTTTTGATAGGTGAAAAAGTAAAGTAAATAGCTATTTTCCTTTTAATTCATCTATAAAATTACAGAAAATGTAAACAAACAAACAAACAAGAACAGTACATCCAGGTCCTTTTTTTTTTTTTTGTCACCCTTGCTGATGCTTGACCTCAGGGCCTGAAAGTGATGAGCTGGACAGGAAGTGATGGGAAGACGGTTTGGAAGGCAAACTCTATCCTTCATGGAAAAACTAGTTTGTAGGAATTTGGGCGAGTACTTTCAGGACTTCTGATTTTCCAAGCAAGTCCAGAAATCCAGTCTTTTATGTTAAATCTCTTGACTTTTAAATGTTGGCAAGTTAATTCGAAAAGTTAAAAACACAACAATTGCAGTCTTCCTCTGTTCAGGGAGCTTCTGTCTTGTAACTTCTTGCTAAAGTTAAGTTGGACTGATTCTGGAAGGAAGTTTTAGTTTATTAGATACCTTTGTACAAGACCTGTGATAGAAAACCAGTGTATCTGCCTTATATATACTTCAAGGTTTCAGCCTAGAATCCTTAAGTCTTCTCAGTTCTACAGGAGGACTTCATATACATTGTCTGCCTGTCCGTTATTCTATTCATCCACCCAGCAAATATCTCTTGTGCATGGACGGTATGCCAAGTGCTATATTGAAGCTGTGAAGATGAATATGATTCCATCTCTCCTTGAAGCTTGATAACCAGGTCTCCTAATCGCTAGCTTTTTATTCTTTTACCCCCAGCTTCCTCCTTTATCTGTGGCAGAATGCCTTCCTTTTAGTACTTTTCTAAAACTGAGTTTAGGGAAATTTGGGACCAAGTCATTGGTAAGTATAATTCTTAGACCTTATTCGACCTGAATGTTCTGTGGCATTTGAGTCCGTCCTGGTTTCTTTCAGACTCTTGCTCTGGGTATCCAGGAAACTGTCCTCTGCCGCTCTTCTTCTTATCGCTACTGCACATGCGTCTTCTAGAGGCCCCCTCTTTCTTCCTTTCCCAAGTCCTTTTGAGTGTATCATATCTTCACATTGCGAGTTCCCTTTCTCCTGGATGACTCATTGGAGTGGCGTCAACAGACACTCTCGCTCTGTCCTTGCCCTCAACATTCAAGTGGTCCCTGGGTCCCTTATGGTCCAGATCTTTGATGTTCTCAAAACCACCTTCTCTACCCTGTCTCTTTCTTTCATCTAGGCTCTTCTTATTTTGTATTAATTCTAACAGTCAAGATGCTTGTGGTCACAAGTTACAAAGCTTAATGCAAATTTATTTACACAATAAAAATATTTATCTCATTTACAAAGAGTTTTACATTTGGACAGTTCTAGGATCATTTAACTTCATGTCAGTACAGACAAGATTCTTTCCATTGTTCAAGCCTCACACTCAGAATCCCCTGATGTTTGTAGAAGCTTCGGCATCTTGACAGAATGAATAACATTTGTTAGCCGAAGATCTTCCTTGAAACGCATTTTGATTCTCTGGTCTGATATTCTTTTGCATATTATTGGCCAGAATTGAATAATACACCATTGTCTAAAGCAACTACTATAAAAGAAATTGAATTGCATTGATAAGTTCAGAACAGTTACGATATTAGTTTTCTTCTAGGACCCACCTCCATCGAGGCTCAGCCAAATAATAACAATAATAACAGCAGCAGCAATAATGATGATGGCTAAACCTGAGCATGTCAGGCGCTTTATGATCATTTGCTTGTGATTATTTCATTTAATCCTCACAACAACCATATTTGCTAAATAATTTTTTCTCCATTTTACATTAGTGAAAACAAAAGCATATAAAGTTTAATGGTTTTGCCCTAGATGACATGGCTACAATGATTTACACACAAGCTGCATAATGCAGAGTTTTCTCTTTATCTAATTACACTGTTCTAAGTATAGGTTTTATGAGTAATCTGTGGAAGGAAGAGTTGCTGGGTTGGCTGCCAAAAGTGTCTGCTGTATTCCTACCTTTGTGGGACAGTGATTCCCAGAGTATTTTGAGCCACATTCCACAAAGAAAGCCTAGGACAGTTGAAAATCGCCATTAGAAATAGCACTGTACTTATTTTTTCTTAAAATAACATCTTTAAAAAATCCCGGAAAAGAAAATATTCTAATCAGAATGTGGGCAGAAGACCTAAACAGACATTTCTCCAAAGAAGACATAGAAATGGCTAAAAAAAACACATGAAAAGATGTTAAATGCCACTAATTTATAGAGAGATGCAAATCAAAACTACAATGAGGGGTCACTTCACACTGGTTAGATGGTCATCATCAAAAAATCTATAAACAGTCAGTGCTGGAGAGAGTGTGGAGAAAGGGAATCCTCTTTCACTGCTGGTGGGAATGTAAATTGATACAGCCCCTGTGGAAGACGGTATGGAGATTCCTTAAAAACTTGGATTAGAAATGGCATTTGACTCAGCAGGCCCCCTCCCGGGCATATGCCCTGAGGATACTGTAATTGAAAAGACACATATACCCCGATGTTCATTGCGGCTCTATTTACAACAGCTAGGACGTGGAAGCAACTTAGGTACACCTTGACAGGTGAATGGATAAAGAAGCTGTGATACATATACACAATGGAATATCACTCAGCTGTTAGAAGGAACACATTTGAATCAGCTCTGATGTAGAAGAACCTAACAGATGTTATTATTAATGAACATATATGGAATTTAGAAACATTGATGAACACATTTGCAGGGCAGCCGTGGAGACACAGACATGGAGAACAGACGTGCATACAGCGAGGGGAGGAGAGGGTGAGACAGGCTGAGAGAACAGCATGGAACGCACACCTTGCTGCATGTAAAACAGAGAGCCAGTGGGAATGTCCTGTGTGACTCAGGGAGCTCAGACCAGACCATAAAAGAGCAAATGGTGCCGTTTGCATCGTGGATGGCTCAGAGCTTGTCATACTGAGTGAAGTAAGTCAGACAGAGAGAGACAGATATCATACGATATTATATGAGGTCACCTATACGTGGAATCTAAAAACAAAGGAGCTACAGATAAACTTATCTACAAGACAAATATAGAGCGACAGATGTAGAAAAGAGACTTATGGTCACGAGTGCTTTGAAAGTAGTCACTTAGTGAACTGTTAGTCACTCAGCTGTGTACAGATCTTTGCGACCCCACGACCTGTGGCTGCCAGGCTCTTTTGACCATGGAATTCGCCAAAGAAGAATACTGGAGTGGGTAGCCATTCCCTTCTCTAGGGAATCTTCCTCA
This sequence comes from Alces alces, assembly GCA_015832495.2. Taxonomy (NCBI): domain Eukaryota; kingdom Metazoa; phylum Chordata; class Mammalia; order Artiodactyla; family Cervidae; genus Alces; species Alces alces. The sequence continues at coordinate 2,420,656 of JADEYB020000002.1, read as the reverse complement.
GCTAGGGATTGAACCTGGGTCTCCTGCATTGCAGGCAGATTCTTTACTGTCTGACCGACCAGGCAAGGAAGCCCAGGGGGGAAGCGGGGTCGGGAAAAATTGGGAGATTGGTACTGACGTATACACACTACTACATCTGAAATAGATAACTAATATGGACCTACTGTATAGCACAGGAAACTTTGCTCAGTACTTTGTAATGGCCTATATGAGAAAAGAATACTAAAAAGAGTGGATAAATGTATATGTATAATTCATTCACTTTGCTGTACACCTTCATATATAAACACAACATTGTAAACCAACTATATTCCAATTAAAAAAAAACTTTTACTATAAAAAAGAATTCACATCTATTATATGGAAAATTCACTCATGGAATCCCCCCCCTACTCTGAAATTTCTGGACAAATCAAGTGGATCAGTGGCAGCAGTGTTAGAAGAAGCTTTCACTTGTACAAGACTTGAAAACCCTATATATCTGTAATAGACAATCATCTTATCCATGTGTATTGGATTTTTAGTTACATTAGACTGCAAACTTAAGAGAAATGAAAAATACTGTATTTCTCTGTACTCCTTCCATCCTTAAACAGCAGTCAGACACCTGCCCTGTGCAAAGTCCCATGTTAGACTCTAGGGTTGCCAAGGTGAGTAGAAAATACAAACATACACTTTTTAAAGAATAAGCAACTACTACATTAAGATTAAATAGAAATCGATTAGCTGATAGATTTTTCTGGCACGGTAGCTAGTTAGGATGAGAGGAAGTAAAATTAGACGGCTGGTCGCTTTGCAATTTCCAACAACCTGTGGATAAATATTCATCTCTCGGGAAATCATCCTTTTCTAAAATAGGGCTGGTTTGGCAAAACTTCTGTCATGTTCAGTGGAAATGTTCCTTTGCCTAATTCTTTCCTGTTACTCATAATCACCCTCTGCCTTAATACCCTGGGTGCTTATTCTCCTCAACACGCTTCTAAATCTCTGGAGGATCATCCCCCACATTTTATTTTCATTTGGCCAAGCTCCCAGTATGTAATTATTTTAATCAGGAGCACCATCTCCTTTATCCAGGGTAGCAAATGATGCCATTTCCAGAGCAGGGAGTAAAATTAAAATGGTTAGAATCCAGTTTGATTTGCTGTGTGATGGTGACTCCAAGGGGATGGAAGAGATACTGTTTGCCACAATGAAGCTCAGAGGCTGCACGATGCCAGATTGGCATCATTTCTACTTTATGAAAGTTTTGCATTTCAGAATGGAATTGTGGAATTTATATCTTTTCAACATTTAGGAGATACTTGAGTAGTATTGAATGTTGCACATGAGTGTGCAGAATAGTAGAGCCAGCCTAGAGGCAATCAATAAGCATTGTTCTAAATAGATGATAGCACAAATAAAACGCTGACTTGACACAGCACCCCCCAAACCATGATGTGCACAAGAATCATCTGGGGAGTTTGCTAAATGTTTATTTCTTGGCCTGGTCCCCAGAAATTCTGGTTCAGTCAGTGTGACTTAAGACCCTGGAATCTACCATTTACATCACTGAAACACAACTATGCATGTGTCTGTTGGAACTCAAACGTAGATGCCAAGTTTAGCAGAATATTGGGAAATAGGGCATCAACAAGTTAAGCCGCATACATTTCAATGAACGGTGAGACTTACGGGAAGGTGAGGGTGAGGCTTTCTCAGGTGACTCTTACTTTCCACAGAGGCAGCTGATCAGCCCCTCTTTATGTTTGTTTGGCTGATGGATACAAATGTGACTATGCTAATGCGAGGTCTTACAGGAGTAAATAAGGTAGGCTGTTCTATAGTAAAAGTTAGACTTTCCTTGACTTGGGATCAAATCAGTCAATCGTGAAGGAAATCAACCCTGAATATTTGTTGGAAGGACTGATCCTAAAGCGTGAGCTCCAACACTTTGGACACCGGATGCCACGGCTCTACTCATTGGAAAAGATCCTGATGCTGGGAAGGATTGAAGGCAAAAGAGAAGAGGGTGGCAGAGGATGAGGTGGTTAGATAGCATCACCAACTCAATGGACATGAGTTTGGTCTAACTTCGGGAGATAGTGAAGGACAAAGAAGCTGGGGGTGCCGCAGTCCATGGGGTCACAAAGAGTTGTACACGGCTTAGTGACTGAACAGCAACAAATGGCTTGAGATAGCTGGTGCTCCAGATTGCTTGCCCACTCCTGGGGGAAACTAAACAAAACAAGACATTAGAGTTTGAATGTAGATTTATCCAATTTCCTTGACAACACTAATCACACAGTTATTATAGCCTGTCCACAGCAGTCTTTTCACATTTTCTTTCCAAATAATTAGAAGATTAACAATTGCAGAGAGGACAGCTATTTGACTGACCTCACCTAAATGCCCAAACTTCCAACCGTGCCTCATTCTGACCAGATAAGGTATGGAGAGAAAAACTTTAAATTAGGACGTATATACACTAGCAATACTCTGCACAAAATAGATAACTAATGAGAACCTACTGTATAGAACAGTGTACTCTACTTAATGCTCCATTGTGACCTAATTGGGAAAGAAGTCCAAGAAGATAAAGGATGTATGTGTATGTATGGCTGATTCACTTTGCTTACAGGAGAAGCTAACACAGCCTTGTAAAGCAACTATGGTGTTAGTGTGTTAGTCGCTCAGTTGTGGCTGACTCTTTGCAACCCCATGGACTGCAGCCCACCAGGCTCCTCTGTCCATGAGATTTTCCAGACAAGGATACTGGAGTGGGTTGCCATTTCCTTCTCCAAAAGCGCCTATACTTCAATAAAAATTAATTTAAAAAAAATTAGAAAAATATAAAATGCAAACACAAAGTTATTAATATTCATTAAGCTCCTCCTCTGTCCCTAAGAAAGCTATCCTACCTGGGTTTGGTAACAGACAGGGATGCTTTTTCCTACTTTTACTTAATACACTCACCTTTGCACCTAGAAAAAAATTATAAAATCAATCCAACACACTTCAGTTTTCACCAGAAACTCCCATCCATGAATTCTCCTGACACTTGTTTTTCTTGTTTCTCTCTTGTGGCATTTTTTTCAACTGTTCTACGGTATGTCAGAGTGAGAACTATGGAAGAGAAATAAAGAAAAGAGCTCAAACTGTTCATCTTTGGGAAAACAAACAAAAAAATCCAACTGTTGCCTTTAGTTCTCTTCCCCTCCTGTTGATGATTATGAGCACTGAATATAATCCTATTGGATGAATTTTCATACTCAGCTTCCTTTGGGACTAAATATATAAATATTCTAGACCCTGGAAAGAAAAGAAGTGACATGACATCAGTAACTTAAAGGAATGACATGGACTCACTAGAGGTCAAGCCAGGGACTTTACTGAGCAGAAATTACTGAGTGCCCCCAATGAAAGGGGAGGCAGGGCCCTGAAGTGGATAAACGTGTAGATGGACTCCAACAAAGCCAGATTCAAATTTAGGTCTGTCCACACGCCTCGGACAGATTGTTTAACTTCTCCGAGTCTCAGTCTCCCCATCTGCAATGTGAGTGTAGTAAAACTCTCTCTAGAAAACATTTAAAGGATTAAATAGATGACATATCTAAATCACCACCCACAGTTGCTAGCAAATAATACATGTTTAAGCAATGTTTATTCTTCATTGCCTCCTGTGACATGCATATACCATAGGGGATATACTGTGTTTGACACAAAGTGTTCAGATGTCTATCAGAGCAAAACCAATCTACAAGGTAATATAAAGCACATGCACACAGAGTGGCCTGATCAAATAGTAAGCTTATCATGGGATTGGAAATGGAGGGAATATCATTTGATCTGATATCTGGTTATTAAAAAGGGATTTTAAAATGGCACAATTTTTTTTTGAATTGCAATTTCACTGTAAAATTAGAAAGCTCATTTTTTGAAAAAAATTTATTGGTGTATGGTTTATTTACAATTTTGAGCTAGTTTTAGGTGTATAGCACAGTGAATCAGTTATATGTATACATGCATATACTCTTTTTTAGATTCTTTTTTCCATATATGTCATTACAGAATACTGAGTAGAATTTCTTGAGCTATGCAGTAGTTCCTTATTTGTTATCTATTTTATATATAGTAGTGTGTATATTTCAATTCCAATTTTCCAATTTATCTCTCCCCTCTTACCCCTTCTGGTAGCCATAAAATTGTTTTTTACATCTGTATTCTATTTCTGTTTTATAAGTAAATTCATTTGTACCATTTTTTTTAGATTCCACATATAATCAATATCATATGATATTTGTCCTTCTCTGACTTCAACTTAGTATGACACTCTCTAGGTCTATCCATGTTTCTGCAAATATCATCTTTTCTTTCTTTTTTATTGCTGAGTAATATTCTGTAATCTTTTTCCTGGTCATCTCCTCAAGAAAACTATAACTTCAAAAGATATATGCTTCCCAATGTTCATTGGAAAACCTTTTGCCTAAGGTGATTTTCCATGGCTCCATAATGGTTCCTTATGTGGTTGTGTGATTTTTAACTTTTTCATTTTTAATCGTTCCTCTGTTGAGGGAATTTAGATTATAACTCATTATTCCCTGTCTGAATAATACTATGATGAATACTTTTTTTCAAGAGTTATTTAAAAAGATCTCAATTCAATGAACAATAAGCTTCCACTGTATAACACAGGGAACTGTGTGTGTGTGTGCACGCGCATGTATGTGTGTGTGCGTGTGCGTGTGTGTGTGTGCGTGCATGTGTATGTGCGCATGTGTGTATGTGTGCACATGCGTGTGTGTGTGCGCGCGTGTGCACGTGCGTGTGTGTGTGTAACTGAGTTACTTTGATGTGCAGCAGAAACTAGCACAACGTCGCAAATCGACTATACTTCAATAAAATGAACTTTTAAAAACAGATTAGAGTTGTAAAACTCTAGAAAATACTGCCAGTGTTCCTCTAGAAAGTTTGTTTCTGCCAAGAGCTTACAGCTGAGATTTTCAAAGGTAAAAAATAAGGTTGGTCTTGGAAGCAAAAGTCCAGAGGTCAGAATTTTGTTGGGAGACTGCTTGTTGTTTTCATTGCTTGAAACAGATGATTTCTTTGAGAAGAACTCAGGGATATAGAGAACAAGGTGATCTCTTGGACAAGTGAGATTCTCTCAGGGATGAATGAGGGATTGCAGATACACAGATGGCCCGTGGGGATGAGGGGGGTAGTGAGACCCTTAACTCAAAGCTGGATTCAGATTATCTGTGAATCCAGTGCTGCCTCTGTTCCTCCATGATACCAGAGTGAACTCATTCTCGTGTTGACCCTACAGTCCAGGCCAGTCCCCAAAACTGGGCTTGCACTCCATCTGAGAGCACAGCCTTTTCCTAAGATGTCTTCTGTTGACTAACGGATGAATTGTGTTCAGAGTGTGTATCTGAAGCATTTTAGTGAAGTGTGAAAGTATTTTAACTCAGTGCTAGATATTGTCACTCAAGCTGTTGAAAGCCCTAATGGTTTCCTTCTCCGAATATTTTCTGAAAACATGTGTTCCCATTTCCCCTGGAAGCTGGAATCACATGTGGCTGTTTCTCCCAATCCTTGTGCTTCAGTGAGTTTACAGTGTAATTGATGATACAAGGAATAACCTAGCATCTGGTGGCATTTCAGAGAACAACTTCTGTTTTCCAATCCCCAATTTTTAAGTGACCCAGAGATAGGTTTTTTTAAATGTATTTTAAATTTTTAGGGGACCCTACTCCAATTAGAGCTACTTTTTATAGAGCCATAGAACAAAGGGACATAGAGCAAAGAGGCAAGTTTGTTTTCCCTGAACAAGTCTTACTAGGAAATTAAAATGACAACTTTAAATCAGTTTGCTATAGCAAAATATATTCTTTGTATTTTCCCCCAAAATGGCACAATATATCATTTTTTTGTGTGGGGGGCTTCCCTGGTGGCTCAGAGGATAAAGAATCTGCCTGTCATGCAGGAGAATCAGGTTTGATGCCTGGCTTGGGAAGATCCTTGCAGAAGGGAATGGCTACTCACTCCAATATTCTTGCCTGGAGAATTCCATGGACAGAGGAGCCTGGTGGGCTACAGTCCATGGGTGGCAAAGAGTGTGCCTGTGTTCTTTTAGATATTACATTAGAATGCTACATTTCTTGGAAGGCAAGTGATAAGTTTATATTTTACCAGATAATATTGAGAATGCAATTTCTAAACCCTTCTTTTCTTTCTTCTTTGATATATTTTAAGGTGGCAAATTTTTTTTTCTTTACTACCAACAAAAATAATGCTGTTTCATCCTCTGTGGAACATTTGTCTGCTTCCATTTCCATGTTTTCCCAAAGTCAACATATTTCCCCATGTGGCAGATCCTGTTCAACTGGTAGAAGAAAAAGAAGTATCTTTGAACACTCACTGTTGCTCTGCCTAATTTTCCGTTCACCCTGGGTGGAGGGCAAATCTCAGTAGTCAGACTTGCTATAAGAACTGTGTCCACTCAGTTTATCTGTAAGACTCAAATGAAAGGTGCAAGAAACAGGCAAACAAACTAAATCAAAACCATAGCAAAAATCTCAGACGGCATCAAAGTAAGCAGCTTTTAAAAAACAAGCTGACAAATTGAGTTTGTCTTTCCCTATTTCCTTTCATGAATGCCACTATCCCCGTTGGTCATTCAGGGTCATTAGGGCTTTTCTTAGCGTGTTAGGGATCTTAGAATCCAAAACTCTCAAAATTCAGTGAGGATCCCAAATGGTACTGATTGTGTTTCCTTGGGCTGCTCTGCCAAAATTCTGCAGACTGAGTGGTTTAAAAACCGAGGTTTATTCTCTCAAAGTTCTCAAGACTAGATGTCCAAGATGGAGATATAGGAATGGATGGTTTTCCATCCATCTTGGCATGTAGGCGCCCACCTTCCTGCTGTGGACCCATATGGTCTTCCATCTGTGGACACACCCCCTGTGTCTCTTTAAATGAAGAGAATTTATAAGGACACCAATCACAATGGGTTGGGCCCCTACCCTAAAAGCCTCATAGTAACTTCATTACCTCTTGAAAGACCGTGTCTGCAAATATGAAGACATCCTGAGGTATTCAGATTTGGCGCTTCAACACAGGACTTCAGGAGGACACAATCCGCCCTATACCAGTTGCAAAGAGCTAACAACAGTTACATGTCACCATCAATTAATATCGTCTGAATGGCTGCTGCGCTCAGATCACCTGAACAGTAAAGTATGTAGGAAAGCAGAGTGTGGAAATAGAGCTGAAAAGTCCAACTTATTCCTTCTCTCCTTCCTTTCCCCCATTTGGCTGTATAGGATAGATGTGGAATTATTATCTCAACTCTCCTCTAAAGTGAAAGTGTTAGTTGCTAAGTCATGTCCGACCCTTTGCGACCCCATGGACTATAGTCAGACAGACTCCTCCATCCATGGGATTCTCCAGGCAAGAATACTGGGGTGGGTTGCATTCTCTTCTCCAGGGAATCATCCTGACCCAGGGATCAAACCCAGGTCACCTCCACCGCAGGTGACTCTTTACCATCTGAGACACCCAGGGCTTCCCAGGGGGCACTAGAGATAGAGAACCAGCCTTGCCAATGCAGGAGACTTAAGTGACGTGGGTTCAGTCCCTGGGCCAGGAAGATCCCCTGGAGGAGGACGTGGCATCCCACTCCAGTATTCTTGCCTGGAGAATCCCATGGACAGGGGAGACAGGTGGGCTACTGTCCACGGGGTCGCAAAAAGTCAGACACAGCTGAAGCGGCTTAGCTCAGCACAGCTCTCCTCTGAAACATCCGGCCAAATTCAGAGCCACACCACACACCACAAGCTCTTATCAAAGAGTCTTCTCTCAAGCAATCGCCCAAGACCAGCTAGAAGAAGGAGCATTAGGGAATGAGAAGGCTGGAGGAAAGCCGTGCAGTCCGCGCAGTCCTTAATTCCAGTCTTTCCATCAAGCCAGCCATTTTAAGGCTCAGCCTTGATGGTAATACGTTGATTTATCAACATTAGTTCCTCAGCTTTTTACACAGGACTTTCAAGAAACTGCTCCACGTGAAATTCAATGTATTACCTTTTTGTATGTGCTATTGAGTGCATTTTCCTGTAGATTCATTTGTGTTCTCCCATAAAGAATCTCATATGGAAAATTAATTCAAAGCTCAATGTTTGAAAATACTCACTCAAAAAAAAATCTCACTTGAGGATTGGAATTCTTTTTGTAAGACATGTAGAACTGATGGTATCTTTCTTCTTTGCCCTTTTTCACTTTTTCATATCTTTCTCTTTGGTACTTTTACTGCCAAAATACAATTTACTTGTTTTCATTTTTTTAAAAAAAATCTTTATTAGAATAGAGTTTGGATTACAATGTTGCATCAGTTTCAGGTGGACAGCAAAATAAAGAAGATATATATATATATATATGTATGTATATATATCTCCTCTTTTTTTTATTCTTTTGCTATATAGGCCATTGCAAAATATTGAGTAGAATTTAAGATAATTTATTTCTATCATTTCATTTTCTCTCCTAAGAAGATAATTCTAATCTATATTTTATTTTGGATTAATTGATCGTGTTCTTTTTGAAAACCATCTGAAATCAGAGAAATGAAGAGAGATAAATAATATTACTTCTTCTCCAAGGATACTTAAAATTATCTTTAGAATACAGAATTTTTTTACAGATACTTGTTGGTTATCACAAAACTTCTAAAGAAGTAGGAGCTATCTATAGCTAATTGAAGAAAGCTTCACAGAAGAGGTGACATTTTTAGTAAAATGTGAGGCATAGAAATGTTAAATTAAAAACTTTAAGATCATTGCAAGTCCTTTTGAATCTTCTAAATGAAATCTGGGGAGTCTAATAACTCCCCCAAAAGATAGTTGAATAGCTCTTTATAATCTAATTTTTCAACTAAACCAAATGATAATCCTGTTTGTAACAGCTGTTTTCTTTTATTGATCCAAAAGACATTCTCAGACGAGTGCATGGGCTCCTCACTTCTTTGGCATGTAGGCAGGATAAGGGTATTCTAGGATGTAATCAGCAAGGGTCTCTCATGAACTCATAGTCCGGCAACTGCGGACATGGCTTTTCGGGACCCTGTCTGCCAGGCCACTGGGTATCACTTTCGTCCTGCTTTCCTGGTTGCAGTAGGCACAAGCCCACCCTGATTTAAAGGAAGGGGAGTGTTGGAGACTTTTCAGACCCTCTTTTGAAAGCACCACATGTATTACGCTTTTCTTTTTTGATAACTCTAGTGTTTAGATATTTTTACAAAATATTGGTATTACATGTCTAATTTAAGGTAAACAGTGATTATTATTCATAAGAAATCTGTTAGAATCCTGATGGATTTTCTGTCATTGTTTCCTTCTGGAGACATTCTTTATCTTTCTTATGTGTACAACAAGCATAAATAAATTCTAGGTAATTTTCTTGACTAAATAAAAAGGAGGATTAATTGCAGATGACATGAGTCATGGGAGGCTTGACTATATATGTAGACATAATAAAAACCAACATTCACTGTACATTTTTAGTATCTCTGGAATTGGAATAAATCTTTTAATTAATGGTGTATTTTAGTTGAACTGGGCTTCCCTGATAGCTCCTGCAATCAGGAGACCCTGGTTTGATTCCTGGGTTGGAAAGATCCACTGGAGAAGGGATAGGCTACCCACTCCAGTATTCTTGGTCTTCCCTGTGGCTCAGCTGGTAAAGAATCTGCCTGCAATGCGGGAGACCTGGGTTTGATTCCTGGGTTGGGAAGATCCCCTGGAGAAGGGAAAGGCTACCCACTCCAGTATTCTGGCCTGGAGAATTCCATGGGCTGTATAGTCCATTGGGTCACAAAGAGTCAGACATGACTGAATGACCTTCACTCACTCACTTCACTCACGTAGTTGAACTGGTAGTAGATTTTCAGTTTTTGCGGTACATAAACCAATGACCTGACTTCTTATATATAGCAATTGTAATATAATAGTTGTTATTCACAATTCCAGAATCATTAGAGATACTTTGGATATGATAATATCCTCTATTTTGTAATATATTCCATATAACCAAAAATGAGTCCTGGGTGTTAGGTCTTGCTTTAATGGCTCCTAGAAACCTGCTAACCCTTGGAAGTATTTCCTTTCCCCTCAGTAATATACTCATTTCTTTAATTTGATTCTAGACTTCAGAGAGCAGCCAACTGTGCATTAGCTGTCAACTGAAAGGGCCCTTAATTGACTTGTTGCTATTGACTGAGATCCTAGAAGTCACCACTAATGGTGCATCCTGATAGAGACAAGGAGGAGATCTGCCAGCTCTGGAGTTGTGTCTAGATGGAGTGTATCACATTCTGTCCCAATCACTTAGCTTTTCCTCCTGATAGCAACAGAGTGACTCTTGAAGATGAAGCCCTGCATCATGTTAGCTGAAGAAATATGTGTTGGGCTGGGAGCAATATAGCAAGACATTTCTTGATAATGCTCCTGTCTCAAATCTTAGGTAAGATAATTCATCTTTGGGGTAATTAATAATATTGGAATTACCTTTAAGAGTGTTCATGCTATAATATATTTTAAATATGATAGTGCACTAAATACTATGTGTGTGTACAGACATATATGTCTACAAACATAAATGTAGAATTATGAGTATGCTCAAGTTGCTCCAGCCATGTCCAACTCTTTGCAATCCCCTGGACTATAGTCCACCAGGCTCCTCTGTCCATGGAATTTTCCAGGCAAGAAGGCCGGAGTGGGCTGCCATTTCTTACTCCAGGAGATCTTCCTGCATCTCTTGCATATCTTGCATTGGTAGGCAAATTCTTTACGAATGAACCATCCGGGAAATCCAAAAAATGTGTAATGTAATATATATGTGTAATATACATATATTCAATTGTTATTTAAAGAATTGCTTAATGTCTAGTATTTGTTGGATAAATAATGATTACCAATTATTATCCCTGCCCTTAGGTAGATTACTGCCAACCTCTTGCAATATCATTGGTTGTTTTCCACCTTTTATGATGAGGAGACATAGCAACTGGCACATTGTAAGTCCTAAGTAAACACTAGCTAATTTTTTTTTCACTTCTTATTTAGAAAATGTATGGACAAAATGGTTAATCAGTTTTCAACTGGTCATTTTATCTAATGTTTAAAATACAAAGCATTCTTAAATGGCACATTCCTACTCACAAACCAAAATTACCACTTTCATATATTTTCTGATTGTAGAATATCTTTCAGAATAATTAAATGACCTTTGTGGGCACTCATGAAACAGAAAAAAAAATCTTGAAGGTAGGAAACTCATAGCCTTGCTTTATTTTTTGTTATGTACCCTGCAAAAAACCATAAACAGGAGAGTGGTTAATAAATATTATTCCGATTTGGGGATGTGAAATAGGAGATACAAGCATGAAATCCTGTTTTTATTGCTATCATTATGCTGATGATCCTCTGGCCACTTCTCTCTGGTCTGTGTAATTGCCAAGTTCTTCATATTTTATTCATTACAAGAGCAGCTCTGTGCCCACACTTCTTATGCTGATGGCTGGCACTGCTTCCAGTCCTTCCTGATGGGTGTGATCTGTGAGCTCCATCAACTTTCTGTCTGCGTCTTGTTCAGGCCTCTAATGAACATGAGACTTGCAACCGTAAGTTATGTACAGAAATAAATGAATGGGGGTTTACTGTTGGTTCATTAGCACTGTGCAAAGAAACCTTACTTTGTCTCCTTCGTCTTCTCTTTGATGAATTTGCTGACTTACTATAATTTGAAAAACTTGCTCATGTAGACATTTACATAAAAGGTTCAGGTTAGGTCTTTTATTTTCTTTATCTTCTTATCTTTGTTTATTTCTAACTTTCTGCAGTTTATGTGGAATTTGTTTTAGTTGATTAAACAATAGAAAATGATAAAGCGCCTTACATCATCAGCATTTTCTCCCTCTGTTACAAGTTTTTCACACAAGAAGTCCCACAAAATATGTCATCCTCAGGAGGATTTTATAATATGGTTGAAAGATTCATGCTATAAACTTCAGTGGGTTAGTTGTTGCCTTGTTAAACAGTAACAAAGATTTAGAGGTGGTTTATCAACGTGACTAATCACAATGGCGTTTTGATTAGCAACACAACATTTACTTCTTCCTCACTTTATTTAACATGCAGTTATTGATTTATTGAGTGCCTTGCTTCATAAAAGATCAGGAGCTATTGGGGAATATGAATATGTGAGTACCTTTATGTGCATATTTTACATACATACACATAGAATAACAAGTAATAAATACTCTTCATTCTTTGTAAGAAATACTGGGACATACTGATGGAACTGTTGTGTCCACCAAACAACCCAGAAAAGAATGCAGGTCTGGGAAATCTAGACTTTTTAGACATTCATGTATAAGTAATAGATGAAATATCTATGAAGAAAGACAAAGAAAAATGTTTCATATCTCCAAGGGTCAGGCCCATCAGAGAATTGTGAGTGGGAAGGATTCTGGTGAAAACAGTTAAAGGGATGGATGAGTGGAAAGATCAATGAGTCGACATGTAAAGGAATACAATGGATAGCAGACTAGTTTCACCATCTTTTCATCAAAGCAGACGCACAGTGACCATGGGAGACATTTGACATGAGAAGTGGAAAGGACCTTTTTTTTTTTTCTTTGTGAGACAGAGTAGAAGAAAACTAAGATAATTTGAACTGACCCTCCCTAATCTTTCCAAAGTATGAAACAGAACTTGCTAAATAAAATGAACTGAATGGTATGGAGATGGGGGCTAGAGAAGGATGGTTAACTGTGGGAGAAACTTCTCTGAGGGGCTAGAGAAACTGGAGATGATTCTCTGAAGAAGCTTCTAGGGGATTCATGAGACGATTAGCAGCATCACATGCACACTAACCGTTTTTCTATTAGACAAAGACAAAATATAAGAATTAGTTCATAAAATTTCAGTGAACTTTTACTCAGTTACAAGTTATGCTTAATTTTTGTTATGTATTTTACTCATTTTCTCCTATCATGATATCTTTTGTTAGCTGGAACAAATGCAATCTACTGCATGTGTTTTTGTAATGGAATTAAATGTGAAGCTAAACTCACTGGTACTAACAATCTGTAGTGTCATTAAATACAATTTTTTTTTCAAAAATAAAAGTGTTATTTTAGCAGTTTGAATATGAGCTTTCTAACTAGTGATTCTAAAATTTTAGTGTGCAGTGGTTCAGCATCACTTTATGAGTATGATAGAAACAGAGAACTGGGGACTTCACCGAGTGTCTGGGAAAGGCTGCAGTGAACCTGTAATCCTAGAAGCACACCAGGTTATTCTGATTAAAGGCAGACAGCAACTACATTTTGAGAAACTAAGAATTCTAGAGAGAAATCTCAGTAGGTTCCTGATTATAAGATTGTCCTGTCACTTCCTTAGATAGCTATTAAGCAAAGTTATAGGAGTTTGGGTAAATCAGTCTTGGGAACAGTGTTAATCATTAGAACACCTGTGTTTGCAGGCATTTTTGTTTGATTGTTAGATAAATAATAAATATGTCAATATAGGCAGGGAAACAATGCAGTTTGAAATAGTCCTAAGATAGTGGGGATACATATGCAATAATACCCTGTAGTTTTACCAATAATTATTTGATGCATACTCACAATCTCAATTTAAGACCAGTTTTCTGTGAAGACTTATTATGTGTTTTTATTTCAGTCTATCATAGGATTAGGTTTTATAACATACAATAAAAACAGTATTGGAGTTTGACCCACAAGATCTGAATTCATCTGTGAGATCTTGAAAAATTTCCTAATCCTTTATTAGCTTCAATTTTTCTGTAAAATAAAAATGAAAAAACTTCACAGAGGTGTTAGGAGAGCTAAATGACAGACAATGTGAACCTGACTATGAAGGCAATGGTATGCAAATCCAACTTTATTTTGCTGGTTGAAAAACAGAAATGGCAAGTGTATTCAATATAGGGATGAATTTGGAATTTTCTCCATGACTGTCCTCTTCACTGAACATGAGCCTTTTTCTCTCTTGACTTTTCACCTGTTGCTTAAAATTCTACTTCAAATTTATTTTATTCTAACTTGCATTAAAAGTGATGTTTAACTTTTTTTCTCATGTGCTACATTGTGAAGATCCTGATGGCAGGGCTTATATATGTTCTGTATTTTTACCCTCTAACCAGACAAGTGTTTTGTCCAGATACTTTATGTCAGTTTGCTAAATACACAAATGAACTGGTACATGGACACTTTTATGTTCTGTGATCTCTTTCTATGGCACATTTATATGGTACATGCGTAGGCTTGATAGATGTCATGCTCTGGGTCTATCACTAAAATGACACAAAATGTTTGATGTCTTCAATGATGGCATAAAATGCTGAAGATGCATATATTTCTATAAAGACTAAGCGAAGCATAATCATATGTGTTTCTGAAAAAAAATTTTATATGATTTGTGTGAAATCCTTCTGTACTGATGTTCTTTTCTTTTTTATTAATAGCCTTTAGTTATTTGTTGATTCACCAAATATTTATTTAATTCTTTGCACAAATCAGGCACATTCTACATGCTGAAAATACAGTAGTGAACAAGACTTAAAAGCCTTTGCCACAATTCTAATGACATATGAGGACCATGTTAAACAAATGAACAACAAAGGAACAAATGTATGATTTCAGGTGGTCGTTAAGTTTACCTGAGTAAAAAATGGAGTGACTGTTCAGTATGTAAATAAGGTCAACTGGGAAGAGGTGAGATTTAATTTCAAGATCAAATTTCAGAATATGACAGAACATGATCAGCCACTGTAAAAACCCATGAGGAGCTAGATTTGGGTAGAGACAGCAAACCTGAAAGGAATGCATGAGGATACTGGAGGATTTTAATCAGAGAGACAAATCATCTGATGTAGACTGTTGAAGACCCTGTTTCATGCTATAGGAATACCTTTTATGGGATGGAACAAGAGTGTATTCTAATCACCTAACAAGAGGACACTGTGGCTTTGGCAAAGGTCTGCCACTGACTCCTGAGTGACCTTGGACAAGTAATACATCATCCATCTAATAGCTCTGTTTCCTCATCTGCAAAATTAGATAATGTTGATTAAACTAGGATATAGGAAGTGAATATAACTGCCCGGAATAGTTAAGTGCTAAATTGGTGCTGGTTTTCTTAAAAATTAGGACTGTTAATATAAAACAGACACGTGAGCTCTCAGTTCAGTCGCTCAGTCATGTCCAACTCTTTGCAATGCCATGAACTTCAGCACTCCAGGCTTCCCTATCAATCACCAACTCCTAGAGCTTACTCAAACTCATGTCATTGAGTCAGTGATGCCATCCAACCATCTCATCCTCTGTCATCCCCTTCTTCTCCTGTCTTCAGTCTTTCCAAGCATCAGGGTCTTTTCCAGTGAGTTCACTCTTGGCATCAGGTGGCCAAAGTATTGGAGTTTCAGCTTCAGCATCAGTCCTTCAAATGAATATTCAGGACTGATTTCCTTTAGGATTGACTGGTTTGATCTCTTCACAGTCCAAGGGACTCTCAAGCATCTTCTCCAACACCACAGTTCAAAAGCATTAATTCTTCAGCACTCAGCTTTCTTTATAGTCCAACTCTTACATCCATACATGACTACTGGAAAAACCATAGCTTTGACTAGACAGACCTTTGTTGGAAAAGTAATGTCTCTGCTTTTTAATATGCTGTCTAGGTTGATCATAGCTTTTCTTCCAAAGAGCAAGTATCTTTTAGTTTCATGGCTGCAGTCACCATCTGCAGTGATTTTGAAGCCCCCAAAATAAAGTCTCTCACTGTTTTTATTTTTTCCCCTTCTACTTGCCATGACATGTTGGGACCAGATGCCATGATCTTAGTTTTCCGAATGTTGAGGTTTAAGCCAACATTTTCAATCTCCTCTTTCACTTTCATCAAGAGGCTCTTTAGTTCTTCTTTACTTTCTACCATGAGGGTGATTTCATCTGCATATCTGAGGTTACTGATATTTCTCCTGGTAATCTTGATTCCAACTTGTGCTTCCTCCAGCCTGGCATTTCACATGATGTACTCTGCATATAAGTTAAATAAGCAGGGTGACAATATACAGCCTTGACATACTCCTTTCCCAATTTGGAA
>JADEYB020000002.1:2381317-2404401 GCA_015832495.2 Alces alces | reverse complement strand
TGCGATCCACATAATCAAAGGCTTTAGCATAATCAATAAAGCAGAAGTAGATGTTTTTCTGGAACTTTCTTGCTTTTTTTGATGATCCAACAAATGTTGGCAATTTGATCTCTGGTTCCTCTGCCATTTCTAAATCCATCTTGAACATCTGGAAGTTCACAGTTCATGTACTGTTGAAGCCTGGCTTGGAGAACTTTGAGCATTACTTTGCTAGCATGTGAGATGAGTGCAATTGTGCGATAGTTGGAGCATTCTTTGGCATTGCCTTTCTTTGGGATTGGAATGAAAACTGACCTTTTCTAGTCCTGTGGCCACTCTGAGATTTCCAAATTTGCTGGCATATTGTGTTCAGGACTTTCACAGCATTATCTTTTAGGATTTGAAATAGCTCAAATGAAATTTCATCACCTCCACTAGCTTTTTTCATAATGATGCTCCCTAAAGCCCATATGACTTCACATTCCAGGATATCTGGCTCTAGGTGAGTGATCACAGCATCATTGTTATCTGGGTCCTGATGGTATTTTTTATATAGTTCTTCTGTGTATTCTTGCCACCTCTTCTATCTTCTGCTTCTGTTAGGAGCATCCCATTTCCGCCCTTTATTGTGTCCATCTAACCAGGGATCGAAGCCTGGTGTCCCACACCGCAGGCAGATTCTTTACCAGCTGAGCCACAGGGAAGCTTCGTGAGCCTTAATACACAGATTTTCTTTTTCCTTGCAATCCTCTCTCTCTGAGCATGTGTAGACATTATCTTATTTTCTAAATTTGTTTCCCATTCATTAACTATTCAGTATGTTGATCAGTATAGGTTAACTCATACTAAGTCTCCAAGTCTTTGGGTCTTAATACAATGAAGGTCTCTTTCTTCTCACATTAGTTTGATGTGTTTATAGAAATCCCCCACCATTCTTGTCATCCCACTTCTAGAAACTACTGCTTTCAAGTTTGTCCTATCAGAGAAATTGTGTAGCAAACTAAAGGTCGTATTGCCATAATACAGTGTTCATTTAGTATTATCAGTTCTTATTAATTTATAATAATTGCCATTTTCACTAGCTGCCATTTTTCCCTGAAAGAACCACATTGTCTTCATATGTTTTTAGCACATTAAAAAGTCAGAAGGTCTGTGAGTTTTGGGGAAGATAGTTGTTCAGGACATGAGGGTTTCAGGGACTCAGAGCCTTGAGTCCAGATTTGCCTTCAGTGACTATGTGACTTTGAACAAGTCATTTAACCTTGCTAGGATTCTTCATTACAACACTTCCAGTAAAATATACTATCAAAATGCCAAGAGTCATTATATTCTTGCACAAAATTAAAACGATGCAGATAGAATCATTTAAATGAGTCATTTTGTCTACCTCTTTACCTCAACATGAAGGATCCCTATGGCACATTCTAGAGAGGTCTGTTCAGTTTAGGTTGAAATGACCTCAGCAAAGTGACTTTCATCATTTGTTTTGAGAGGCGGTATCATTAATCTTTTCTGCACCCCCCTCCTTTTGGGGCTCACTTCAATTAAATAGGCAGGGAGAAGAGAATGTTGAACAACATTATAAAAATGTTAATTTCTAATGTCACTGACTAGCTCTTAATCACACTATTAGACATATGTTCTGATTTAATGATCCTGACAAGCATGTGGTAAGACCAAGATTGACTTTGATGAATGCCTAACATTATTTTGTGATATGGATGAGGTTGTTTTTCTTTCTATCTAAATGTTTCCTTATAAATTGCATTCTATTTAGAAAGAAAGATAATGTGAAAGACTTTGGTTTTCAGAATCTCCTTTCCTAAATCAACATTTTTATATTTTGATCATAAAATGAAACATTTGGGTGTGATCACTGTAACTATTTGTCCTTACAATTTTGGTGGCTCCTTCCTCTTATTTTTAAGCTCAAAATGCTTTAACTACCATCAATGAAATAACATGTCTTTAGTGTGTACAGAAATCTCATTATTTCAAATTGTTTCTTCCTAATGATACTGCAGGGAAAATTGGATTCCTTTCCTTGTGTCTGTTATTCATATCTTTTTCTTTGCTGGTACCATTTGCTGAAGTCCCCACAACACCAAGCCTCCAGTCAAATGTTACCATTTCCATTTTCATGAACGTAAACAATTTCTGTGAGACATTTTTCAGGAATCTTGGACAGAATTCATGGTTTCTTCTTCTGGACTTTCCTACTATTTTATTAACAGCTATATTTTGACCCTAAACTCATTTTGACTTGCATTTCTTTTAACTGTGTATATAACCTTCTTCCCTAAATGTTATGAGCCCCCTTGGGACAGTGAAAGTCTATTGAACTTTATATAATTAGAATATCTCCCTATGACGTTTACAGCATAGAATTAAGAAATAATTGGATGGAATGATTATATGTAATGTAATGCACACTAATAATTTATATCATTTTACTTAATCACACTGTGTTATAAATCCTATCTATGTACATGTGTGTATGTACAGTGGCTTCCCCAGTGACTCAGTCGGTAAACAATTTGCCTGAAGTGCGGGAGACCAGCTGCAGCACAGATACATACATACACATACAGAGCCTAGTTCTTGCATCGCCTGTGGCTGGAGGCTGCGGCAGGTGACAGCCAGTGATCAGCCATGGGGGTAGTCTCTCCAAAGCTCTATGCAGAGCTTCAGGGTACCGCATGAGTGAGAGCTCTGAGCCTAGAAGAGCTGAGGCAGAATGATGGCCGGTGGGGGAGCTGCTCTCCAAATTGCATCATGTTTACGGGGGCAGAGGTGGCCTGAGAGTCAGGGTTATGCCACCGATGATTGGAACTGAGTTGGGACGGACTCGGAGTACGCCCAGGTTGGGTTCAAGTAAGGAACATGTGAGAGGAAAGAAGAATACTTCCCGCGCAGCTGCTGAAATGTCTGCTCTGAATGCTTCCATTTATGCGTCAGAAGATAGAAAATTAGTTGGACCAAAACAGAATTGATGTTTCTCTTTATTTTCCTCATCCTCTGGTGTGCCCCTTTATTCATGTTGCCCACCAAATTGCAATTGAAAGGAGGACCATTGTGGACCATTGTGTATACTTCCACATCATTCAACAGAATTTTTGAATGTCGTTGATATTTATTTGTATTTTATCAGCTATTCTCACAATAATGCTATGCTGCCTGTTGCCAAACTCAGTGGCATGCAACGCCCAGGACTTATGCTCACAGGTCTGAGTGTCACATAAGACAGGTGTTCTGCGTGCCCCATCCTGAGGTTCCCCGTGACCATCTCAAATATGTTCTCCCGCGTGTCACAGACACCCCACTCCCAGTAGCAATGGAAACATGCATGCTTCTTAAGGTCTAGACTCCAAGCTGACATAACCGCATTGTTTAAAAAAAATTAGTCCTAATTGGAGGATAATTGTTTACAATATTCTGTTGACTTCTGTCATATATCAGCATGAATCCACCATAGGTATATGTATGTCCCTCCCACCTCTCACCCCATCCCTCCCCTGTTCCAGGGACCAAAGCAAGTAGCAAGAGGAAGACATCAACGAGACAGGGGTACTTAGCACTTGCAAGAGCCCCCACGATACCACATGCTGTGAATCCAATCTCTTCAGTGCCCAAAATGTGGAGGAAGGGTGCCAATTCTCTTCCTGACTACAGCACTAGGGTCTTGAATGAAGGCAAATCAGTCACCCTTTTTAATCCTCACTTTCTCCATTTGTTATATTTCAACTTGTACTCTACAGAGGAATAAGCACAAAGATGGGACATCTGAGAAGATAATTGGTGGTGGTTTAGTCACTCAGTTGTGTCTGACTCTTGTGACCCCATTGACTATAGCCCGCCAGGCTCCTCTGTCCATGGGATTCTCCAGGCAAGAATACTGTAGTGAGTTGCCATTTCCTTCTCCAGGGGAAATCTTCCCAACCCAGGGATTGAACCCAGGTCTCCTGCATTGCAGGCAGATTCTTTAACGACTGAGCTACAAGGGAAGCCCAAAATTAAACCATAATTTAAAGCTCCTGATTTCAAATGTGTGTGTGTGTGTTTTGTCTTTATTTCCTATGTTTCCCATCCTTAAACTTTTGATCATTTGTATTCAATCAGTCAAAACAATTTGCAAATTTTATACTGATTTCCAGATATGAGAAGGGGACCCCAAGTTTCACTGGTACAGGCACTGATAGATTCCAAGCAAAACAAAGTCTTGGGATGCTACAAGTTACCAAATAAGAACTAGTGAAACTACTAGAAGGCAACCTCTGCACCAGCTTGCATGCACAAGATGGTTGTTCAGAACTAAGACCACTGATAATAACACTATTAATATGATCACATGGTTTACCTTACAAATAAAAATAATCCATGATGACACTGAACTTCACTATGTGATCAAGATTCTACACAATGGAGGAGAGGTTTGGACAGTGCCAAGATAGAGAAGTGCAGTGATTTCTTCCCATTTCTTATACTTGGGAACTTGTACAAGCCAACTTGGGAAAACTTATTCAAACACATGAGGGTTTTTTTGTTGTTGTTTGTTTTCACTTTTGGCTCCTCTGGGTCATCATTGCTGTACACAGGAGTACCGGCAAGCAGAAGCCACTCTTCATTTTTGTCCTTGGGTTTCTCATGATGGGTGTTTCTCTTATTGGGGAGCACAGGCTGTAGGCACACAGGCTTCAGAAGTTGCAGTATGCAGGCTCAGTAGTTGTGGCCCAGGGCTTAGCAGCCCTGCAGAATGTGAAAGCTTCCTGGCCTAGGCATCAAACCCATGTCCCCTGCATTGGCAGGAGGACTCTTGTCCACTCTACCAGCAGGAAAGTCTAAACACACAATGTCTCACCCCTGTGTTCCCTGGACTTACTCACTGGACTGACCCACTTCAGCTTACCCCAGGCCTGAAAATGCTTTTTGCTCTAAATAAACCCACTTGAGTACAGCTTACCTGAGCTAGTGGTTAGAAAGAAAGCAATTCATTTGAACCAGTGTCCAACCATTTACAGCTGTTTGGAACAAAGTAAAATGGATTTAAAATTATTCTTTAAAAAGAAGACAGTGGTTAACAGACATCTCTAACTGGAGTTCTAACTTAAAAGGTAATAAAGGGAATTGAAACATTTTATTTTTTATCTTGTGTACATAATTTTATTCAGAGCAGTTCTATGAGGTTAGAAAGGCAAGAATTCTTTTTTTTTAATTTGTTTTTAATTGAATGATAATTGCTTTACAATATTGTGTTGGTTTCTGCCATATATCCACATGAGTATGCCTGTGGTAATTGAAACATTTTAGAGTGGAGAGTAGTAGTTTTCAGGTGAGGATAGTACTTCAGTCTGTCTGCCCCCAACTCAGCATCCCTAAGATGCTTTTGCTTTTCATAGTACCCGTTTTATCTTTTTCTCATCACTTGCAGGTTCTTGCAAGCTCTAGATTGTCATTCTCTTCCTATTTGCCTCAGTGACTTCCATAAGGATATTAGCAGTTAAACCAATTCAGAGAAAGTTGTTGCTATTTGTATACATGAATAATTTATAAATTACATATTTGTACATCAGGAGCTGTATATGAAATCAAATCTTGACAAGGCAAAATTCTAACCTAATATTATTCTCAGATAAATGTTACTATTCTGTTTAAAATGATAAATCATGAAAATAGCTTTCAATAATTGTTTCTTTCATTTTCAAAAGATAAATACACATTAAGTGCCTGGTGTATACCAAACAGAAACAGATCAGCTATTTCCACAGAGAACCTAAGCCTAACCTCCTTCAACCTAAGGTATATAACACCTACATCTCTGCCTATATCTGTTGTTTGGATATATTATTATCTTCTGGATAATATTTTTATCTGCTTAAATATTTTCAATTATAGAGGATGACTTCAGCATATATTACTAAACTAAACTCGGCAAAGAAAAAAAATGACAGGGACAAGACTCAAAAAAAGTTTTCTATTAATTACATAAACCACAAATTAGAGGTTACATACTAGCTTTGTATGGGTTAAATATGAACCCATGCAGTATTGATTTTCATAATATTTTTGTCCAAATCTTCATACATTTGTACTTGAAATAGGATGACTTTTTAAACAATTTAAAAGATATGATAACCTTGGAGCTAGTCTTTGTCGTGACAGAAATCAGTGGGGGTGAAACAGGGCCACCCTGTTGTCCGAGCTGACACTCCCTCCCCAACTTTTGTGTGGACCCCTCCCCACTGAGGACCAAGTCAGGCTCATCTTGGCACGCATGCTGTGGTTTATCCTTTTGTGACTTTAAAAGAAAATTGATTTCTGTATATATTCAATTTTGTTGGTCTAAAATCTAGCCCAGTGTACTCAGTTGTGATATGCCTGCCAGATTTAATTAGCATTTGAGCTTGTGACTCTGAGTCTGGACGTCATGAGAACTCAATATTATTCTCTAGAAGTACTTTTCACAAAAGTGTATATATATGTGTATGGAAATCTCTCTCTATATATATATGCGTGTGTGTGTGTATATAGAGAGAGAGTGAGAGAGAGAGAGAGAGAGAGAGCAAGAAAGAGGAAGGAGAAAAAGAGATAGGAAAAAAGGAAGAAAGAAAGGGGAGGAGAAAGAAGGGAAGAGATGAAGGAAGAGAGGGTGGGAGGGAGATATCCATGTAAACATACATGCGTATACACTGTGTATATATCCTTTGTTCATATACATACACACACACATACACTGTATATATATACATATACACTGTGTATATATCCTTTGTTCATATATATACACACACACATACACTGTATATATATATACATATACACTGTGTATATATACCCTTTGTTCATATATATATATACATATATACTGTGTATATATATCCTTTGCTCTCTTCCTTCCTTGCTTTTCCTCTGTTCTTTCTGCCCCTTTTTCTTTCTTCCTATCTTTCTTTCTCTCTTTCCTTCCATCTCTCTCTATATGTGTGTGTGTGTTTGTGTGCGTGCATATGTATGCATGTATACACATAGATATCTATACACAATTACTCACATAAATACTTTCATGAAGAGTATTTGTGTCCATGTCCATACGAGGTATATATGTTCTTCCGGACATATTCATCTCCGTTTCTGTGACACCCCCTGTGCCACATCAGGATTGCTCCTTGCTGACTTGTGAAGCATCTTGTCTTGCAGATGGGACTCCATTGACCTGGTGGATCGGGCGGTCCAATGAAAGGCAGCCCTACTGGGGAGGCGCCCCTCCCGGAGTTCAGCAATGCGACTGCGGCCTGGATGAGAGCTGCCTGGACATTCGACACTTTTGCAATTGTGACGCTGACAAGGATGAATGGTAATGGGAATGCTGATCTCTCTGCATTTGTGGAGGAAGCCCACTAAGAGATGCATAAAATATCCCATAAAAGAAAGGAACATGAATGAGAAATTCCATATGAACTAGGACTTCTTAATGATGGTGATCATTTTTAAGTCTGGAAATTGCCAGTCCTAGTACTTTTAGGGCTCTTACTGAAGTTTGTAACATAAAGCATGTGGCAACACCATCATCTTATATCTCAACATTCAATTTTCAACATGACAATGAAATGTAATATTTAGCTTTGCAATTTAGCTGGCATTTCTATAATGTGCAGAATATAGGCTTTGGGAAAAAATATGGGAGATAGGGATGCGTAATTACACAGACTGTTTCTTTATTGTTCCATTGTCTCATTGATGAATGACCCAGCCACCAGCCAACCCTATTATCGCCAGTAAAAACAGAATTTATGTTTATTGAACGTCGATTTAACCTTCGTAAAGTAAAGTAAAGGCACTCCGTTGTGTCCGACTCTTTGCGACCCCATGGACTGTAGCCTACCAGGCTCCTTCCATGGGATTTTCCAGGCAAGAATGAATACTGGAGTGGGTTGCCATTTCCTTCTCCAGAGCAACCCATTAATTCTTTTGTATTTTTTATCAAAGTACAGTTGGTTTAAAATGTGGTAGTGTCAGGTGTACAATACACACAGGTGTACACACACACACACATCTTGTTCAGATTCTATTTCCTTATAGATTATTACAAGTTATTGACTTATTGACATAGTTTCCTGTGCTATACAGTAGATCCTTTTTATGATTTTTAAAAATGTTATATTGGAGTGCACTTGATCTACAACGTTGTGTCAGTTTCAAGTGTACAGCAAAGTGAGATAGTTATACATATTTTTTTTTCAATGTTGCTCAGTCGTGTCCAACTCTTTGTGACCCCAGGGACTATGTAGCCCATGGGATTCTCCAGGCCAGAATACTGGAGGCGGTAGCTGCTACCTTCTCCAGGGCATCTTCCCCACCCAGCGATCGAACCCGGTCTCCTGCCTTGCAGGTGCATTCTTTACCGCTGAGCCACCAGGGAAAAGCCCCAGTTATACACATACATAGAGCTATTATTTCTCAGGTTCTTTTTCATTCAGATTATTACAGGATACTGAGTAGAGTCCCCTGTGCTATACAGTAGGTCTTTACTGCTTATCCATTTTATATATAGTGGTGTGTATCTGTTAATCACGGACTCCTAATTTATCCTTTCCCCCCTCTCCCCTTCAGTAACCATAAATTTGACAAAGAAAGCAAACCTATTAATTTTTTATGATCTTCTCACTTTGGCATCTTACGATTGAGGAATGTACATTACAGAGAAATTAAATTATTTTCTCAAGGTCACATCTATTAAAAGGCAGGTCCAGAATTTGAACTCCTCAACACCAAGTTACTTTTGTAGATAAATTTAGTTTTCAGTTCTCATGGCCATGGCATCTACTTTTCCTTTGCCCTCCTGGTCAACTGCTTGTTTTTCCACTGTAGTGATGGTGAAAATATGCACAGAACATTTCCAAAGACAGTTTGGTTTTGAAAAATTTAAGACCTTCTTTGGTTTTGGTTTTGTAAATTGTGCTTGCTTCATCAAGTACTGCTCCAGTATAGTTAAGAATTGCTGTGTCAAACTGCTTCCAACCTAGTGGAAATGACTTTAAAGTGTTTTTCTTTCAGTGTTTTAGTTGATAACACCAAGGACTGTTTCAGATAAAATTTTAGGTCTGCTTTAAACCTTAGTTCAGTGAGGAAAAGATCAAACATATGGCTCCATCAGGTTCCACTAAATGGTTCATGGCTTCGGAAGGTTGTAGGCTGATTGGGGCCTGAGTCATGTGACCTGGGCCTCCTAACGTGGCAAATCAGATAAAGTTAACCGGATGTCTCCATTCTTTGGGGCCTCCACTCTATCCTGCAGGACCTTCTATCTCGTCTTATAGATCTGCACATAAAAAATAACTCTCCTTTTTGAATATTGGGTCTCTTTTTTAACATTACTTCCCCCAAATCTTACCCTTTGTACAGTAGAAGTTGATGGTAGCCAGCTGAATAGATGAATGTAGTAGACCTTTGAGGAGAAGTGATCCTAAAATGGCAACTACAAGCTTGAGAGACTTGTGAAAAAGTGACATGATTATGGGGCCAGGAAAACATAATCAAAATCCTCTGCAACCAGCAGTTTGATCCACTCATTATGTTTTGATTCTTTAGCTTCCTTTTGCTGTGCTGATGTTAGAAATGTAGAAATTTATAGACTTACATGCAAGCACCTTCATTTTATTCTGTATAATCAGAGGAGATGGTAACGGGGGTTAGAATGTAAAGAGTCATTGAGAAGGGAAAGTGTTTCTCCTGAGTGCCTTCAATTTACATTTTTTTGGTTGAATGGTTAATCTTCACTCACCTTTTCCTTTGGTGAAGCCCGTCCCATACCGAATGCTGCATTAGTGCCTTCCCTTGCTAGGGCAAATGACCAGAGCTGGACTTAATTGACCAAACCCTGAGGCACAGAATCACATCACACCACTTAAAGGTGGAAAATTAGACTATCAAGCATTGAAGTGCCTCTACCCTCCCTTCTCCAGGACTTTCCATCAATCATCTCATCTACTCTCATTCCGGAATCTCCCTCCTTCGACCTTCTCACTTGTTCTCTAACCTTTGAAGCTCTCCTCTTGACTTGACTTCATCATCAAGGCTGTCTGTGCTCAGGAAAACTTTTCCTCAACTCTGGTGCCATCATACCGCCACCAGCTTAGGTTTTTGCATATTTCATAACCGTTTACTGTCCCTTTAAGGTCAGAGGGAAAGGCTTCATCTTGTGCCATTTTATGTGGCAAGTAACCTTGATTAGAGCATAAACATTTAACTTTAGATGTAGGTTTTGTTCAACAATTAACCTTTGAAGGATCAAGAGAAATGCTCTGACTGTCCCTCTGTAAAGATGCCCAGTTCACCCATGGGTGGCCTAGCGTTTTGTTGAGCATCTCATATATAGATTATATGGGATATAGTATATAAAATACTAAGAACCTTTCAGGATGTGATAGGTAATACTGTTAAGTGGCAATATTATCTAGGGGTTGCAATATAGTAAATCACTATACACCAAATGAAATTCTTGCCCAAATTAGCTTTCTGATTCACTTTTCCAACCCAGGTGAAATTAGGAATTTCCTTCTATCATTCTCATAAGAGGGTAGATTCTAATTTTTTGGCCCTGTGCATGTAGGATCTTAGTTCCCTGACCAGCTATTGAACCTGTGTCCCCAGCCTTGGAAACAGGGTCTTAACCACTGGATTGCCAGGCAAGTCCCAGCAGATTCTGATTTAACTCTTCTAGATTTCATTTTCTTAGGACAAGCTATAATCTGTCATCAGTGATTCTGGGAAATAATTTGTTATACAGGCAACTGTGCATACTATTCCATCTGACACTTAAATCATTTGTCAAAAGAATGCCTACTTTGGGCAGTTAGTCTGCTGCACAGAGAAAGCCAGGGGCATATAATTCTTACCCTTGAGGAACTTGCAGGGCAGTGGAATAGTAGAGGCTAATTATTTAGCAATAAATGCATTAGTGTGATAAGTTTGATTATACATATAAGCACAGGTTTGTCAGACCTGGGGTGCAGTTGGGCTGGGATAGTTTGATTTCAAGGAAAAGTATAGGTAAGTTTTGAAGAACCAGAAGAAGTAACTAAAAGTAGTATAGTACAGCTAAGTGCTGCCATTTATTCAGACATACAAATGTAAGTAAAATAAAAATTGCTACTTCTCCAGAATACAAGTATCTCAGTGTAGTTTTTGCAGTTTTCATGTGTGTGATTTAGATGGTATGTAGACAGGGAAGAAGGTAAAATCCAGATCATGAAGCTCCTTGTATGTGAAATAACAATGAGACAGCTTTGTCTATAACAGGTATTGTGGACACGGATTATACATGCAGAATGAAAGCTGGGAGAGCCTTTTTGAAATGTGTTCATTATTATTTAAAGTCCAAAATCTAACACCATTGGGGAATAATCATGTTCTTTAAATTCCTCCAACATGATTCTTAGACAACTTGTGGTCGAGCTGGCTTTCCTTGCATTTCAAATTTTTGTTTCAGACAGGCATGATCCTTTTGGTGTCTGAGTGCTTCTAAGAAAGCTAAAATATATTTACCTTATAAACTTCCCTTAAGTTTCTGCTTTTGGTAAAGTTAGTCAGAATTCTGACTTGGGCTAGTATAGCATTTAGTAGATAGCACATTGATATATTACAAGTCCTAGAAAATACTGTCTCTCAAAAATGTCAAGTGTCAGAGAAAGACCAATATCATAGGATGTTGTTTATATGTGGAATCTGGGGGGAAAAAAAAGGTACAAATACCCTTATTTATAAAGAGAAACAGACTCACAGATCTAAAATTCGAACTTATAGTTACCAAAGGGAAAGGTGGTGGAGGGATAAATTACGGGTCTGGAATTAACATAGACACACTACCATATATAAAATGGATAAGCAAGGCCCTACTATATAGCACAGGGAACTATACTCTGTAACAACTTATAAAGGAAAAGGATACTCTGCAATAGCCTATAGTGGAAACAAATCTAAAAAAGAATATATATATATATATATATATATATATATATGACAAAGAATTACTTTCCTATACAACTAAAAGTAACACAGCATTGTAAATCAACTATATTTCAAAAATTGTTATATTTATCTCATTGGAGGATAATTACATTATAGTACTATGACGGTTTTTGCGATACATCAACATGAATCTGTCCCCCGATCCTGAACCCCTCCTACCACCCTCCCCACCCTATACCTCTAGGTTGTCTCAGAGCACTGGTTTTGGGTGCCCTGCTTCATGGATCAAACTTGATTTTTAAAAGTATCATAAAACAAAATTAAATTAAAAATAAAAGAAATGAGGGGAAAATCTCATATACTGAAGTCTTCTTAGCATTGTATACACTATATCTCATATAATTATCTCAACAACACTTGAGGTTGATTTTATTATCTCTTTGCCCCAGAAAAGGAAACCGAGGCTCTGAAATGCTAAGTGTCTTGATGAAGTCCCATGTCTAAGGGGATAGAGTTGGAAATTCCATCTGAGTCCAAGGATACCCTTGCTGACTGCATCCAAGGAGTTGCTAAGTTTGCATTTTGTATAGCAGCCAGTGAGGATGCCAAAGAGACCTCTCCCAGGGTATCTCAAATCAAATCACTGCATAGTGTATTTTGCTTTCTGCTAAGCCAAGTAGAGCCTCAGCTGTCTTCCAAGACTCTAGTAACTGATGATATTTTATTCTGTTTTGAGAAATCTCTGTAACTGAGTTACTTACTATCATATATTTCAATGTTGTTGTCCAGGCATTAAGTCATGTCAGACTCTGCAACAACATGGACTGCAGCACGCCAGGATTCCCTGTCCCTCACCATCTCCTGCAGTTTGCTCAAACTCAAGTCCATTGAGTCAGTGGTGCCATCCAGCCATCTCATCCTCTCTCATCCCCTTCTCCTCCTACCTTCAATCTTTACCAGCAACAGGATCTATTTCAACAAGTCAGCTCTATCCATCAGGTGGCCAAAGTATTCTAGCTTTAGCATCTGTCCTTCCCATAAATATTCAGGGTTGATTTCCTTTGATGAGGTTTGATGGGTGCCAAGTAAATAAGAAAAACTGAGCATGCTCTGGGTATAGATAAAAGTAAAGCAGCTCCGATGATGGATGAGAGTGGAGAGAGGAAACACCCCAAACAGGATTCCTTTGAATAAAGGGAAGCCTCAGAGAGACATCTGAACAGGTGTACTGTAGAGCTGACTTCTCCAGGGGTTTCCATCTCTGTCGGAGAACTAAAGAGGAAGAAGGAAAGCAATGAGAAAACTTGTAATGAATACAGTCTCACAGTGAATGATTGTTTTCACAGGAACTTCTCTCTAATAGAATGACTCAGCCTCTAGACCTCCTCCCAGTTGGGTGTTTTCTGACTTAATAACTTCAGATGAATGGGCTGCTGAGAGCAGGAAGGGAGGCTGGCAAACAGCTTATGCCTAGAGATCTCACAAGACAGCATTGGGAGGTGGGAAAACAGTCATCCGGGTGGAAGGGAACAAACTGGGACACAAGGGATGGCTGTAGAACAATAAAAACGATGTTGGGTGGTGAGATGGAGGAGCAGAAAGATGGTCCAAAGTGTGCCTCCTCTTGACGGCCCCGGACCCAGAAGAAAAGTCGTCTCATCCAAACAACCAGGTAAAACTAAGATGGAGCTCTCTTTTCTAACAGCAAGACATACTTGAATTTATTCATAAGCAAGCATAGATATTTTATGTGGTTTTCAGTCCCTCTGTTCTTTGCCTCTTTTCTTAATTTCTCCCTTGTGTAAGTGGCATGGCACAGAATAGAAAGAGAAAATGGTATAAAGTTTATATTCTGGTCATCTGATCATCGAAAAAAGGAAACCTATTGTTCTTTTTATTTTTTTAAAGCAGGATATTTAGGTTATTCTTTTTTTCTCAGCATGTGGCATCCCAAAACATCAAATCACTGTTAGCCCTTGATTGCACTTCTATGCCACCAAGAAATTATCTAATAAATGGTGCTGAAGTCATGAATGAATGATGGGGTGAATGACTTCCGGTAAATGCATTTTTACCTCTCTGTCTTTTTGCAAATTGGGCCATGATCATTCTGGGATTAACAGATATTTACTGCGGTGTTGACTGTTACCCACCTTTTATTATCTCACCAGAAATATTTACTCAAAGTTTAAACTTTTTTGCTGCAGATTGATTTTCTCTCAGCTATCAAAGCGTAGTCAGAAGTAGTCACGCCACTCCCAGAGCTATATTTTTATACATTTGCCTTGAGCTGTTCTCTTTGTAAAGACAGGTCTAATCCAGTCCTAGAACCTTGACCTTCACAAGGGCCCTTCACTCCTTTCCTCGGAGACTTAATGAGACAATTGCCTTGGGGAAAATGATGCTGGTTACATCCAAGGGTTTATGGTTTTGCTGTCTCTTCACATAGGCTATTCTTTGATCTTTTAGACCCCTTTTGATTTCCCCAAAACCATTACCTCTGGGATGCCCACCCTCAGTGATCGATGGTGCTTCCAACTAGGTAATGTCATAAGATGAGGCAGGAATTCTAAAATCTGGAAAAGAAAGACTCTATTTATTATTTTAAAAGATGATATTGTACAATCTATACTGGAGGAAATTTTTATTCATAGATCTGTTTATGAGCTATTCCAGCGATTATGAAGGGTTCTCTGGATTCTTACTCTCTCAGTTCCTGATTTCCATGTTCATCTAACAATATAATCAAAGCCAGAGCCTTGCATTGGGAAAAGTATGCTTGGCACATGGTAAGTTCTTCATACATTAACTTCTGAGTGAATGAATGAATCAATGAGTTTGTCTGTTTCCTTTCTCCCCATACTCTCATCTTGGACAAATATGCCTTCTCCTTGCTAGTTATATTCTGTTCTTTTATTCCATAAGTTGCCACTTAAAGCATATATTCGGGAGCAACTTGATACTGACTTGTTTACACTAACAATCCTATGACTGGGTTTCAGGTTGTTTTTAAAT
Source organism: Alces alces (assembly GCA_015832495.2). Taxonomy (NCBI): domain Eukaryota; kingdom Metazoa; phylum Chordata; class Mammalia; order Artiodactyla; family Cervidae; genus Alces; species Alces alces. Next base: position 2,389,446 of record JADEYB020000002.1, on the reverse strand, counting down.
AGAGTGTTTTGCAGCGCATCTGACAGGAGATGAGAGAAGGCATCACACACTGAAGAATAAAAGGAACGATACAAAAATGGGAAAGCACAGCTTATAATCAGGGATGGATATCTTAAAACTAACATATCACATCATCACTTTATAGAAATATAGATGGAGTACAGTAGTTAACACTTTGCCAAGGGTAGCATTAAGGAATATTTTTGTTTTTGTGTTTTTTTATTCAATGATGCTACCATCCTTTTAATGACATCTAATTTCAAAATATCTAACAGGCAATTTAACACCTGTTGGTTCTAGGAAACAAAACATAGCTATGAGATAGTCTTCTTCTTCTTCTTTATAATTGTAAAGATCAAAGATGTAGACTGACTCTTTTATTGCCTCAGTTACCTGTCAACCTGTACAACTTTATCATCTCTATATTTTATGTAGAGTCACATTTCTTGGGTAATTGCAAAACTGTGAGTATCAGAAATAGATAGAACTCAAAGTCAATGTCAAAGTTAAAAATGTGCATTTCTTTAATAAATTTCATATACCATTTTGATTTGGGCCATTATTGTATACCAAAATATTATAATTCTACTTTAGTGCAGTGAGTCTTTGGCTTCTATTTTAATGTGCCAACTTATCACTAATTATATCACATTACTCACCTAAAAGTAGCTCTTACTCAGAATAAAGTTAGATGAGCTGCTTACCTTCTTGGACACTCTTTAAGTCTGCTTATAGCTGTCAGTTTTGACTCACCCAATTTATGTATCTATATTTAGCAATGTGTGGGGAGAATAATTTTTTCTGATTTTTAAAATTTAGAAGTTTTTTTAAATCACAATATAAATATGTTTATATCCTTTTTATAAAAATTCATATAGTGCAGAAATAGTAAATTAAAAAGCTCCTCCTTTATCAGCACTAGGAATTATTTTATTTATACCTAACATTTAAAATTTTAGCATTTTATGTAATACTTTGAGATAGTAATGTGGAGATGTTCAGTGAAGGTGTGAAAGTGTCAGTATAGTAGCTCAGTCACATCTGACTGTTTGCTACCCCGTGAACTGTGGCCCGCCAGGCTCGTGTCCATGGGATTCTCCAGATAAGAATACTGGAGAGGGTAGCTATTCCCTTCCCCAGGGGATCTTCCTGACGCAAGGATCAAAGCCTGGTTTCCTGCCCTGCAGGCAGATTCTTTATGGTCTGCGCCACCAGGGAAGCCCACACGTAGGGTACATCTACATATAAATGTCTTCCTATGTATTTTTCATATTTATTAATATTAAAGTGTACTCATTTTTCACTGTTTTAATATAAAACATATCATTCTGCAACTTGCTTTCTACGTGAAACATGTCTCAGAGAGCTTTGACTTAGCATCTTTAAATAAGCATAAGCATGAATGCATCCTGTCCACTTTAATGGCTGTAAAGTATAGTTGTGTCATAGCTTATAGCTTGTCATAAAATTATAAACATTTTGTTTGTAAATGATATTTTACTATTAGAAAAAGTGTTGCAATGAACATTTCTGAGTCTCGACATACTTTTTTTTTCATTTTAATTATTAGCATTTCCATCACATAGCTTTCTAGTGTAGGATTGTTAACTCATCCACTTTTCTAATTTGGTAGATGTGGCCAAACTGCAGAAGGGACGTTGGACTTTATACAGACCACAGAGGCGTCAGCTCAGAGCTGGCCTCCCTGACCCTGGGTGAGCAGGTGGCTTCACCACAGAGTTCACTAGGTCTGCAGAACTCACTGGCCTCAAAACAGAGCCACACAGACCCTTCAGCTGACCCAGCTTATGACTGCCAGGGAGAGGGATGGGGAAAAGGAATTGTTAGGGAGCCGGGATGGACAGGTACACACTGCTATATTTAAAGTGGATACTCAACCAGGACCTACTGTATAGCACAGGGAACACTGCTCAATGTTATGTGGCGGCCTGGATGGGAGGGGAGTTGGGGGAGAATGCATATGTGTATATGTGTGGCTGAGCCCTTTGCTGTCGACGTGGAACTATCACAACACTGTTAACTGGCTATGCTCCAATACAAAATAAAAAGTTACAACAACAGCAAACAGAGCCACAGAGGGAGACACTAGTTACAACCTCGTTTCACTCAGAAATTTCTAGAACCCTTGGCCAGGTGTGGACAGCTCTGACAGGACTCTGCCGGTGTTGGACCCTCCTTCCATTTTTTTTTTTCTCTGTGTTCATCATTTCTGCTGTTCCTGTTGGTGCCCCAGGTGACATTCATGCTATCTACAAATAGATCCCAGTGTTGGCCGTGTTTTCAGAGCAGAGTCTTCATCATTAAGAAGGAGGAGAAAGAGGAGGGAGTAAGAAGGAGGAGGAGAAAAGGAAGAATTAATTTCCTCTCTTTTGTAAATCTGCCTTATAGATTTTTAGTGAAAATATTACAAATAATATGTGTAATAAATACACAGAACACACACAACTGTGGCTACTTATGCTGGCAGCACCCTCATTTCCTGTATCTAAACTGTAATTTATCACTATGTCACTTTTTATTTTGTAGTGGGGTGATCAAATCCTGAATTTGTCACTTACTGACTATCATTTAGCCTCTCTCTGAGTTTCAGGTTCTTATTTGATTTAAGAACATGGAAAGAAACAGAAGAAAAGAATGCCCATCGCTGGGGAGTGCTGGTTGAGTTGGCATGAATTTGCTCATCTAGCAGATCTACCAGACATTTAGTTCTCAAAAATGTGTTAGTCATTGGTTTTATTATGATTTTATTACTTTGACAGCATCTTAACCTAAGAGGCAATATCAATTTATAGAATGTAGACTAACTTCTTTTTGTTTTTAATTTTCATTGGAGAATAGTTTTTTTTTTTTTTTTAACAATGTTGTGTTAGTTCCTGTTGTTCGGCAAGATGAATGAACACACACACACACATATCCCCTCTTTTTTGGATTTCCTCCCCATTTTGGTCACTACAGAGCATTGAGTAGAGTGCCCTGTGCTGTACAGTAGGTTATTATTAGTTAACTACTTTAATTAACTTCTACAAAAGCTGTATATACCTATATGCGATAAAATGAGAAAATGAACTAGTGTATCAGAGTAATCAAATATATCATTCATCCATCACACTCTAGGTAAATAAGGAAAGAGTGCTGAAGACCCCTCTCCCCAGAATCAGGCTGCCCTCTGAAAGTTCGCTGGTAAAACTCATCATGTCATGGTTGGGGCTGGGTCTGCCAACTAGAGATAAACCAGAAGATTGCTTGCTAAATGTGTCACCAAAGAGTCTGTGGGCTCCCAGAATTCCTGTCAAGGTGACCTGTGTGTAATCTCAGAGAATGCAGGGCTGGAAAATGGTTGCAAATTAGAAAACTGAAACCTAATCAATTGAAGTATATCTTGTGTGGAGAGAGCCTATGTGAACAGTATGGGAGAATCAGCCTGAGGCCTAGGAGGACAGCTCAAGGACTTAGGACTGGGCTATTCCGGCTCTGCCTGGAGGACATGTTAAATAAACCTGGGAAACACAGCCTCCACTCATGAGACAGCCAGTGTCTGTAAGCATCACACAAGGCCTGGAGGAGAGCAAAGCACGCTGGTTACAGCAGAAGCTTTGGTGTCCACCCTAGTTTCTCCTGGGCTTCTCCCACGGCTCATCAGGTAAAGAACCCACCAGTAACGCAGGAGATGCATGAGATGTGGGTTTGATCCCTGGGTCGAGAAGACCCCTGGGAGAAGGGCATGGCAGCCCACTTCAATATTCTTGCCTGAAAAATCCCACAGACAGAGGAGCCCGCTGGGTTATGGTTCATGGGACTGCAAAGAGTCTGGCACGACTGGAGCGAGTCAGCACACACTAGCTTCTCCGCTTGCCGAAAGCACCCCCTGAGAGGTCAGCTCGTTCCTCAGTTTCCTCTGCGGTGCAAGCAGGCGATGTTAGAGCACCATCGCGGGACTGGTGGGAGGGTGGAAGGAGGCCGGATGTAAAACTCTTACTTGTGTGCTCACCTGGCCAGGGAACGGCACGGGGTGGCTCCCATCCTCAGGCTCTGCAATGTGAGACGCTCGGTGGAATCCCAGGGCCAGCAGTCGGGTCTCAGAATCGCAGCCCCGCATGCACGCAGGGCCTCTATCCTATGGGCCTTTTTCTTTTAGGAAGAACTCCTCCTGTGAAAGACAAGGGTGGCTTTAAGTAGCAGTTTTTGTCTACTCTAATATGTTAAATATTTGGAAATTTGGACCCTTTCTGTAAGAGATAGAGATATCTTTACAAGGTTTGACGCGATGAAGCACATCTTGTCCACATGTATGTGTGTGTTTCTGAGCACTTGGAGAGGTGTGAGAGGGGACAGGGCTGAGGCAGGAGCAGCGAAAGCAGGCCAGGTGACTCACCCAGGCCCGGGCAGACGCTGGGCCTCAGAATAAAACCGGGCCAGGAGGATGGGAGCGGTGTAAAGAAAGGGAGTTTGATGGACATTGTTGATCAACGATGAGGGAGAAATTGAGGAAAAGAGGAGAAATGAAGCCCCAGAGGTATCCACCGCAGCAGCTGGGGAGCCCAGGGCCACGTCATTCACAGAGTAACGAGTAGGGTGGCCGGTCCCCGGGAAGGCGAGCAGTGGAGGAGGTTTGTAAAAACATGTGTCACAGACCACTGAATGAGTATGTATCCATGACGGAATGCATGTGAGTGTGTGTGTGTGTGTGTGTGTGTGTGTGTGTGTGTGTGTTAAACAGGGAAGAAGGCAACACTAAAATGCTGCAACATGCGGAGTAAGTCAGATACTGGCATATTCTGGGGGAAAGAGCGATTCAGTGACATTTCACGGGTGTGGGGGGAGAAAGGCTAATTTTGGTTAGGTTGGGGAGAAGGGTGAGAGATGAGAAAGTATGCAGGCATTCTGTGAAGAGATTTTATGGCACTTCCTTCCCTTTCCTATCAGGAATAGGTTAATCAAATGATGCCTACAGAAAACTTAATCCTTGCTAATACTTTTAAACTTCCATTTTATGCTCATAAACTCTGTAGGGCCATTCACGTTTCTTACTAATGAAGTAGCATTGGGTAAACTTTGACTGTATTCATATACCAAGACCTGATTCTGTTTTTTCACATCCACATGAGAGGAGCCCTGTGCCTCCAGGTTTCTAAAATACTTACAGAAAAAAATAGTTTCCCAAAATATTAAATGTATGCCAACATTGTCTTGTTTTGCCCTTCATGTAAGAAACATGGCCATAAGAGAAACAAGTAGTGCATATGAATGCATAGATATGGAATCTATAAAAATGGTCCAGGTGAATATTTGCAGGGCAGGAATAGAGATGCAGACATGGAGAACAGGCATGTAGACGAAGCGGTGCAGAGGGGCGGGATGAACCGGGAGGCTGAGACGGGCATGTGTAACTGCAATGTGTGAAACAGACAGCGGGAGCCCACTGCAAACACAGGGAACTCGGCTCCGTGATGACTTAGGCAGGGCGGGGCGGGGAGTGGGAGCTCCACGGGGAGTGGGAGCTCCACGAGGAGGGGCCCGGGTGTACGTGGGACCAAGTCATTTTGCTGCACAGCAGAAATTAACCCAATGTTGTAAAGAAACTCTATACACCCGGCCCCAACAACGACATTCTGGGAGCTGAAATAAAGACTCCAGATAGGTGTGGCCTGATCAGTGACGGGATGTTATCCTCTGGGGTAGACTACAGGGACCACAGACAATGTTTTCCCATTTTCAACCAAGGGACCCTGGGGCTTTTTTGTCATCTGATCCCTTAGGTTGTTCTTGTTTATCTGGAAGTCTTAATAAGGAAGACAAGAGGGAAATAACTGCCTTAACCAAAGTTAGGTTATAATTTCTGGCAAATATCAATATGGTATTTAGACTTGTTGGGTTGTTTGTGGGCATCATCCAGCCCTTCTTCCTTCACATCCACAGCAAATGGACAGTATTATGTAACCCACTGAACAGAAAGATGTGCAGTCTCTTGAGACCAGTCCATTCAGATTCAAACAAGAGCTTCTGAGGGACCTGAGGTCTTGAATTCTTTGCATAATTTTCTAGGTTTATCTACTTTATGAATAATATGTTATTGGTTACATTTGAGTGACTGAGAGAAGAATATAAAAAGGAAAAAAAAATCCTCAATCAGCTCAGTCACCCAAGTGATGCTATAAAATAATTGCAGCAGTTACCCAAAAACTGGCTGATGAAAAAATGGCAGCATATAAGTTTTTGCTACACGTTAATGACACATTGAGAAATCTGCTCTGCAGTCCTGATTTTGGTAAATTCTTCAGATTCACATAGTAAAACTAAAAAGAGACCACCTTGGCTAATTCTATGCCATAAGTTTGCTCTTGAGAAAATTTGAGTCTTTTTCTTAATGTTCATGTTTTATCATTAGGACACATGCATGTCTTTTTTTTTTTAATTATTTTTTATACTATTTAATAAAATACAGTTGATTTATAGTGTTATACTAGTTACTGTTGTACAGTAAAGTAAATCAGTCATGTAGATATCCACATACCCCTCCCCTGCCCCTCACATTGCTTGGAGGAATTGGTGAAAATCAAAGTGTTCATTGCTCAGAAGTGTCTGACTCTGTCACCCCACAGACTGTAGTCTGCCAGGCTCCTGACTCCATGCAATTCTCCAGGCAGAATCCTGGAGTGGGTAGCCATTCCCTTCTGCAGGGAATCTTCTTGACCTAGGTAGAGGGTGAACGCTGGTCTCTCACATTGTGGGCAGACTCTTCACTGTCTGAGCCAGCAGGAAATCAGCCATATGTATACACACACCTCCAGCTCTTGGACATCTCTGCGCCCCCCACCCCACTCCTCCAGGTCATCACAGAGCGCTGAGCTGGGTCCCCTGTGCTATAGAGAAGCTTCTTGCCAGCTACTCCTGTTACACATATGCAGATGACACCACTGTGGTGATAGACAGCGGAGAGGAGCTAAAGAGCCTCTCAATGAGGCTGAGAGAAGAGAGTGAAAAGGCTGGCTTAAAACTCAATATTAAAAAACTCAGGTCATGGCATCCAGTCCCTAACTCCATGGCAAACAGAAGGGGAAGTAGAAGCAGTGGCAGATTTCCTCTTCTTGGGCTCTAAAATTACTGGGGATGCTGACTGCAGCCATGAAATAGAGGACAGTTACTCTTGGCATGAAAGCTATGACAAACCTAGATGGTGCATTAAAAAGCAAAGACATCACTTTGTTAACAAAGGTCTACATAGTCGAGGTTTTAGTCTTTCCCGTGGTCAAGTACAGAGATGAGAGCTGGACCTATGCTGAAGAACTGATGCTTTTGAACTGTGGTGATGACGAAGACTCTTGGGAGTCCCTTGGACAACTAGGAGATCAAACCAGTGGATCTTAAAGGAAATCAACCCAGAATACTGGGTTTTCTGGAAGGACTGATACAGAAGCTGAAGCTCCAATACTTTGGCCACCTGACTTGAAGAATTGACTCACTGGAAAAGACCCTGATGCTGGGAAAGATTGAGGGAGGAGGAGATGGGGACGGCAGAGGGCATGGTTGGATGGCATCACCAATGCAATGGACATGAAGTTGGGCAAACTCTGGGAGATGGTGAAGGACAGGGATGCAGTCCACGGGGTCACAAAGCGTCAGACACGATTTGGTGACGGAAAAACAGTGTGGTAGTGTAAATATGCCAATTGTAATCTCCCCATCCATGTCATCTTCCCCTTCCCCTCCCTGCATCCACATGTCCGTTCTCTACCTCGTATCTCTATTCCTGCCTGGAAATTACCACGACATACCAAATTACCTGGAAAGTCTATAGACATAAAGAACGTGTCTACAGTATATTATTTGTGCCCTTTGAGCTTCCATAGCTGGGACCTCTGACTGGCCTGCTCAGTCATGACAGCTGTGGGGGTCCTTTTCTTATTTCCCCTTTAAAATTCTTTGTATTTTAAATTTTTAAAATTTTGTATTGGGGTATAGCTGGAATCAAGATTGCCGGGAGAAATATCAGTAACCTCAGATATGCAGATGACACCACCATTATGGCAGAAAGTGAAGAGGAACTAAAAAGCCTCTTGATGAAAGTGAAAGAGGAGAGTGAAAAAGTTGGCTTAAAGTTCAACATTCAG
>JADEYB020000002.1:2324127-2380735 GCA_015832495.2 Alces alces | reverse complement strand
TGGACAGGGAGGCCTGGTGTGCTGCAATTCATGGGGTCACAAAGAGTCGGACACGGCTGAGCAACTGACCTGAACTGAACTGATAGCTGATTAACAAACAATGTTGAAAAAGTTTCCAGTGTATAGCAAAGGGACTCAGCCCTACATATATATGCATCCATTCTCCCCCAAACTCCCTGCCAACATTTTTATTTCAAACACGACTGGGAATTTCAATAGCTATTTATTGAATCCCTATTATGCAATAGTTGAGTTGTTAACTTTTATATACATTATCTACTTTGACTTTTTACAATATCAAATTAGTATTATTATCCCCATCTAAGAGATTAGGGTTAGCAAGAAGATCCAACCAGTCCATCCTAAAAGAAATCAGTCCTGAATATTCATTGGAAGGACTGATGCTGAAGCTGAAACTCCAGTATTTCGGCCACCTGATGTGAAGAACTGACTCATTTGAGAAGACCCTGATTCTGGGAAAGATTGAAGGCAGGGGGAGAAGGGGACAACAGAGGCTGAGATGGCTGGATGGCATCACCGACTCAATGGACATGAGTTTGTGTAAGCTCCGGGAGGTGGTGATGGACAGGGAGGCCTGGTGTGCTATAGTCCATGGGGCCGCAGAGTCGGACACGACTGCGCGACTGAACTGCAGGGATAATAGGGAACCGAATCCCCAGTGACCTCATGACAGCATACTGTGTGCTGAGGCATGGGCTTAACCTGTGCCCCCTGGCCTAATTGTAATGTCTTCCCACTGCAACAAAATCATTTCTGTACTTAAAAAGTGCATAAGCACCCTTTAGGAAGAGTCTTGTATGTTGTTCCAAAGAAAGACAAAGTCTGTAAAGTGTTTGCCCTTGAGAAGACAAGCTCTTCTTGAAAGCCAAAGAAAAACAACTTCGTGTGTAGAACATCAATTCTGCAGCTGCAGACTTCCTGTCTATTAATAGGTACACCATAATTTGTATCATTTTTATGCCATCTCCCCAAATATTCTACCCATTAATTCTTTGAAGTGTTTTAATCAGTCTTGTCATTCACACATTGAGTTAAATCCAGTTTTATTCTCAGTGCGACCCTAAGTGCATGAATAAATTTGCAAAGTCCTTTGATGCCTAAGAGGCTTGCAAGACCCCCCTCACCTGTCTTACTGGCCAGTGCAGTGTGGGTTACTACCGTACTTTTTTTGTTGTTTTGTTTTTAAAAATTTTTAAATCCATTTTTAAGATTTAAAAATTGAGTAGTTTTATATTTATATTCCAGTCTGACCCACTGGTCTTACATTTGTGAAGAGCATAATTACCTGTTACAAATGGCCACAACTACCTCGTGAAGACAGAACACCATCTTTACCCCAGTCTTCCTCTCCTTCTCTCTCTTTTTCCCACCTGATACTGAAGCTGTGTGTCAGGTTCCACTTATCATAACATATATGGGGCTTCACTCATTTCTATTATTATTTTTGCCCCTGTAGTTATTTGAGTTTATGAAGTTCTTTTTCTCTGTTATTTGAAAGAGATTTTTATTCTTAGAGTGATTTTGTGTATTCCAACACTTTGATAGAAGGACATCAAATTGATGTAGAAAAGATGCCATAGCGTATGAGGGAAGCAGGGGCTGACCTTGATCAACAGACTCCAGAATCTACCATTTCCACCTTGAGAATGAAAAAAGAAAAAGACAAATGTGGAGAAATAAGATCCTATAGAGTTTAAGTTTCTTCAGGAGACTATATGGGTTTGGTCTTTATTCTACTTTGGTCACTTGAAATTTGCTTTGCAGTATCTCCTAGAAAAAATAGTGGAACATGAAGATTCAAATTTTATGCTGTCTGTCTAACATTCATAGATGTGCTTTCAAATAGACACAAAAGCCTTATTCCAGACCCTCTGGCTTCTAAATACAGGTACTAAAATTACAGATGATAGTTCATTTCTTTATGTTTTGGGTGATCAGACATATAACAGTATATGAAGAAAGTGAAGTCGCTCCATTGTGTCTGACTCTTCGTGACTCCATGGACTGTAGCCTGCCATGCTCTTCCGTCCATGGGATTTTTCAGGCAAGAGTATTGGAGTGGGTTGCCATTTCCTGCTCCAGAGGATCTTCCCAACCCAGGGATCAAACCCAGGTCTCCCGAATTGTAGGCAGACTCTTTACTGTCTGAGGCACCGGGGAAGTCCATAACAGTATATGTACAGGTAAATATTTGACTTGTTTATAACCAAAGTAAATTAGTGCATTTTTCTACAAATCTTAGGAGTTGGATGCCTAATATGAACATTTAATTTTCCACAACATTCTTTGTAGTATGGAGCTCTCCAAGACAGAATTGTAACTAGGTGTATGAAAAGATGAACTGACTTGCCTCAGGCTACAAAGTGATTTGGGGACGAAGATGAGAACTCAAATGAGTGTTAGCACTGCTATTTTTGAGCATTTACCATAGATCAGGTACCATGCTGAGTGACTGTACCATCCCGTTTAACTCTTGCTGTAAGTCTGTGATATAGACATTCCTTCCATTTTTCAACTGAGGATACTGTGGAGTCTTAAAAATAAAATGATTTTCCCAAAGTAGCACAGTTGGAAACGGGAACTGGGGTTTCAGAACAAATCGTGTGCTTTTAAAGCTTTACCCTTAAAGCCCTACATCACACTACATGATCCTGCAGTACTTCCCCGATGCATAACTAGACACGTTATTCTCTTTGTCTCTAGACTCAGAGCTGTAAATAATGTGTGAATGGTGATGAAAGACAACTTTGATTTTGAATGTTTTGACAGTTGTGTTGAATTATTTGTAACTACAGAGAGAGGACCACTATTAATTTGCTCCTTTGTGCTCTTATTAAAAAAAAAAAAAAAACCTATTGCATCATACACTTTTCCTTCATTGTTGTGGCAATGGTGTTCTGCCTCCCATTTCTCAGGTACAGACAAGATGACCCAGCTCGTGCTTACCTGAGTCTGTGTGGGTGGGGAGTTCAGCCCACCCATGTGTAATTTTCAAACTGCCTCATAAGATTCAATTCATTTCATATTAACCTGTATTAATATTATATACTTGTTAAATTTAAGATTGAGACATACTCTAAGTAACTAGACCTCTGACCTTTTGCCATGTGACCATAGGCAAGTTATCCCATATCTCTGAGCCTCAGTTTCCTCATTTGTGATGGAAATAACAGTACCCATTGCATAAGGGTATTACTGACCCCCTAGTATATTTCTGGCTCTAAATAGCTGCATATTCATTCAATGCCAGTTTCTTACCTACATTTTTTTTTTTTACTATCAGTTAAATGATATGTCCTTGCCATTCATCCAAAGTCACAACTCAAAAAAAAAAGGGGGGGTCGTGTCTAGCTTAACCCCATTCATTTTTAATTTTCTTGTCAAAGGCTGATTAATCAGTTTCCTAGTTGCATAATTAACAAAGACAAAGCCAGAGTCATTAACTACCAAAATCTCTAAAACACAGAAGAGAAAAATGAAAAGCAACAAACCACCTAGAGTTAAAAGGTGATAAGAAACATCCTAAGCTGATTAAAACCTGTTGGCAGGTTGCTGAAACAAGTCCTTGGAGTGATTTCAGGAGGCTTTGTGATGCCTATTTCAGATTTGTTACTGAGGTAGCTGATCTCATCCTCGTAAGAGAGGCAATGTTTCATGTTCTCTCAGTGCTGCGTTGGGCAGGTGGGGTGCTCTTAAGCTACGAAAAGCAGCAACGAGCTCTGCAAGCTATCTCCATTTCTGGAAAGACTTAAGGAAGGTGTAAAATCTACTTGTTTTTGGAAGCTGGCCGTTGATTTTGTGATTGGCATCCCAGACTTTGACGCGTAGATGAAAGGCCTCCTGTTCGTCTCCTCTGCCCTCACCCTGTCGCAACCACCCAAATCACTTTTGAAAAAAGGAGGCTTGGTAAAGAATCCCTAGTTTATCCACATTTTCTCCTCTTTTTCCCCTAAATTTATGTTTTTCAGGACAAATGATACTGGTTTTCTTTCCTTCAAAGACCACTTGCCTGTCACTCAGATAGTTATCACTGATACGGACAGAACAAACTCAGAAGCGGCTTGGAGAATTGGTCCCTTGCGTTGCTATGGTGACCGTGAGTACAAAATTGAAAGAAGCTTTCTCTCTCCTTACATAAGCTCAAGATGTTTTATTCCCTTATCCTTTTTCCCTGCAGTGTCCCCAGTCCTGAAAGTTATCCACACGCCCAGTGCTTTCCTATAACCCGTTCCAAGCTTAAGGATTTCTTTTTCACTTGCAGGACACTTTTGGAATGCGGTATCATTTTATACAGAAGCCTCTTACCTCCACTTTCCTACCTTCCATGCGGAATTCAGTGCTGACATTTCCTTCTTTTTTAAAACCACGGCTTTATCTGGAGTTTTCCTAGAAAACCTTGGCATTAAAGATTTCATCCGACTGGAAATAAGCTGTAAGTTTTCTCATTTATGAATCTAATGTAACTGATCAACAGAAGTTTTAATCTTATCTTTTCCACAAGCAACTAGTGTATATTTCAGCCATCAAGTTAATATCCCTGGGTGTCTGTCAGGTTAGCAATGGTAACTTCTAGTTTCTTCTTATACTTTTTGTTTTATTATTACCTAACAGTATTTAAAGAGTCATTCTCTTTTCAAAATAGTGCATTCCCCAAATTCCCATAGATATTTGTTTACAGTGTTCTTTATCTGCTCCATGGGCATTTATTACATATTTTTTTGTTTTTACACCACTACAATGTCTATGGAATGCTGAGAACACTAGCGTTATGCATTCTGTTTATACTTAGGGTCAACTTTGTGGCTATGCCTTTGCTCTGCAAGGTGTTTCCTGACTTATTTCCCATCATCAGGAGTATGTGCCTATACAATCAGAATTTTCATTGTTTCTCTACCACTTTACCATGAACAGGGGTGTATCTAGTGAATTTTATGTCAGGATGTGGATCATTTTTTAACATTCCATTTCCTATAAACAAAATATATTCAGGAATAATCATGAAGTTAAATGAAAGGCAATAGAACTGCAGATGGAGAAATGTTCTATTAATGAAATTTTATATGTAATCATGCCAATAAAAAATTCCAGTAGAAAAAAGACAATACAATAATTTTAATCACCTTAATTAATTTTTTATATAAAAAGGAAAATATCTACATATTGATCTGTCACAGGAATACTAGTAACATTAAAATTTCTGTTTCTTAGGCTTGACTTATGCAAATTTGTGAGTGGTTGCATCAAAATTAATTTTCTTTGCATGTTCCAAAGAGAGCATAATGAGATTTATCCATTGATCTTCTCTCAGACTGATCAAAGGGTACTTTTTATTAATTTTAAACTTAAAATATGTTGCACATTAAGTGGTAGATATATACATTTTAGGAAAGATTGATTTTAAACATAAGGCTAAGTTTGATAGAGATTCATAAAAATTCCATTTTGCAATAAATTTCAGAAACTACAATGCTTTCTATTTTTTCACCATTGATGCTAGCAATTTCAAATATCTCCAAAATTAAAAAACATATTCACTAAAGTACTTGTATTGGAAAATTCATCATTTGGTAAAGCCTTACATAGTTCCTAAGGACTTGGAATTACTTAAGCTCTCTTGGACTTCCCTGGCGGCTCAGACTGTAAGGAATCCACCTGCAATGCAAGAGACCCAGGTTCAATCCCGGGTTGGGAAGATCCCCCAGTTAAGGGAATGGCAACCCACTCCAGTATTCTTGCTGGAGAATTCCATGGACATAGGAGCCTGGTGGACTACAGTCCATGGGGCTGCAAAGAGTCAGGCACGACCGGAAGATTAACACAAGCTCTCTTCGTTCGGGTGCAACTTGTGTTCGCAGTCTCTGCAGTGCTGTGTGCTCGCCCGCTGCAGCAGTGAGCTGAGTTAGACAGCGGTGGCACAGTAACTGTAAAACCGAGTCAAAACTTGAGTTCTTAAAAACAAACACACATTTTAGTCTGCTTGTTCAGGAGCCAATAGTAAGTCAGGAGTTCTCTCTATTAACTCTCCTCTTGAATATAATATGTATTAAATGGTAGGCAATATACTATTTGAACCTTACATATGCATTATTAAAAAGTAATATCACCATCAGTATTTGTTACAGATTTTTTTCTTGGTGGAGGAATGTTTTATTGCTGGCATTATTTAGAATTACTGGTGTGTGGCAATAATAGAAAACACTTCTTTTAGTTGCTCTTCTTAGTTTCCTGATTCTCTGCCTTAAGTGTACTCCCCTTTTTCTCATACACAAGTTGGACTGCTTCCACTATCTTGCCCTTTTTAAAGTCGTGACTGGGGAGGCGTGTGCTTTTCATTCGGTGTCTCATTTATCTGGATCCAAATGTATGTTTTCTTTGGTTTGATTGATGCAATTGACTGTATTACAGTAGTAATATGACTATATGAAATACCCTTGGAAGCTTAAGTAATATCTTAGCAACAGAAACTTAGAAATTTGAGCACTCCAGAGAAAGATACAAAAGTGCTGGCTGGAAAAGATAACTGAGGTGTCTGTACAAGTCTCCTGCAAAGCATGACACAGCTAAGTGTTTCTTCTGCAGTTACGGCACAATACAAAAAAAAAGATCTCTCTAATTGGTAGTTTTAACCTCCTTTTACTCCAGTGATTTAGGCTGTTAATGGGAGGAAGCTCTTGTGAGAAATAAGATCCCTCATATCTACCTTGGGCAAGTTCTAAATATGTGGAGTTGAGTGCCAAACATTTAATAATATGGATATAATAACCTCAATGTAAATTCAATAAAAATCAAGCCCTAAGGCCTTTCAATTCATTAAAGCAGCAGCAAATGTTATGGCATATTATCACAAGGTAATGAGCTATGATTTAGTATTAATTACATTTCAATGTCCGATTTGTTTGTAGTTTCTGGTGCTATATTTTGTCTTTTAGGTGATTCTTTCTTATGCTTTTTGTTTTACTATTATATTGTACAAAACTATTTTAAATGCAAATGATATTAAATCTGATTGAAATTTAAAATCCAGTGATGTCATTGTTTGGTGTACACATTTCACCAGATCAGAGAACGTGTGTTTTTCAAACTAAGATTTTATGTAAACTTTTTCAAAGTACAAAGCCTTATATTTTTCAAAATATCTTGTTTTATGATTATTATTTGAAAGGAAAAACAGGACTTACCAGATGGTCCAGTGGTTAAGAACCTGCCTGCCAATACAGGGCAAATGGGTTCAATCTCTGGTCCGAGAAGATCCCACATGCAGCGGGCCAGCTAATCCTGTGTAACCCCAGCTACTGGGCCTGCGCTCTAGAGCTGAGAGCTGCGACCCCTGACGCCCACGTGCCCAGCCCTGTGCTCCGCAAGGAGAGGAGCTGCCACAAGGAGAAGCCTGCGGACTGCAGCTAGAGAGCGGCCCCAGCGGCCCGCTGCAGCTAAAGAGAGCCTGCGTACAGCAGGGAAGGCCTGACTTAGCCAAAATCCATCAGTCAGTAAATTTAAGAGGAAAACAAACAGCGTGGGGGAGGGGGGCGCATCTTTCATTTCTTACTAACAGCTGCGTTCATCTTACGTCTTTTTTTTTAATGTCCTCCTTCTGCTAGGCTGTGATCTTCTTGTGCTTTGAGAATCCTTTCTCAAATAAGAAGCTTTTCTCATTTATTTATTTATTTGGCTGTAACAGGTGTCAGTTTCCACATGTGGGATCTTCGTGGCAACATGGGGCTCATTAGCTGAGCCCTTCAAACTCTCAGCTGCCCCAGGAGGGATCTTAGTTCCCTGACCAAGGATCTAACCCAGCCCTGTGTATTGGGAGCAGAGAGTCTTAGACACTGGACCAGCAGGGATATCTCCACTATATTTTTTATATAGATGGAATTTTCATCACAGAGATTCTTCTACATGTCAACTTCTTAGAAAGAAAATAGCCTTCATAGTAGATTTCTCAGAGTGGATTTCTCTCTCCTCCCAAAGGAATGTTACTGTGTAACTATCTGAACAGAAATTTTCAAAATCGATGTGTCCAAATTGTTGAACATTGAACAAGTTTGCATAAAATTCTCAATCTATTACCTTCTGGGTCACTTCCAACTAAAGACATTTTTATTTGGTAACCTTGAGATTAGCCTGTACTCTGTGAAACACAAGATACTTTATGCCCTCAAGTCTTAATGGATTTGTTTCAAATGAGACAAAAATAATAGCTGTTTTTACAGTTACCTCACAATTGCCGTGTGGGTAAAAATAGATATTTTGGGGTGCATGAGGGGATCAGAAGAAAATGGCTCTTGAGAACAGTCTGGCATCATGAAAAGAGACTATTGTTGATAATGCAGTGTGGATTCTAATTTCTGTTTCTAGAACTCTAAATTGTGAGGAAGTTCTTCATCTCTTCATTGCTTATTTGTGCAAGATGGAATTGGTGGCACCCATATGCCAATCAGACACATTTGACTATAATTAAAAAAAAATTCACTCTGAACTGGTAAACACAAGAATGGGAATTCATTGGTACCAGGGCATGTGACTAACTACAGAATTGGTGGGGTACTTTATTTCTGGTTAGATTCAGCCATGAACAAGCGTTCAGTTCAGTTCAGTTCAGTTCAGTTGCTCGGTCGTGTCCGACTCTTTGCGACCCCATGAATTGCAGCACACCAGGCCTCCCTGTCCATCACCAACTTCCCCGAGTTTACTCAAACTCATGTCCATTGAGTCAATGATGCCATCCAGCCATCTCATCCTCTGTCGCCCCTTTCTCATCCTGCCCCCAATCCCTCCCAGCATCAGGGTCTTTCCCAGTGAGTCGACTCTTCACATTCGGTGGCCAAAGTATTGGAGTTTCAGCTTTAGCATCACACCTTCCAATGAACACCCAGGACTGATCTCCTTCAGGATGGACTGGTTGGATCTCCTTGCAGTCCAAGAGACTCTCAAGAGTCTTCTCCAACACCACAGTTCAAAAGCATCAATTCTTCGGTGCTCAGCTTTCTTCACAGTCCAAATCTCACATCCATACATGACAACTGGTAAAACCATAGTCTTGACTAGATGGACCTTTGTTGGCAAAGTAATGTCTGCTTTTTAATATGCTGTCTAGGTTGGTCATGACTTTCCTTCTAAGGAGTAAGTGTCTTTTAATTTCATGGCTGCAGTCACCATCTGCAGTGATTTTGGTGCCCAGTAAAATAAAGTCTGCCACTGTTTCCACTGTTTTTCCATCTATTTGCCGTGAAGTGATGGGACCAGATGCCATGATCTTAGTTTTCTGAATGTTGAGCTTTAATCCAACTTTTTCACTCTCCTCTTTCACTTTCATCAAGAGGCTCTTTAGTTCTTCTTCACTTTCTGCCATAGTACTAAATGCTTTATATTCATTATTTAATTTTGCTTTCAAATTATCATATGTATATTCATCAAGATATTATGTTTTGCATTGTTTGACTCATAGTCCAAATGCAGATGAGGATAGTAAGTCTTGAGTTGGTAAATAACACTGACCCAGAGTCACCTAGTAAGATTCAGAATCCAGGATTCAATTCTCTGTTCATTTGAACAACTCCTTATTCTGCTTTGCAAAACTACCTCAAGGACCAAGAATGTTAGAAATCGCGAAAATATCATTATTTTCTTTCTTGTTTTGAAGCACAGGACATTCAGCAAGTTTTTACACTGAATGCAAAATTGTATGTGCTTTTCCCTGCCCTCCCCCCCAGAGGTAAGTTTGTCATCAGATCCTCAGAGAGTCTGTGCCTCCAAAAAAGTAATTGTAGTTCATTTATGGCTGTCATGTTAGAGATGAATACGTGGGAGGTCAGAGAGATCGACAGACTACAGTAAGGCCTTGCATCTTCTTTATTCCATTATGGTCCCTGAGATGTCTCTCATGCCTGACTTTAATGGGTCTGAGGACACAGAGATGGTGTCACAGTTCAAGGAAGCAAGGGCTTTGTACAGAAACTTTCGAAGGTTCTTCTAATCACCTAGGAGAACTCGGTATTCAATTGCTCATGCTTATGGTACTTTCCTCAACTTGGCACGCCCCTTCTTGCCAGTCTTCTCTCAAGTACACCATGAGCTCATTTTGTTTTATTCATCTCTCATTAGCACAAGCTTGGTTTGGTAAAAAACCCACCCAAAGACTCAAGTAACTCCTTAACTTTGTCTTGAACCATCCGGTATAAATAATGAGGGAGGGTATTTGTCAGACTGTTGGGAGAAGGAGAGGCGGGAAGGTAAATTAATGATAGAGGTGATGCTACCACAGAGCCACCAGCTTTCCCATCCTGGGCCACTGGGCTGTGTACCCCCCAGAAAAAAAGAGCTAGTCCACGTTGGTCTCAATGTCCAGTCCACCAAATCACTAGCCAATGTTGGATGTATCACCATGTATTTACTCTTTTATTTCACTCAGTTTTTTTGAGGAACATATATTATACTGATTTATATCCAGATTTGACTTCCCAGGTAGGGCTTGCATAGGTTTTGAGGATGGAAGATTTGTCACAGGGCAAGTGGGTTAAAAAGCGAGCGCCAGAGACACATCACCGGGATTTAAATACCAACTCTGCCAACTCTGGGTTGGAGTAATTTCTCAGCTATCTGTGGATCAGTTCCCTCCTTTCTCATAGGATTGTAATGAGTTAATTAATGAAAAATGCTTAGCAGAGTGCCTGGATCATGGTAAGCACTCAGTCAATGTTGGTTATTATTATTGCATTTCACTGATTCTTCCCTAGTTCTAGGAATGAGGTGAACATAGTTGATCTTTAGTAGTGACTTGAATAAAGTTAAATAATAATAATTTTAGAAGTTTTTTAAGGACCTAATATCTTGATGTAAAATTTAAAAAAAAGAAAAGAAAATTGCAAAGTTGGATGTAGTATGTGCAGTGTAACATTTTAATGAATGAAATATTAGTTTGATGAGAGCTTCCTGTATACAAGGCCCAGTCCTAGATTCTGGTTTTCCAATAAATGAGGGATTCATCTACAGTTTGCAGACTAGCTGGGAGACAGACCATAAACAGATCATTATACAGCAGAGAGATAAATGTTGAAGCAGAGATAAGCACAGTCTGGAAACATAACGTGGAGTTGAGGATGGCAGCGCGTAGAGGCAGATAGCTGTGCAGTCAGCCCTCCACAGAGATGTGCTGTCTGTGTGGAGCTTAATGTCCACAAGATCAGCTTTGCAGAAAGGCGTTTAGCAAAGTCTTTAGTAGCCCTCCCCATCAGTCTCACCAGTCCTTACCCGTGTTTTTAAAGAGAAATGCATTTATCTTCACCCTCTCAGTAATTGCTTATTTGGTCTCTGGATGAGCAGACGCTCAAGGTGGAACAGGTGGCCTGATTAGAAACAGGAAATGGCTCAATGGGACAACTTTGTTCTTATTTAATCTTTTCGTGGTTGAATCAGATTTGCTCCCTTCAATTCTGTTTCATTTAATGCATAGGTTTATGAGGCAAAGACGATTGATCTGGGTTGATGAATCATGTTGATAACAATAACTATTATTGTCCTATTTTGGGAGTAAAAAAGGGGGGACCATCAAAAGGTTCTGAGAAGAAAGGAAGGTCTGGAATATGAAGGTTCCTGTTCCTGAAAGGGGACTGTCTTCCCCTCAAATTCATTTTATTATTTGCTTCTCTACATCCTTCAGATGTGGATTTTTTCATAATAACAGAAAATACAAGAAGATACACTAAATTAGAGAAAAATGATGAAGATTTTAATTGCTGAAGAATCTTTGAGCAAATTATTTCTACTTTCATTTTCTTACCCATAAAATGGAAATTAAAAATGGGGAGGGAGGTGGGAGGGGGGATGGGGATGGGGAACACATGTAAATCCATGGCTGGTTCATGTCAATGTATGGCAAAAACCACTACAATATTGTAAAGTAATTAGCCTCCAACTAATAAAAATAAATGGAAAAAAAAACATCAAAAAATGATACTTTTTTCATAGAGTTGTTCTGAGGATTAAAATGAGAGCATCTGTGGTCAGTGCTTAGAAAGCGCTCAGTGGGGTTCACTGCATGCGCTGCTGCTGCTGCTTTCTGTTTTTCAGGGGTCATAGTATCTTCATCACCACCACCCTCCTCACCAGGATGACCTTCCCCACTGTCCTTTCAACCCTCACCACCCGTGTCATCATCTCCACCCTCCTCACCAGGACGACCTTCCCCACTGTCCTTTCAACCCTCACCACCCGTGTCATCATCTCCACCCTCCTCACCAGGACGACCTTCCCCACTGTCCTTTCAACCCTCACCACCCGTGTCATCATCTCCACCCTCCTCACCAGGACGACCTTCCCCACTGTCCTTTCAACCCTCACCACCCGTGTCATCATCTCCACCCTCCTCACCAGGATGACCTTCCCCACTGTATCCTCACCGCCATCACCACCGTCATGACCACCACTATTAGCTTCCTATCATCATCACCATCGTCATCATAGGTAGCATTATACCCAACAGCTGCTTCTTGTCCTATGCAATAAGCAGATTATTTTAGAAGGGTAGAAAGAGTCATGAAAAAAGTCCCTGTGTGGCGAGTTGAGGGGGAAAGTTGTATTTGACCTAGATACTGCCATTTCCGGTGATGCAGACAAGGCACTTAAAATTTCCAAGCCTCAATTTGAAAAAAAAAAAAACATTCAGGGATAGCATGAATGCTTGTATCACATGTATTGAAAAATTAATACATTACAGAATAATAATATATAATACATATAACAATGTTATAAATATATGAAATGCATTATTAAAATACACATAATGAATAAGCAAAGCAGCGGGCTTTCCAGAGTGTGCTCTTATCTCTGCAGGAGGGTGTCTTCTTAGTTAACCCTGATCTATAGCTTTCCCTGAGCACACACGTGAAGTCAGAACAGATCCAGAAAATCTAGCACCTTGGCACGGGTGTATTTTATCAGATTGGCATCAGGGGCCCTGGTCCCTATTCTATTTCCTGAATTTTCACAATGAGAACCAATGAGGGGAAAAGATGGGGCTTGGGATTTAGTAGTTGGTAGTTATTACTATCAGTGGAAATTTCAATCCTGCAAGGATTTCAGCTGAGGTCCTCCCTACCTAGGATTTGTAATCGCTTTACCATTCGCTCAGATTATGCTTGTGTCCTAAATGCACTGACAACTCCCTTCATCTTTCTACCTTTCTCAATTTTTGGTTTCAGCTCCTTCTGAGATCACTTTTGCCATTGATGTTGGAAATGGTCCCACAGAACTCATAGTCCATTCTCCTTCTCCTCTGAATGACAACCAATGGCATTACGTCCGGGCCGAGAGGAACGTCAAGGAGACCTCACTCCAAGTGGACAACCTCCCGAGGATGACCAGGGAGGCCTCAGAAGAGGGCCATTTCCGGTTACAGCTCAACAGCCAGCTGTTTGTAGGTAGGGGACATCTTCAGGTGCCCTTTGTGCTAAAACCCCTGCATGGCCACAGTGGAACTGGGCCCAAGGAGTGTTACTATTTTACTTTAGACCTGAGGAATGATCACAATATTTCATAAAGCATTTATAATTACAGATGTCATTTTACAAATTCTCCCTTTCTTTATTCATTAGCTTCAAGAATGAACGATTGTCATTGCTTAGCAGAGTTTGTGGGGATCTCAGACTCTTTGTATCTTTTCTCCTTGTTCATATTGTATCTTCAGATGTCTAGGGACTCCTATTATTTTTCATCATTATAATCAAAATATACTCTCAGAAAGAAGAGTGTAAGCTATTGAAACCTTTTTAGATGCTGACTGTCAGTAGGCGACAATGCATCTTTCTTAGTGACACCTAACTCCTGATGATTTTTGATGCAATGATCTGTGTTGCAGCATCTTCAAGTGACTTGGGGAATCGCCAATATGGCAGGGGAGGGAACTACTGGTTTTTAAGCTAAGCGCTTCTTTAATGCTCCCAGAAGTCAGTCACGTCCCTTAGGTGGCTGCCTGATACTTGCACAGAAAAATAGCCTGGTCGCCAAGCATACATGTCTCCACTGATCATTCCCTCCTTGAGACTCAGAATCAGCCTTTAGATGAGTTGCTTATCTGAGCTGACTGCCGCTGCTGGAAATAGGGCCTGGGGGCTCAAACATCTTTCACTGAGCCTTTCATTCATTCATTCCATAAATATTAAGTGAGTGCCAAAAACAAATCGGGTTCCTTGTTGGATGGTGGGAATTGAAAGATGCCTTACGCAATAAAACATCTTTTCCAAGTGCTCACTGTGTGTGTGTGCGTGTGTGTGTGTGTTGTGGGAATCAGAGAGACAGAAATAGAATTTCACTGCATTAGTCCAGATAGGAAAAGAAAGGTTCACATTATGGCTATAATTTAGGAGGGACTCTTTGAAATTAGGTTGAGCAGGGCATATAGGTTTAAAGTACAAAACAGAGCTGAAAATGCTAGGTATATTGTATTATTATCAAAGCCAAGACGCTGCTGTTATCTGAAACTTGAAGTTCAGATGCTTAGAACAGTAGTACCAGTAAGTTCCAAAATTTGCCAGTATACCCAGATTTAAGTTTCTTT
Organism: Alces alces; assembly: GCA_015832495.2. NCBI lineage: Eukaryota > Metazoa > Chordata > Mammalia > Artiodactyla > Cervidae > Alces > Alces alces. The sequence continues at coordinate 2,366,163 of JADEYB020000002.1, read as the reverse complement.
CCTTATGTATTTATTTTATCAGCTCACACTATATAGCTTTACTGCTAGTAATGAAATGTCATCAGCTATCAATGGGTGTGTCTTAATTGCTTTCTTGAAATCCAGATCTGTGCAACTTTTAGCTCTGAAGACACTTCTCACAACTAAAAGAAAAGAAGTAACAGAATATGTGATCCGTCTTTACAACAGTGATCACATTTCTTTCTTCATCTATCATGTTTTACATATTCAGCAGAAGCTAAGACATAAGTGATTAAGAACATTTTTATGAATGATGATGAAAAGGCATTCACTAGTTAACCTACAGAAGTGATATGATTTACTATTAAAATGTATATTTTTAATTTATATTGATGTCTTAATTCTATTTAAACATAACATTTTATTGCTCTGAATAAGTTTGCTAGTCATCAAGATTTAATGTCTTTTTTGGTATAATCAATTCAAGTACTTTGCAATTTTCATAAATTACATTCCATGCCAAAGTTTAATTTATCGTCAGACTGTACTGATGAATCTTTCTGGTTGAAAGGTGTGTATAAAGATGGAATTTTTCAATCCCTTCATGCAAATTTCATGTAGTTATGAAATTATCATACAGCTTGAAAATGTCACAAAGTTTGTGCAAGTTGAAAGTGAGAAGAGGCAGCTGTGTTTCTCGCAGGTTTTAATCTCTAGACATTTCTCTTAAATTGATCACAAATGCAGTGAATAAGAGCTTGTCTACGGGTCTGGAGGTGACACCTTGCTCGAGTTGCCGCCAAGGTCAGCTACAGCAAGAGCACCTGCTTCTGTTCTGTTTCTTTCTAATAAGTTCCGTCTCAGATGTTACTCTGCTTTATTGAATTTGGCTTAATATACTTGAGAAAGAAAAAATGCCATTGGAGGTCATTTTAGTCTGTTGGTTTGAATTTTGCTATTTAGTGTTCAGCCTGCTTAGAAATGTTGGGTGGCACAAAAGGAAAAAAAAAAATTGAAGTCCTGGTATTTCCATTTCATATGGTTCAGTGGTTTAAAAAAAAAAAAAGAACCTCTACTTAGCTAGAGCAGCCAAAATGAAATGATGAATTGCATTCTCTATCATTCAGAAATTTTGTCACTGGATTTTTATACTTGCTAGGCAGAAAAACTATGATTGCTGTGTGTTTTTCTTTATTTTTTTTAAATTGAAGTGTAGCTGAATTACAATGCCATGTTAGTTTCAAGTGTATAGCAAAGTGATACCATCATACATATCCATATAGTCATTATTTCTCAGATTCTTTTCTGAATGTAGGTTATTGCAAAATATTGAGTATAAGTCCCTGGTGCTATATAGTAGGCCCTTGTTGGTTATCAGTTGGTTAACTGGATAGATTGAATGTGATAGTACTTAAATATTCATCTGGATATGTCTGTCTAGACACCTTTAACCACTGAAGGATCTTTCAATCAAAACAGAGTGTTGTTCAGCATGGAAATCACTGGTATTGCTGTTGTGCCCACGAGTGCTTCCTAAGTACCAGACTGAATTTTATAGAATGGATGCACCTCTTAGCAATGCTCCTGTCATTGGAATGTGAAACGCTGAAGTGCTGGTACCCAAGTCAGTGCATGCTGGATTCCTGGAATCAATGTTGCAACTGCAGACTTTTATTCCCTGGTAGTTAGGGACAGTTGCAACCATGCCATTTCAGTGGTGGCATTTTTTTAACAGAATAGGAGAAATTTCATAACACGAGCTTCTGAGATGAACGCTGCAAGCTTGGGATTGTTTCAGCTTTAAGACCCTTGGCTGCATAATCCCTCTCTTTTGCTATTCCTTACTCCTCTGGAGTAACCTGGAGAATCCCATGGACAGAGGAGCCTGGTGGGCTACAGTCCATAGGGTCGCAAAGAGTCAGACACAACTGAGTGACTTAGCACACACTAGCACACACTAGCTTTTCAAGTCAATATGAGGATGAGGCAAGAGAAATCTAAGAAGTAGCACCTTTTACTAAAAGTGAAATGAAGAGATCTAGGTGTGAACGCCAGGTCAACTGCCATCAGATCTTGGGGCACTAGTAGGAAAGCAAGGAGCCTAAATGGACTCACTGTCTTTATTTGCAGAATGCAATTGACCAGTATGGTAATGGAACTCTCACAACTTGTGGGTATGCTATCATCTCCGTGTGTGTTAGACACGACAATCATCCTTACCCTCATGCCCGTGTGTATGTGACAGCAAAGAAAATATCTCATGGTCCCCACATCTGACATCTCATCTTTCCCAATATGTTGGAATTATAGACTAGACACTTTGTAGAGCTGTGAGACTATGAATCTTATTTTGTGTTACTTTACTTTCTTCTTACCTTTTTGACCATTCATGGACCTTTTTTTTTTTTCTTTTCCTTTCTTTCTTTTTGGCTCAGCTGCTTTATTTGTATCAAAATAAACTGAAGTAACTCCCACTTAGAACTCCTTGGGGAAAATATCGCACGACTTGATAAATCATAAAGTTGCAGAGTCTCGCCCTGCCCCTCTGTGCTGCGCCTGCTTCCACACCAGTTGGGAATTATTATTCGTGTTTTCAGATGAAGCAGGTCAAACTTGGCGAGGTCAGCGGTGAAGGCAGGCAAAGCCTCGCTCATTGGCTGTGACCTGACTCTGTGCTGCCAGAGTCTCTCTGAGGAAGAGTTACTGACATTTACTCTTGAGAGCGCCCCACAAGGATGGCTTTCCTGACACAGGCCAGAAGAGCTTTCTATCAGAAAAGATGTGTGTTTGCATAAGAGGAGATATACATCCTTTTCACATTAAGGAAGAACTAGAAAACCACCTTTAAGCATATTTGTTACGTAAAAGCATTGTTGTGTGGAGGATGTCAATGGTGAGAAGTGAAGACATCATTGTCTTTCTACATCCTATACTTTCTGATGATAAGGTCTGATTTACCAAAAATTTTTTTTCAAAGATAAATATGTCAAGTATGCTTGAATCATTTTAGCAAAAAATATTAATACAGGATTTCTAATGTTTCTTGTAATAGTTCAATAAGAGGAGGTGTCCTGATTCATTTGAGAAGTGCATAGCAGACCTCAGTACCCCAGCAGGCAAGTCCCATGAATGCTTTGCTTCCTCCTGCTTCTACGATAAAGAAAAAACCAAGAGCCACCTGCTACTTCTTGCACTTTTTTCTTCCCCAACACCATACATGCTCCACAAAATCAGATTCTTAGAACTTGAATGTACTTTAAAAAAAAAAAACTAGTTCTTTTTATTTACAGAGAAGCAAATGATTAAACGACTCTTCCAGTGACTTCCCTGGCAGTCCAATGGTTAAGACACTGCACTTCTAATGCACGGAGCAGGGGTCAAGCTCTGGGTGGTGGACTAAGGCCTTGAATGCTATGCAGCACGGCCGGAAGGGGAAAAGAAGCGAGCGAGCCAGTGAACGACCCTCCCACTGCGTGCTGTCTCCTAGTGAAGTTGCTGAGCATTGTTAGACCCACCCGGAAGCCCATGTTAGTCTTCTTCTGCTGCTGATATTCTAAAAGCCTTTTGGAAATGTTTATCTACAACCTCTGCAACTTTAACTGAAGCTCCTTTAGTCACGTACTGGCTGCATGGGATTGTTAATGGGCCATTGATGGAGAATGTAGACTTTTCTTATTCAGTTTCACTGTTTACATTTTTAATTCTGCCTTTGAGAAAACATATCTCAAAGCATACCACCTTTTTCTTTTTTTTAAAGAAAAGTACAACACGGCATCATTTTTCTCAGGCAGCCTAGGGAGAAAAGCCCTGAGATTTGGACCACAACAAAAACTCAATGATGGAAGCAGTCTTTCTGATTACCGTGGCACCTCCGGTCATCAAAATCTGTAACTCCGTAAAGAAACACAACATTAATACAGCACTGTTTATGTGGAGCTAGGGTGATAGTTATAAAAAGGAACTCAAGCCAGACCTTTCTGAGAAATAAAACAGTACTCTCTGGACATTCAAGGACCTAAACCGAGGTAAAGAAAGGCTGCTTCTCTTCCAAAGCCAAGATGCTATTGAGCTTATGTGACTAGGACGCCCATGGAAGCTTCCGTTTAGGAAAGGATGGACCTAGCCAGGCATGCCGATGCTGCGGTGCTGCCTGTCGCTTGTTTCATGTCTGCAAGGCGCTGGCAGCAAAGCTGACGGCTGAGAAGCTGAGAGAAGGAAGCCTTGGAGGGGATGATGGAATGGAAGATGACATTATCAGACCTCTGGACACGTGATTGGCAGATTTACACTCTGCTCTCATTGTAGTTGGAGAAGGCAATGGCACCGCACTCCAGTCCTCTTGCCTGGAAAATCCCATGGACGGAGGAGCCTGGTGGGCTGCAGTCCATGGGGTCGCCAAGAGTCGGACACGACTGAGCGACTTCACTTTCACTTTTCACTTTCACACATTGGAGAAGGAAATGGCAGCCCACTCCAGTGTTCCTGCCTGAAGAAGCCCAGGGACGGCGGAGCCTGGTGGGCTGCCGTCTGTGGGGTCGCATGAGTCAGACACACTGAAGCGACTTAGCAGCAGCAGCAGCTCACTGTACCAAATTTCTTCTGATTCAGAGAGAAAAGAGTTTGGCTTCAGCGCCACTTGTGTTGGGGAAGGCAATTCTGTAGAAGCGGTGAAAAGTGCCATGATTCAGCTTCCTGCTTCATCCTCCATGTCTCAGGCTAAAGATCAAGGGTCATCTCAGGCCCCACCTGTGATGTGTAGAGAGGCTACGGAACCTGAGGTAGGCAGTCTCTGGGATGTGCTGCCCAGGTACCCATTCAAGAAGGCTCTGCCGCTGGGAGTGCTGCTGGAAGGCAGTCTCTGTCTGTCTGTCCTTTCAGGTACTGCACCTGCTGCGAGATACACCCAGACAACCGTCAGTTGACTCCAGGGTACAAAGACCCAACTGTTTTGGCCCAAGGAAGCCAAGCTCTGATTGATTTTTCTTGCTCTGCCTCTCCATGGGGCTGTTCTAGATGCTCAGACCTGCCCCAGAGCTCACTTCTCTGCCCATTTCTGCTTCTTTCCCCTCTGGATCAAAGATGTGTTTCCTGAAGTTTCCCCTAAAAAGCACCATGCCAACTTAATTTCATCTCAAGCCTGTTTGCTGGAGAAGCCTAGCAGTGGCGGAACGACATGGATTTATTGTGTAAAATATACACAGAGACACACACACACACTTTTCCAAAATCAAAGTAATTTTCTTTGATTTAAGAAATTTATCTTTCATTCCTCCCAAGCATTGACCATAAAATATTGCCTACTTTTCTCCCACTTTCTTCTTAAAAGCACTCTTTAAATATAATGGGTTCCTTAGAGTCAAGTTGTATTGTTGTGATTCATACTGTCTCTTATTTTGGTGGCCTGGCATGTGGAATCTTAATTACTGGACCAGGAATTGAACCCACGTCTCCTACATTGGAAGCAGAGTCTTAACCATGGGACTGCCAAGGAAGCCCGACTCATAGTCTTCCAATGGTCGTTTCCCTCAAACTAGGTTGGGTTTGAGTTTGAGTTTCCCTCAAACTACCCTCAATTTACCCGGCAGACTCCTCTTCATTGATGATACAAAAGACTAAATATCTTATTATCATTATTTGTCCCAGGTATTACGCTATTGTGGAGTTAAGATTTTTCTGTAACAGTTTCATACTTTCTAATGATGAATAGCACCATTTTAACTCATACTAGTGGTATGTGTTAAAATCTAATCTTCCAAAAGCTAAAATCATGAGTCTCAGGCAAATAGAAAATGAACATGTGTCAGAGATTTTATTTCACTCATTAATTAACGAGGAAGCCATTAAGATGGCATGACCAGTTCAGAGAACATCTAAAAAGCTAGGTTATGGTGCAGGGAATTTAACAACAAAGAAAGCTTAAAGTTGTGAGATTAGATATGAAGCTCTTTCTCACCATGCCATCTTTGGAGGTATCTGTTACACTGGAAAGAAATTACCTGCAGCTCCACTGGACAAATGTCATCTGTGATTTTTTTGCTTTATTTCCAAGTTTCAGCTTATTTTTGCTGATAAGAGAGAGTTGATGATGTGTCCCTAGTCACATGGCAGCCACCACTTCCACAAAGGAAGCTGGAATAAGAAAGGACCCCAAAGTGATTACTGCACAATTGCATCAAAATGTCACAGAAATGTTAGTATATTGGATTGTGAGACTGTTTGTCATGAATTGCCCTTGCTACTATTCTTTTAGTGAATTTAGGCTCCTTTTGTATTTCACAGTCTCCTGGGCTTAGCCATAAAATCACTCTGGGGTGGTTGGGACTAGTAGGGAAAATTCTTAAAGCTTATAATTACAGACTTAACTTTATTGACTTATTTCTTTGAATGGGCCTGTGGTTCAACTTCTGAGGTAATCTCTGTTCTCAGCAGGGTTCCCCTGGAGAAAACTAATCAGAGTGATTTCCAGGGGCCCTAGCATCCAGGAAACCCGGAACCTGCTGTCAGTCAGGGAATGACTTGGCCTGGCAGCCAGCCTGGAAGAAGTGAGTAGCTTCTCTGGCTGACTCTAGAGAAGACCTGGGGCTCATATGATATTTCTTTTCCAGTTGCTCTTGCAAGAAGTTGGTTTAAGGCTGTTTTTGATAGTGACTTTACTGGTGATACTTCATCTTTGAAAACTGGCAGAGGGAAGCACAGTGAGGGGTGAATTGTCTCCTTTTTTGAGATGGGAGGTGATCCTTTTAGTCAAAATGGCTCATGTTGCTATTCCAGGCTCTGATTAGGATTATGGTGGACTTTCCTGCCTCATCTTCTTTATAAAATTATTTGAGAGAACATTTTTTACTCTTTTAATTTAAATTTATTTTATAATAGAGCTGATTGACAATCTTGTGTTATTTTCAGATGTACGGCAAAGTGATGCAGTTACACATATACGTATGTCCATTCTTTCTTTAGATTCTTTCCCCAAGTCGATTATTACACTGTATTGAGTAGAGTTCCTCATGCTACACAGCAGGTCCTTGTTGGTTACCTATTTCACATATCGCCGTCGTTGTCTAGTCAGTCGCTCAGCTTTTGTCCAGCTCTTTGCGACCCTGTGGATCACAGCCAGCCAGGCTCCCCTGCCATGGAATCCTCCAGGGAAGAACACTGGAGTGGGTTGCCATGCCCTTCTCCAGTTTTACATATAGTAGTGTGTGTATGTTAATCCCAACCTCCTGATTTATCCCTCCCCCCTTCCCCCCATGGTAACCATAATTTCGTTTCCTTATCTGTGTGTCTATTTTTGTATTTAAATAAGCTCATTTCTGTCATTTTTTCAAACTCCATGTATCAGTGATAGCATATGGTATTTGTCCTTCCGAGACTTGCCTCACTGGATCTGACCACCCCCAAGTCCATCCATGTCGCTGCAGATTCCTGCCCCATCAAATGATGTGCTTTCAGGGGTACCTCCAGATGAGATGCAAAACAGTACTTCAGAGAGTGCTTTGGGAGGACAGTTGGACCACTCGGTCAGCCACCTAGGCCTGTGCTGGGAGTTGCCCCACAGCTCCACAATTCTGTGGGCAACAGAAACAAGGATAACTCAAGCGCTCACTCATTTCCTTCTCCTTACCCTGAATGATAAAGAACAACCACACGGGGGTTCCGTAGAATACCCGTAACCACCCACGGGGCAAAGTCTGGTGCCCTGCCACCATTCTGCTAGAGAGAAGGCAAATGCTTAGCTTTGGCTGTGGCCTCGGGTGGGGTGGGGAACCTCTACAGAAAACCAAGATGAATATTACAGATGCACTCCAATCCACACCCCAGGCACAAACATGCTGACTCTGGGAAAGATGTTTGCTAATGCCTAAATAACACATAGATTAATAAAGGATTTTTATAGATATACATAATTCTAGATATAGCAAGGTGGGTTTTTTTTTTAAACTTGAAATAAATAATTTTAAATTACTCAAAAAAGATCAAAAGCATTATGCAAAATACACATAATAAATGAAAATTTATTTTAAATTATTCAATCAATACACAAATAACATGTTTGCTAAAATTATTCAATAATAATCCTAGTGCTCTTCCTAGAGACAACTGACGTTAGGCCACTGTGACACTTTCCTGGCCTCACTCAAGGCCATCGCATACGTTTAGGCACACTAGGGAACGCCATGCAGAATCATCATGTGTGTATTTAAAGAAGCGGGGCTTCCTGCTGGCTCAAACGGTAAAGCATCTGCCTGTCATGCAGGAGACCTGGGTTACATCCCTGATGATCCACTGGCGCAGGGAATGACAACCACTCTAGTATCCTTGCCTAGAATTCCATGGACAGAATAGCCTGGCAGGCTACAGTCACGGGGTTGCAAACAGTTAGACACAGCTGAGCAAGGAACACTCACTGTTTTCACTTTTTTTTTCTTTTTTATATAAGCAGTGTACTTATATGTGTTATCACTGTGTGCTTGCTAGTTTTGTTTTTTTTTTTTGCATTTTTGCTTAATATATGCCGTGGGAAACATAGCGTGTCAGTATAAATTGCATATGATTTTAAACTGCTATATTGTATTTTGCTAATATTTTTAGGTTTTGTTTGTGTTATTGTTTTGTTTGCTGCTATTTTTATGTCTTTATTTCATCTGGAATTTGTTTGAGGTTTTGAGGTAGTATTGTAACTTTACTTTCCAAAATATTATTTCTATCTCCATTTATTTCATGGTTCTTTTTCTCCCTAGCTACTTAGAATATATATATATATATATATATATATATATATATATACACATAAATATATTATAAGGTATGAAACCTCTCTATCTCTATACACAGAATGTGTTTCTGAATTGGATAATCAATAGAAACATATTGTGTAGCACATGTAACTCTGCTCAATGCTATGTGCTAGCCTGGATGGGTGGGGGTTTTGGGGGGAAATGGACATGTATACGTATGGCTGAGTCCCTTCATAGTTCAGCTGAAAATATCACAACATTGTTAATTGCATATGCCCCAGTGCAAATGTTTTCGGTGTTTAAAAGAATTAAAATAAAAAGATATTGAAAAAAAAAAGAAAGAAAAATATGTTTCTGAGTTTCCTGCTCTGTTTTTTTATGAAGTTTTCTTTCCAGGTCCTGTTTCAATGTCACTCTTATAGGTTATATTTTAATATTGAATGGAACTTCCCTCTCTGCCCCCCCGCCCCGTCAACAAGGACCGCTGATTCCTTTACTTAACACTCTGTTAACTATTAATAATTATTTTCTTTATGGTTCTTAGGATAAGCTTTTCATGTTATATGAAAATAATTTTTCTTGGGTTATTCTCTGGGATTTTATTGCATTAAGGAGAATAACTGTACATTGCTAAATTATATCAAAGCATGTTCCATCTATTCTAAATGAGTCAAGGTAAATTTTTTTATTTTCCTTTTTACAGTCATAGATCTTAAGTTAATTTCTAGATGTTTCGCTGTTTTTTGTTGATGAATAGGATTCTTTTCTTGCTATCACATGGTCTAATTGGTTATTGTTGCTCTATAGGAACATTATTGATTTTGTATATTGATATTTATACCCATCCACATTCCTATATATTTATTTTGATTGTAATAGTTTGCCTTTTTTATTTTGGGAATTAGAACTAAGGATGGAGGTTCATAACACTGTACAGGAGGGGAAGATCAAAACTACCCCCAAGAAAAAGAAATGAAACAAGACAAATGGTTGTCTGAGGAAGCCTGATAAATAGCTGAGAAAAGAAGAGAAGTAAAAGCAAAGGAGAAAGGAAGATATACACCCAACTAAATGCAGAGTTCCAAAGAATAGCAAGGGGAGATAAGAAAGCCTTCTTAAGAGAACAATGTAAAGAAATAGAGAAGAATAATAGATGAGAAAGACTAGATATCTTCAAGAAAATTAGATACTAAGGGAACATATCATGCAAAGACGGGTACAATAAAGGATAGAAACAGGAAGGAGCTAACAGACATAGATTACACAGTGGAAGTGAGAAATAGATTCACGGGACTAGATCTGATAGACAAAGTGCCTGAAGAACTATGGACGGAGGTTCCTGACATTGTGCAGGAGGCAGTGGTCAAGACCATCCCCAAAAAAAGAAATGCAAAAAAGCAAAATGGCTGTCTGAGGAAGCCTTACAAATAGCTGTGAAAAGAAGAGAAATGGAAAGCAAAGGAGAAATGGAAAGATATACCCATTTGAATGCAGAGTTCAAAGGAATACTAAGGACAGATAAGAAAGCCTTCCTTAGTGATCAGTGCAAAGAAATAGAGGAAAACAACAGAATGGGAAAGACCAGAGATCTCTTCAAGAAGATTAGAGACACCAAGGGAAGACTTCATGCAAAAATGGGCTCAATAAAGGACAGAAATGGTATGGACCTAACAGAAGCAGAAGATATTAAGAAGAGGTGGCAAGAATACACAGAAGAACTGTACAAAAAAGATCTTCACGACCCAGATAATCACGATGGTGTGATCACTGACCTAGAGCCAGACATCCTGGAATGTGAAGTCAGTGGGCCTTAGGAAGCGTCACTATGAACAAAGCTAGTGGAGGTGATGGAATTCCTGTTGAGCTATTTCAAATCCTGAAAGATGATGCTGTGAAAGTGCCACACTCAGTATGTCAGCAAATTTGGAAAACTCAGCAGTGGCCACAGGACTGGAAAATATCATTTTCATTCCACTTCCAAAGAAGGGCAATGCCAAAGAGTGTTCAAACTACCCTGTGATTGCACTCATTTTACATGCTAGAAAGGCCCATACAGTTGCACTCATATCACATGCTGGAAAGTTTATGCTCAAAGTCCTTCAAGGTAGCCTTCAACAGTATGTGAACCAAGAACTCCCAGTGTTCAAGCTTTATTTAGCAAAGGCAGAAGAACCAGAGATCAAATTGCTGGCATCCATTGAATGGGAGAAAAAGCAAGAGAATTTCAGAGAAATACTTACTTCTGCTTCATTGTCTATGCTAAAGCCTTTGACTACGTGAATCAAAGACTGTGGAATATTCTTAACGAGATGGGAATACCAGTCTACAGTACCTGCCTCATGAGAAACCCGTGTGCAGGTCAAGAAGCAACAGTTAGAACCAGACATGGAACAACGGACTGGTTCCGAACTGGGAAAGGAGTCAGTCAAGAGTGTACATTGTCACCCTGCCTTCTTACTTCTAGTCTCAGTACATCATGTGAAGTGCCTGGTTGTCTGCATCACAAGTTAGAGCCATGATTGCCAGGAGAAATACCAGATAACCTCACCTATGCAGGTGATATGACCCTTATGGCAGAAAGTGAAGAGCAACTAAAGAGCCTGTTGATGAAGGTGAAAGAGGAGAGTGAAAAAGTCAGCTTAAAGCTCAGCATTCAAAAAATAGGATCATGGCATTCAGACTCATCACTTCATGGCAATAGATGGGGAAGAAATGCAAACAGTGACAGATTTTATTTTCTCGGGCTCCAAAATCACTGCGGACAGTGACTGCAGCCATGAAATTAAAAGGTGCTTACTTCTCCTTGGAAGGAAAGCTATGACAAACCTGTGCTGTGTGCTCAGTCACTTCAGTCTTGTCTGACTTTTTGCTACCTATGGACTGTAGCCCGCCAGGCTCCTCTGTCCATGGGATTCTCCAGGGAAGAATACTGGAGTGGGTTGCCATGCCCTTCTCCAGGGGATCTCCCAACACAGGAATCACAAACATAGACAGTATGTTAAAAAGCAGATGCACCCGTTTGTGTACAAAGGTCCCATATAGTCAAAGTCATGATTTTTCCACTAGTCATGGACCATAAAGAGAGATGGACCATAAAGAAGGCTGAGTGTCAAAGAATTGATGCTTTCAAACTGTGATGCTGGAGAAGACTCTGAAGAGTCCTTTGGAGTGTAAGGAGATCCAGCCAGTCCATCCTAAAGGAAATCACTCCTGAATATTCATTGGAAGGCCTGATGCTGAAGCTGAAGCTCCAATACTTTGGCCCCTAATGCCAAGAGACGACTCATAGGAAAAGACCCTGATGCTGGGAAAGATTGAAGGCAGGAGGAGAAAGGGACAACAGAGGACGGGATGGTTGGATTGAATTACCGATTCTACAGATATGCGTTTGAACAAACTCTGGGAGGTAGTGAAGGACAGGGAAGCCTGGCGCACTTCAGTTCATGAAGTCACAAAGAGTCAGACATGACTGAGTGACTGAAAAACAACAGCAACAAAATCCCCATTTTACTTTGTAGACATCAAGTTAGCGCCACCTACATTATTTCATAGTGTGTGTTTATTGATTCCTAAGCAAGCAATCTCTGCATCTAGCAAAAGGTAAGCAGACACATGCCTTATCCTTAAGGAAATGAGATTTTGGAATTAAAACCTCCACTAGGATTTCCTTCTGGTACCCAAATTCTGCCAATTGAAGGGGCAGGCATGAAAGAAAAAGTCACTGATGGTTAGCACATTTGTTTTGTTTTAACAAGTACATGCTAAACCTGCTGCTACTGTACAATTTGAAATCTGGGTAGTAATGCATCTGCACTTCACTCAACTCTTGACTTTAGGCAAAGTAATTTCTGTAGATAACAGCTGCTCCAAGTTCAAGGAGAGAGAAAGTGTGAGAGGGAGAGTGTGCCACTGCGTTTTTTTGTGAAACAGGACCCTGACCTGGCACATTCCATGTTGTCCCAGAAGAAAGGTCCTCAGCAAAGGAGTTTTGTTGGGATGTGTGTGACCCAGACTGAAGGCACACACGGGAGAAACAGAGGCTCTTGTTCAGGGAGGGCACGAGCAGTTAGATGTTTCTCTGGAAGCAACGGGCATTTGTTGAGCTGACACAGGGCGATTCTCTAAGACAGATTTAGGATGATGGTGGTAACCTTTTTAAGAGCTGATTCATACTCAGTCCAAGGAAACATCATTATAATGAAGTCACTTGGTACCAAGGGCCAACAGAAGAAATTCGTATACAATTGCTTCTATGTAGGCTGGTGAACTAACAGTTTAGGCTGTCGAGAAGATTGATGTGGAAGAGGGAATAAATGCACATGTGCATATTACTTGGTGGGAGAGTCCATGGAAAGATGAGGAGAAGAAAGTGGAAGCAGTGCTTAGTTGTAGTACAGACCCAAATTGTTACCAAAAGTGGGGTCTGGCTGCTCGCTGCTTGCAAGTCAGTACTGGAGAGGAAAGTTGGTAGAGAGGAAAGTTTTCCTTACTTTGGAGGTTGCCAACTTGGGGAGAGGGCAGACTCCTGTCCAAAGTGACAATCAGTGCTCAGCAACTTTTAGTGGGGAGGTTCAGGCGCGAGTAGGCAGAGGGAGAGGGCTACAGGCAAGGCGGCGGTCAGTCCTGACGGTCACTTGAAATTGGTCACGTCGTGGTCTGAACAGCATCATCTTGATTGTTTTGAGTACAGTTACCTTCCGTTCTGGGTGGATCTGTTCCCATTTCTCTGGGACCGGTTCTCCAAGTTGTGATAACTTAGGCAATGGCTACAATCTGCTCAGCATGCAGTAAACTTCCAGCTGCCGGGGTTTCAGTCTGTACAACGCAGCGCATAGGAGCTGGCTCAGAGTACCGCCATATACCTTCAGAAGGGACCGAAGGTCCCGGACTTTGTTCAGTGGCTAAACTATTATTTTGTCCTGTTTGACTGCTTTCCTTTCTTTCTGCATCTTCTCACTTCTCTGATTAAACTTATTCTGCGACTAAAGTTTTTCTACAGACAAAGGCAGGCAGAGGACATGGGGCGGGGGAGGAAGGACCATAGATCCCCACTCCACTTCAAAGTAGTCTGATCAAATAGCTCATTTTAGGATTTTTAGGGCTTTGAAGGTATCCAGGCGTTGAAGGTCAAGAGATCCCAGTCTGACTCCTGGCTCTTGAATTGATTCTTGACTTTGGTCAAAGCAATTTCTCTGTCACTAAGTTTCCTCAACTCTGTAATGTGAATAATATGAAGAATTTCTTCTATCCCAATGAATATTAAATGAGTTAATTATACAGTTTCTAGCATACAGTATGTTTGAATTTTTTTTTTTTTTTAGAATTAGAAGCATTGTTCTGATTCTTAAACACCTTGCTTAATCTAGATTAAGTGCAAGCCTCGGAAACATAATCTCAGCTACTTTAAGAATAACTTCTTTTTATTGCTATGCTTCTTGTTGTTCTTCTCCCAACTTTATAGTAAACTCTAGGCAAGAAGCAGATACATAAGATAAAAATATATGAGAGCAACAGTTGAAAAGTCAAACACCTTCAAGGGCCAGAAAGGCAGTCTGAAAGAATGCAATTGTCCTGGTAGGGAATGGGGCCAAGTGGACATTCCTTATCCTGTCATAAAGGAACTGATGCCAGGGAAGCTGAGCTTTGTCAAGCAGGGAAGTAGCTTTTTCGTTAACCAGTCTTCAGAGTTTTCAATGGAAGTCTTACTAGAAATTTTTAAATTGTTCATGTTTATTTATTTCTTTACTCTGGGCCAAGCCCAGTGCCAAAATAAGGGTATGGTCCTTTTTGCTTTTAGGTTGAAGTTTAGTTGATTCACAAAGCTGTGTTAGTTCCGGGTGTCCAGCAGTGATCAGTTATACACATACATGTTTTTCAGATCCTCTTCTGTTATAGGTCATTGCAAAGCATCGCGTGTACTTCCCCGAGCTACACAGCAGGCCCTTGCTGGTTACCTAATGTGTATAGTCATGTGTATGTATCCACAGGGTCACCAAGAGTGGGCATGACTGACGCGGCTGAGCACACACCCACAGAAACTTAAGCAAGTATTTACTGGGGCTCCTGCCGTAGCAGGAGAGAGCGAGAACAAGTAATACGTCCCCTTGCTCGCTTCCAGAGTAGGGATCTGGCTGGTTTTCTATGTGGGGTGAGGGGAGGGGCAGGTCCAGGAGTCAGGCCAGAGGGATGGCTTAGGTGGAATCAGTCCTGAACATTCACTGGAAGGACTGAGGCTGAAGCTGAAGCTCCAGTACTTTGGCCTCTTGATGCCAAGAGATGACTCATAGGAAAAGCCCTTGATTCTGGGAAATACTGAGGGCAAGAGGAGAAGGGGGTGACAGAGGATGAGATGGTTGGATGCATCATTGACTCAATGGACATGAGTTTGAGCAAACTCTGGGAGACAGTGAAGGACAGGGAAGCCCGGCGTGCTGCAGTCCATGGGGTCACAAAGAATCAGACACAGTGGAGTGACTGAACTGAATAGATGGTGTTGTGTGCAGGGGGCATGCACAGTACCTGTTCTGATTCTTCAGAAGTGGCAGTTGGGTTCTTTTGGTTTTGTTGTATCTTGTTGTCCATAAATTTGGAGTGGGAAATGGCAACCCATTTCATTATTCTCGCCTGGAGAATCCCGTGGACAGAGAAACTTGCTGGGCTATAGTGCATGGGGTCACAAATAGTCAGACCCAATCGAGTGACTGAGCACACAGCCACATCCATCGTTTGCCCCAGCTGTGAACACACACAGTTATTTTCAGTCCCTTGGAGTTTCTTCGTATTTTGTTGCTTCAGGAAACATTTCTCCAGGTGCAAGCCCTGCAGCAAGTGATCATCCCAGGTCCCAGCTTTTCTCAGTTTGAGGAATTAAGGCAAGGGTGAGACGAATTCACGACTGTGGCTCTTGGTGTGGGGAGATGCTGATGGATCCAAAGATAGTTAAGGGCGCAGATGAATAGGACAGGACTGAGGGAGAAGGACTGTGAGTGAGGAGGGGAGTGAAGATCGTGGCAGCGTTTTCTGTGCAGTATTCAAGTTTCAGGGAAGATTCACACCTCCACCAACACAACGCAAAACAGGTGACCTTGTCAGAAAAGGGAGCGTGCTTACCACCTGATTGGGCAGGACCGTGTGGGTGGGGAGCATCTTTCTCGAAGCACTCTCTTCTTAGTCTACAGTATTACCTCTCCATAAGAAAAAGGAGCCTAACCTCTAGTTTTTCTCCCTCTTAAAGAATAAAAAGCAGCGAGGCGAACATGAAAATTTAATTTGTTGCACAATTTGGTTCATATTCATTGTGTCATTGTGTTTTATTAGCATGTGCAATTGAAATGACCCCCTTATTTGGGGTCATTCTTACCATCCTTTACATGTCTCAAACACCAAGGAGTGTATTTCTGCTAGAAACACCACCCTAGTCACTTCTTCATTTATAAACGTGTTGACTAAGTCACACACAAGCAAATGTGTGATAGATCCTGCATTCTCCACCTCTGCTTAGAAGAAAAATGCCACTAACAAGATATATGAAGAGTTATACAAATCCGCCACAGGGAGTGACTACAAAATAAGGGGGAAAATAAAATAAAACATTTGCCTACATAAATTTTCCTCTTTTTATTCTACACCATCTCTAGGAAAGAAATAATGAACCTTGCTTCATGATCTGCTTGTGTTTATAATTGATTTATCTTGTGGTTAAAAGGAGATTTACTCATTAAAATTGAGACAGACAGGAGAAAGCAGTTTGGGTTTGACCTTCTGGCCTGCTTGGGTATCACTTATCAGAACTGAAAACAGTGGAGTTCTATCATTCCTTCAGAGTAAAACACTAGATTACTTCTTTAGAAACGTTTTTGTCTCAATCTTGCAGAAGCAGCCAGTGGATACTGTACATATATTTATGGATCTGATAACCTGGTGTGATTCAGAGATGGCAGAATTCTCCTCACTTCCAACTCTTTTGCTTTTTGAAAATCTTTTTTATGTGCTTAGTTTTATTTGTTTTATAGCTGCACCAGGTCTTAGTTGCAACATGTGGAATCTAGTTCCCTGACCTGGGATTGAGCCCTGTATCCCTGATTGGGAGCTGGGAGTCTCAGCCACTGAGCCACCAGGGAAGTCCCGCAACCCTATTGCTAATTAACATCTTGTCCACCTTGCCAGACTGACAGATTTTTTTTTCACATTATATTTTAATTTATCTAACTTACAGCTTTGTTTCTTATTTATTGTGATATCCCTGGCCAGAGATAACATATTTAGAAGTCACATTTGTATCCGCTTTGATATGAATATATTTTTATCTGGTCATTGGCTGGACCAGGACGTAATAAAATTATAGCATGAATGACTACAAATAAATGAGGCTCAGAAAGGAGAGATGCTTTATACAATAAACAAATACCACCTCATTACTGCCACTGTTTTCCAACTTACCTTTCCTCCGTTAGGACACTCTGTACACCTGGGAGACTTTAATATGTCCTCCGTGTTTCCACTTCTATGGGCTTTGGGCCAAAGCATTGAATTTGAAATAGCATTTGTGTTTTGTAAGGACGGGCTGACTCTGTATCCTCTCTGAACTCTCCCAGAATTCCCAACACCAGATCAATATCTACTGATGAAATTTGGCTTAATTCTTGGCTTATTGTCTCTCTGCACACATTTTTCTAATATCCTCTGGTTTAGGTTGGTAGAATTCTAGGTTTCCAACAGTGACTAAACACTCTGTCACTTTGAATCTCCCCTGTTCCTGATTAATTTGCAAAAAGCGTTGCGACTCTTTCTGAAGCTTTCAAGATGTACCTTCAGGAGACAGTTGGGTTGCAATTCTTTTCTGCATTCCAGAAGAAGAAATTTATTTTCCAAATAATGATTTGGGGGTAATCACTGGGAGATATATATACACATACATGCATGCACACACACACAGACTACTAGTTCTAATCATTGTGAGGCTCAAGAGAAAAGAACAATGATTAAGGATGAAGCATATTCCATAATCTTAACTAAGCCTTGTAAATAAACACATGAAGTAGACTGGTTCTGATTTTAGAGATGAAGGAGCCGAGGCTTAGGGGGTTCAGTCATCATCTGGTCATTGTGGTCATTAGGTCTAATGGCTGTTGGCCTGGAGTTTGACGCCGTGTCTGCCTGGTCCTAACATCCATCTCTTCACAGTGCTTGACACAGTGCTGCATAGGCTTTCCGAAGTGAAAGTTGCTTGGTCGTGTCTGACTCTGTGACCCGATGGACTGTAGCCTACCAGGCTCTTCTATCCATGGAATTCTCCAAGCAAGAATACTGGAGTGGTAGCCATGCCCTCCTCCGGGAGATCTTCCTCCCCCAGAGACCAGAGCCAGGTCTCCTGCCCTGCAGGCAGATTCTTTACCCTTTGAGCCACCGGGAGAGCCCGAGCTTTACAAAGCTTCTTGCCTTTTCTAACTCAGTGCACCAAACAGCTTGCTTCTAACATTGCCAGAGGGACAGCCCCACTCTGCATTCACCTCCAGATAAGTGTCTGCTGTATACAGAGTGGGGCTTCCCTGTGGCTCAGCTGGTGAAGAATCCTCCAGCAATGCGGGAGACCTGGGTTCCATCCCTGGGTTGGGAAGATCCCCTGGAGAAGGGAAAGGCTTCCCACTCCAGTATTTTGGCCGGGTGAATTCCATGGACTGTATAGTCCATGGGGTCACAAAGAGCCAGACACAAGTGAGTAACTTTCACATCACTTTAGAGGACGAATACATTTTATTTCATTTGCAAGGAGCCCAGTCATCTGAAGTTTCTATGTTAAACATGTCAAGTGGAAGATTCCACATGAACCATAGTTTTTTATTGTATTTATTTATTTATTGAGTGGGAGAGTACTTTTTCCAGCCTGGAAACACATGCCCTTTTCCCCAGGTTCTTTGAATTCCTAACCTGGAAACTTTAGTTATTTATTTTTTTCCCACTGGAAACTTTAATAGAAAAGTCCAATACATCATGCCAACAGATTACTAATTAACTATTATCAGTTTTGGGATATTAAACCTCAAAAATGTGAGCACTGTACCTTATGTTTTTTCTCCTTTTATTTTTCCCTGCTCAGGGGGAACATCATCAAGACAGAAAGGCTTCCTAGGATGCATACGCTCCTTCCACTTGAATGGGCAAAAGCTGGACCTGGAGGAGCGGGCGAAGGCCGCATCTGGAGTCCGGCCAGGGTGCCCGGGCCATTGCAGCAGTTACGGCAGCGTCTGCCACAACGGGGGCAAGTGCGTGGAGAAGCGCAGTGGGTACTCCTGCGATTGCACCGGCTCGCCGTATGAGGGGCCCTTTTGCAAGAAAGGTACAGTAGAAATCTGTGTTTCCCCCACAGGCTGTGTTTTACTGCCTACAGGTCGTAGTCATGTCAAGGAAACTCATGCCCTTAGAGCATCCTCAAACACTCATTTACTCTCCCTCAATTTCCCTCTCTGCAGACTCTCTGGATTGCTTCTTAACATAATTACATATACACATCCTTCATGTGTGTGGTGGAGAAGGAAACGGCAACCCACTCCAGTATTCTTGCCTAGAGAATCCGTGGACAGAGGGGCCTGGTGGGCTACAGTCCATGGGGTCGCACAGAGTCGGACACGGCTGAAGCGACTTAGCAAACGTGCAGGCATTGGAGAAAGAAATGGCAACCCACTCCAGTGTTCTTGCCTGGAGAATCCCAGGGACAGGGGAGCCTGGTGGGCTGCCGTCTATGGGATCGCACAGAGTCAGACACGACTGACGCGACTTAGCAGCAGCAGCAGCGTGTGTGTGGATACAGGCAGTTCAGTTGAATAGGGTAGATAGTAACAGGAAAGCACGCTTGATGTGGCCTAGAGCCAGCTGAGCCCTGGGAGAGGTGGACTGTCATTTCTGTTGTGCTAACTTTCCCAATTCCAATTTCTTCATCCACAAATGTGATCCAATAATCATAGAATCTAGCCCTGGAAAACCTTTAGAGACCTTGAAGCCATCATGAATCATTTTTCCAATAGAGAGAGTATAGGTAAGTTAATAAAATCCATAGCATGTATTTAAAAAAATAAAATCTCTCAGTTCTGCAGGTGATGTGAGTGGGGTCTGAGGCTTTAAAAGCCTTGCCCAAAGATTCACATTTAGCTCCAAGGGGGCTGAGAATGGGGCACAGATGTCAAAACCTCTGCCCTAGTGCCTAAATTAATTTCAATGACAAAAGCTAATCATGTTGGATATACACACTTGAACAAGGAATGATGCTTATGGCGTAAATTCTCTAGAGAAATTAAATCTGACTACAAATTATAAAAATTTACAATTCAGTATCAATACCTAGTGCCTTTCAACTAGAAGGACACACAATTTGGTCTACTATCAATCGTTGCAGAATCTTCTAAAGTTTATTCTATTGATGGAAAATAAAGATTGTTGGACAAAGAATGTAAACATTAGTTCAAGAGCAGCATTTAAACTATTAAAATAAAATGTTTTAATCACTTTGAAACACCATTTACATACAAACAATGATAGGAATTACAAATAATTCTTGCCGGTTCATGAAAACACATCTTTCAAGCACCACTAACAAACAATGTTTTATTTCATTCAACTTACTCTTAGAATTTAAAAATAATAGGAAAACAACAACAACAACCACAACACTCAATGTTCTCTTTAAAAGACTGTAATTTAAGCTCTTCATTCATTGCTGCTGGCCTCCTCCCCAGTTAGTTAGAATCATTTGCTTGTTGTTGTTGGACAGCACTGTGCTCCTTGGGAGAAAATTGCCGGTACAGACTTTAGGGCCAGCAGAGTGGCAGGCCTGCGTGGAAGATTGAACTAAAGCAGGTCCCGTGTTGGTAGGCTATCCATGTGAGTTCCTGGGTTTTAACATTGGTGGAAGTCTCTGGGATAATTTCCCCTGAAATTTGTAATGCCACCCTTAGACTGGCTCTACATGCTAGAAGAAGCAAATGCAGAATAAACAACCTCAAGCCCAAGTCCCTAAAACCTGCTCGCACTATTTTACAAGATCTATAACCAAGTGTTTGTTTGGGAAAAAATAAAATATGAAGAAAAATTATAGAACTCTATGCATTTCTCCAGAGACATTTTTCAAACATTTCATAGATCATCTCACTCTAAATTTAGCCTAATTTCCCATTGGCTCCTTTCTCTGAAAAAACTCCTATTCATTATCTTCTGTCCATGCCACTGCATATTTTGACTGTATTCTTGAAATATCTGCTGTGCTTTCTCCCCACGTTTCAGTGTGATCTATAAGAAAAATGGACAAATATGTACTTAGCCTTTTCAGCTTGCTTCATATTTCACTGTTTGTGAACTTTCTCCCCATCTCATAAATCTAAGGAAATAATTCCCTTTATATTCTGCAGTTGCAAAGTATGTAAGATGAACCTTTTAACCGCATCTTTGAGCCATGTTAGTTGACTCTGGGAAATGTGGCTTTGGACTGAAATGGGAACCCTTAGCTCCAAGATGGTCCTAGACAAGGCTGTTCTCTATTGGAGGAGGTTTCTATGCTAGCCTTCCATGTATATTTTAGGGGATGCAAATCTTGTAAATATCTAGTGTGGAATTAAGGACATTTGTCCATGACCAATGACTGGTCTAGAACCACCATCTGTTGACCCACTTTATGTTTCTGATCTGGATATAAACAAGTGATAATCACAAATTAGCTAGTACTTATGGACTGTAGCATTTATTCCTTATGCCCAAGGTTTGAAGGAAGAAGTAATATTGCATTTAACACGTGAGAACTCTGACAGTCATATTGGTTTAGTAACTTACACTTTTTGACCCTAATTTCATCCTGTTCGAACAAGAATGTGGTAACAGGATTCAAATAAGGTTTTTTTTATTGTTTTGTTTATGTATTTCTCTTTTTTTTATTATTGAGATGTAATTTACATACCCAAAATTTATGCTTCTAAAATGTGCAATTCAGTTTTTTTTAATATATTTACAAAGTTACACAACCATTAGCACTCCATAATATATTAATAAAATGGAATAGACAGAATTTCTCAGCTACACTAAAGGCAAAGAAAAGAACTACAAGAAAATTGGATTTTCTTTTTGGTAGTTGTTTTTGAATGATTAGATTGGTTTTATTTTTCTAGATTTCTGAGTATATTTTCAAATAGAATTCCAAATATATTATCTAATGTTTTTAATAAGCATTCCTATATAATTCAATTTTAATGATTGCAGTATATTCCGTCTGGTGGAATTGCTTCTGTGTATTTAACCCATTCGATCACGGGAGCATTTTAGTGAAGCCATAGTAGGACTCTGGTACCAGACCTGCCTGTGTTCAGAATCTGGCTCATCTACAGTCTACACTGTGTGATGCTGGTTGTGTAATTCAACCTCATGATTCCATGGTTTTGTCACCTGTAATATGTTAAAAATTTAGAAATTCTACATGAAAGTCTGTCGTGGAAATTTAACAAGCACTTCACATAGCAACTGAGATCATGCCTGGAATATAAAGTGTCAGTTAATTGCCTGTATCATTATTTGGGAATTTTAGATTACGCCAAATTTTGTACATAAATAATGCTATGATAAGCATATGTATTGATTATTCCCTTATTAATGGAATTTCAGTGAAAAATAGTATACATATATTTAGTAATTTAGCAATTGTCAAAAGCTTATTGAAAAAATGATATGATATTTACCTTTCTGCCAACTTATTTTTTTTTACTTTTTATTGCAGAAAAATTAAATTATGTACTGCTGTAGAGAGAAAGGTTTCAGAACTTCCATGCATCCCTCACTTAGCTTCAACTGTTATTAACTCATGATTATTTTTATTTCATCTATAGGCTATCATCCCTCCTCCTCTTTTATTATAGTGAAGCCAATTCCAGGTATCATATAAGTTCTTCTGTAAATATTATGATATGTATTGTTAAAAGATAAGAACTCATAAAACATGTATCCACAAGACTGGTATTAGTAAGAAAAATTTCATGATTTTTGAATAGTGTGAAATATCCACTCAGCATTCAAATTTTCATTTCTTTCATTTATTTTCAGTTTGTTTGAAGTTTTTCTAAATCAAGTACAGCCTGACTGAGTCTATAGAACTGCTAGCCTATTCATTAAGGCCTAATCTTTATACTTACTCTAATTCTAAATCTACTTTTATTATTAAGACCAGTTGTTTACTGAGTTCCTACTGTGTGCTGTTCCTTGCCATCCTTTCTCCCAACCCTTCTCTTCACCATGAGACTGAATTCATTCCTGTCTGTGTTAGCCGGAGCTTGATAGAGTCACTTGAGAGAGCAGGAGGTCATAGCAGGGTCCAGGCGCAGGTTAATCTGCCCTGAGGCTACCAGGGCACAAGTCCTCAGCAGCATCACCTTGTCTCCCAGCACCGCCTCTGAATCCCTTACACACTTTCAGACCTAGTCATTACCAAGCTCCTCTTCCAAGTCTTCTCAGGCTGCTCCTGACCACAGAAGGATCCCCTCTGGGATTCACCGTCTTTGTCATTCACACATCACATCCCAGGCCACGTCCCACCAGTCTTATTTCTTTCTCATGTGTCCTGTCTTCTCAAAATCTAATTGGCACAGTTCTTTCAATGAGGTAGGTGCTGAAAGGATGTTGCTAATGTTGGTTGTTGTGATCCTGGAGTTTTATGATGGTTATTAATAACAGTCACCTTCAAGTGAAGATTTTTCTGCCATTTAGCCCAGTGGTTTCAGATGTTGAGATTAATCAGAGGGCTTAAATATGATCAGAGAGCTCAAACTCTTAGATTATAAAAGAAAAGAAACAGAGAATAAATCACATTCATGTGTTTTGCTGAATTTAAGTTGAAATTCACAATGTCTAAGTAATAAAAATAGTTATAACTGAGGCTAGGGGAGGAGGAAAGACAGAAATTTGGTAAGACAACCCTAGTTTTAAAAGTGCTTTTCATTTTAATTTACTGTCCTAAGTATAAAGAAAAATGTAATATGAATGTGCATTTAATATACTCAGTATTTAATATACAGAATGATCTGAATTATACTTATATTTAAACACACACACAAACATCCCATAAAGGCCATTACTCTTTTTAACTAGGAGATAGTAGATCAAAATGCAGGCCACATGTCCCTGAAAAGATTCACTTTACGAAAAGAGCTTGAAAACAAAGAAGAAGACATGTAGTTGAGTGAAGCTGATGACCAGCTAGAATCCTCCCAGTTACCAGTTTCTGTGTATATCTCTGTAATGAGGAGTACTGATGCTGTTCCAATCTGCATGAGAAATATAAAACACTTTCTCTTGAACTTTTAGTGAAAAAGGAACTGGTATTCCCAACCTGCTAAGCAATATGCATAAATATGCCACTTTAATTTTCTTTTGACACCATTACAAACTATTATAGAAGTTTCACAAAAGTAGAACAAATCTGCAATGGAATTAGAACACAAAAGCCAGGTTGATTATGTTTTAGGTGCCACCAATTCAATCAGAGAACTTCATGGGGATAGTCAACCTATCATTCAGGAAAAAGAGAAATTAATCATGTAATATAGATGTAGATTTGCATGTTTTTCTTTAACCAAAAAAGACCTATTACATATCAGGGAACTATACTCAATATTTTGTAAAAACCTATAAGGGAAAAGAATCTGAAAAGAATAGATGCACATGTATGTATAACGGAATCACTGCCGTACACCTGAAACTAACACAATATTGTAAACCAACTGTCCTTCACTGAAATAAGTAAAATAAAATGATTGATCCAGGAGTTGGATACCTGTGCCTCTCCTGCTGTTTCCACAGCCTTCCCCCGCTCCATTTCTGTTGGCCCTCACCCTAATGCAATACCACAGAGAATTGCTTTCTCTCCCAGGATCCTGCTCTCAGTAGTTTTGTGCCCACTCAACATCCTCCTGACCCACGAGAAAAACATAAAAATTGTAAGGATTTCAGTTTTGAAGGGAAGATGACCCCAAGGCAATTTCTTTCTACTGTGCAGTAGGGAGGGACATCTCATCTTTGTTTCTAAAGAAATCGGCCTGGCACGTGGTAGTTATTCTGCAAATACATGTGAAACTGGACCCACATTTCATGATGCACATCTGAGCTCTCTCTTCTAGCTGTGCAACCTTGTTCAAGGTGCTTAACCCCAGCAAGCCTCATGTTTCTCCTTTATAAATAGGAATGATGATTTCTGCCGGTTTAAAATTATCATAGGAAGCATAGTCTATAATTCATGTAATCTTCATACAGTGACTGATGTGTAGAAACGAACAGTAAACAAGCAATGATGGGTCTCCTCAATGTTTCAATGTGTGCTTTCCTCTCTGATGTTTTGCAGAGGTTTCTGCTGTTTTTGAGGCTGGCACTTCAGTGACTTACATGTTTCAAGAACCCTACCCAGTGACCAAGAATGTGAGCCTCTCTTCCTCAGCGATTTACGCCGATGCAGCCCTATCCAAAGAAAACATTGCATTGAGCTTCGTGACAGCCCAGGCACCCAGCCTCTTGCTGTATATCAATTCTTCTTCTCAGGACTTCCTGGCTGTCCTGCTCTGCAAGAATGGTGAGTTCCGATTGCATAAAGCCTGTGGAGTGTCATTCTGGACTGGCATGCCAGTGCATGCCCTCCAGAACGCTGCATAATTTCAGTTTTAATTTGGTCCCACAGGGCAGCTTATTTCCAGATCTCCAGACCCACCTTTGGTTGTGCTTTCCCTAATGAGTTTCATTGGTACTCAGGTCCCGTGCCAATTCACTGCTGAAGTTGCAAACGCATTGATTTTAATTTACTTTAACTATGTAGCAGTCATTCTTCATTATTTATTCTGTGCTGGAATCCATTAAGAATAAAGGAGATCGTCAGCATGTCTGAGTTTCAGAAGGACACGTATCACGTATATCCTGTCATCTATGCCGCAGGACCCTTTACTGAGGGCTGTTAAAACAGCCGGCAAACATGCAGGCTGTATTAATAGATGGTGATTGCCTCGGTCTTAAAGAGAAGCGATATGAGTGAGTCATAACCTTGTGGAGTATGGGGCTGGGTGCCAGGAATCAGGTGTTGGAAAGAATGTGGCAAAATGAAATATGCAAAGATTAGAAGAATAAAGGGATGAGAATCCAGTTCATACAAGGAATGTTGACGGACATCAACATTGAACATTTTGGTGTCTGTTAGCAGGAGCCAGGTTCCCTCCTCATGTGACTTAACTCCACCCTGCAGTGATGAGAATCATTTATGCGGTCATGGCCAAGGATGCTTTGAGATCAAAATCCTAGAGGATGGTTAGAACAGTCCAAGAGGGCAGAGGTGGAGAACCATATATTGCGTTCTCAAGGAACTCTTTCTTATGGTCAAGAATGTCTTTCTTCTCTTGTAACCTGCAATATAGTGAGATGAGTTTGGGCTTTTGGACCATTCATCACAGGGATGGACTATGGAGGTGGGGATGGTGGCATACAGGAAGCCAGGGATATACTCTGTGCCCTCTTTAGACCTTAGATGGAAACTCTAGAAATTTCTCTTCCTTTATTTTCCTTGGATTTATTCTTCTATATATCATCTTGCTTTCCAGTTTTTTATGACATAGAAAATTAAGAATAATGTTCAGACCATGGGTTGAATCGGGCCTGATTTACAATAGTAGTAACAGCGGCTAACTCATTCATTCTAAAAGCAACATGGAAGGGAAGAAGAAAGAGAGAAATAGGGATAACGAATGGTCAACCAAGTCTCTTAAGAGACTCTGCAAGAGGAAAGGAAAACATTACGTGTTATTAGACATATTATTTATTAGCAGGTTTTATATGATTAGGACCATTATAGCAACATGCCAGTTTTTTAATCTTGCCACCATAATATCTTTGTAAGGTCAATAAGGCTGGCTGAGGACATGGAGGCATGGATTAACTGATTAACCATGAGTTAGGCCAGCCAGCTAACTCATGACAACTGGGACCAGATGCCGGGTCTCTGGATAATCAATAATCTTTCCTCTAAACTAAATCATTCTCCTCTGATGTGATTGAATTATAGCCAGATGGTTACAGAGAACTGAGATAAAAGATTTCCTCCAAAGCATCTTTTGGCTATGGTTCTACGGGCACATTAGTACCTGCTCAGATACACTTTCTTATGGATACAGATAATGCATATCAAAAATAACTCTATCAGATTACATATCTATTACTTTGTATACTCGATTATATATATATATATATACATATATATATATATATGTATATATATATATAAACTGTACACCTTGGCACAATCCTAATTAATGTAAAAAGCACTTAAGCCTCACAATAATCCTGTGTGATTCGTGGTATTAATATAATCAGTATCTTAGGTTTGTAGAATCTAATGCATATAGTTGTTATTTGTTGTTTAGTCACTAAGCCAAATCCCGCTCTCTTGTGACCCCCTAAACTGCAGCTCACCAGACGCCTCTGCCTGAGGGTTTACCACTGACCCACCAGGGAAGCCCTAGGCCTGCAGACAGACCTTCAATAACTTGCTTAAAACGCACAGTGAGAAGAGCTGGGTTTCAGTCTTTCCTCCTAAAATCGAGTAGGTAGTCTGAAGCCTAAGGGATAAATTTAAAATGTTATATATATATTTTTTTTAAATAAATTGCTTGAAAAACAGCACATTTTAAATAAACTTAACTGGAAGACATTCTTTTTTATAACTGAATTGTATGTGGTTTACAATGTTGTGTTAGTTTCAGGTGTCCAACATAGTGATTCAGTTATATATGAAACAATTTTCTGTAATTCATTTGTTAGTCACTTAGTCATGTCCAACTCTTTGAGACCCCATGGACTGTAGCCCATCAGGCTCCTCTAGCCACAGAAATCTCCAGGCGAGAATACTGGAGTGGGTAGCCATTCCCTTCTCCAGGGGATCTTCCTGACTCAGAGACTGAACCTGGGTTTCCTGCCCTGCAGACGGATTCTTGCTCTCTGAGGCACCAGAAAGGCCCAGTTATATATACATATCTATTATTTTCAGATTCTTTTCCCTTATAGGTTATTATAAAATATTGAGTATAATTCCCTGTGCTATACATTATCTATTATATTCAGATTCTTTTACCTTATTGGTTATACTAACCTGTGCTATATAGTAGGTCCTTGTTGGTTGGAAGGCATTCATGAATTCTGTCTTAACCTCTATTTTCTTATACTCTAAAGCCTCACTTCACTGAAAGCTCTACCTACCCGAAAGGCATTTACATGCTTGAAACCCTGGCTAAATGCTGGAAACAAGGAGATATGTATGCTGTGTTTGTTGGCTTAAGCTTAAATCCCAGGGCTGGTGTAAAGGCTTAGAGATCAGTCTAATATATAGGAAATGGATTTCCAAGCTGTGGCTAGTAATAGAGTGTTCTCCCTCCCCTCACTCAGTTTCAGAGAATTACTATTCCCCACCTCCACCTCCTCCCACCCCAAGGTTCTAGGAAACTCTTGTTGAAACAGGTAGTGCTGGAAGACTCAGTGATTCAGGATGCTAGACATTTCCTGCCATCTCTTTTTCCTACAGAGAAACCACTAAGATGTGTGCTCATTCATTCATTCTTTTTTCTAGCTGAGGCATAGCAGCTTTACAGTGTTGAACAACAAAATGAATGGAATACGTGCATACATATATCCCTTTCCTGTGGGCCCTGCCTCTCATCCCGCAATCCCAGCCCTCTGAGTCAGCAGAGACAACCCAGCTGAGCTCCCTGGGCTACACGGCAGGTTTCCACTGGTCACATCTCAATGCTACTTGCTCAGCTCATCCCACCCTCCCTTCCGCCCCTGTGTTCACCAGTCCATTCTCTACATGAGTCTCTGCTCCTGCCTTAGAGATAGGTTCATCTGTACCATTTTTCTACATTAAACGCACATGTATTAATATATGATATTATTTTCCTGATATTTCACTCTGTATGACAGACTCTAGGTCCATACACATCTACAAATTACCCAATTCCATTTCTTTTTTATGTCTGAGGAATAGTGTTTTGTTTATGTGTATCACATCTTTATTCATTCATCTCTTGATGGATATTTAGGTTGCTTCCATGTCCTGGCTATTGTAAATAGTCGTTGCTGTGAATGTAAGGGTGCATGTGTCTTTTTGAATTATGGCTTAATCTAGGTATATGTCCAGGAGTGGGATTACTGTGTCTCTGGGTCATTACTAGTCCCCCTCTGCAGCATCAGGACCTAGGGAGACTGACCAAAACAAGCAGGATACAGGATACAGTGCTGTCTCAAAACAAGAAAGAAGAGAGACTCAAAACACAACCTTTAGCTTTTTCAAAGACAATCTAGATAAAGGGACTTCAGTTGCCTGGATTTCTCAAGCAATCTAGCTGTAAGTTAGATTTTTGTCTAACTTTAAGGATGAATTTACTAGAAATTCAGAGATTATAACTGAAGAGTAATATACCTGGTAAAGAATCCACCTGCCAATGCAGGAGATGTGAGTTAGATCCCTGGGTCAGGAAGATCCCCTGAAGAAGGAAATGACAACCCACTTCAGTATTCTTGCCTGGAAAATCACATGTACAGAGGAGTTTGGTGGGCTACAGTTCATGGGGTCACAAGAGTCGGACATGACTTAGCAAATAAACAGGAAAATACGTTGTGTGACAGTGAGTTTGTCATTGGAGGTCTTCAAAAAATAATTACATGATTTTTTAGAGAAACTATAATAAGAACTCTAGCAGTAGATGGCAGAGAAAAATAACCTCTTAATTTCTTGGCAGTTTTAGATTTTGCGATTCTCTTTTCCCCTTCTGTGTAGCCTTACATTTGTGTTTCTTTTCACTAGAGCTTCAGTCATAGACTTGGAAGCGCTTCTGTAAGGGGTTAAGAACTGGTATTCTGTAAGCTGGGCTTCCCAGGTGGTGCTAGTGGTGATAAACCCACCCGCTACAGAAGTGCGCATCTCTTAGTCCCAAACTCCTAATTTACCCCCACCCCCATTTCCACTTTTGTAACCATAAGTTTGTTTTCTGAGTCGGTTTCCAGTTTGTAAATAAGTGCATTTGTATTATTCTTTTAGATTCCACTTATAAGTTAGTTATATCATATGATAGAATATCTATCATTCTGTCTAAGTTACTTCACTTAGTCACAGAGAACAATACCTGTCTCCTTCATAAAGCTGTTGTTAAGAAAAATGAATTACTGTGTAGAGATGTGCTGCTGATATTAGAAAATACTACATAGTATTCGTACATGATTGTTATTACTGCAGCTTTGTAAATAGTAAGCCCACTAGCCAAGATTTTATTATTACCTTCATTTCTTCCACAACAACATCAATAAAAAGAGATTTTTTTTCTGGTAAAATAAGTGTTCCTATAATGGGTTCCCAGTATGTTCATAGTATTAGGTCACTAATCTCATTGCTAGAGAAAGATATGGAGAACATTGAATTGTAGCAAATTAGAAATATTTCTAATACAACTTTGATACATTTCAGTGGAAAATGTGCCTCCAAAAATATTAATGGAAGTAAAGAATACTTACAGATTAAAAAAAAAAAAGAAAGAAAGAGTAGGGCGGCAAAGATAGTCAATTTTGGGATACTAATTAGGAAAGCAAAGATAGTTAATTTGATAGTAAATTTGGCAGGAATTTAAAAACTTTTTTGTTGGTATATAGTTGATTTACAATGTTGTGTAGTTTCAGTTGTAGAGCAATGAAAAGGGTTTTATAATAGGATTGATTCACCTTCTGAGGTGGAGGGAAATGCTTTCTGTTAGGACAGCTTTCATAACATTTGATTTAAGACAACTTTGGGAATCTAGTGGAAATTATGAGGAGAGGGTCACTCTTAAAATGAGTCTTTCTTTGTTCTCAAGAGGAAGAAAATGCCCACAACCAACATCATACAAAATGGCTTCAATTTTGGCACTCTGGGTTAAGAAGCCAGGGCCTGGAGACCAATAGATGAGCTATATAAATACTGAACAAAATTCCTGGCTTGCAAATGTATTTAATAAGGGCATCCAGGCCAGAGGAGACAGAGCAATGGAATTCAAAGCCATGCTTGTAAATTTCTCCTTGGCAGGGTTTCATCTGTCAGCTAGAATTCTCTTTCGTCCTTTATCATTGTTCTTGAATTTTCTCCAATTAGAGACATTCAGGTTAAGTTGTTGCTGTCTTTTCAAGAGAAAACAGGTTCTTCCTAAAGGAAGAAAAGGATTTTAATTTCTGAGATGGCAGAACAGAGTCAGAAAGGGAGATATTTTGGGGTCAGAGAGTCCTTAGGAAAGAGAAAGCAATTGTGTTTCCAGAACCTGGGTTTTGGGACCACAGGCAATGGCAATTGGAGAAGAGGGAGCAGTTGAAGGAGGAAAAAGAGTTTAGAGAAGATGAGAAGGTTCTGAAGAGACATTTAACTTTTACAGCATTTTATTGAGTGATGGTTCTGCCTTCCTTCAGTACCAGGAAATTCTCCTTCAAACTTGTCACTTAATAAATATTCACAGAGCACCTTCCATGTAGCAGGCACTATTTCATGTGTAGGAGAGACAGAGACAGACAAGATCTTGTTCTGCCCTTAACCAGCCTAGTCTAGTGACACAGAAAAAAGCAAATAAAGGCAACGATGTGTCATGTGTCATGGCTAGCTTAGAGGCCTGTTCCAGGTAGAGTGAGCAAGTCTTCCTGGGAGGCAGGGTCAGAAAATCCTTCATGGAGGTAGTGACTCTTAAATTGGTCCCTGAAAGATGTCAGTGTTCTTTACGCAGACATTATGCTTGTTAATAAAATAAGTTGTCTTGATTGCTCCTCATTTTCTCCTTTTTATTCCCAGCACTTATGAAAAACTTTTTTTAACCAATAAATTCCCTTTTCTACTCTTTTATCATCTGTTCATCTTGACTCTTTGATGGCAGGTTTAAAAAAAAATTTAAAATGTGTGATCATTTTAAGGCCATCAATCTGGGGTGAAATCACTTCTGTACAAAATCCAAACAGGACTCCAGGTCACCTTCCCTCTGGCTCCTCAGCTGCCCTCTCACACCAAATGGTATATCTATCTGACTTTCCTTCAGCAGTTTCCTTTTTATCATATTTTCCTTTTTTTTTTTACCGTATGTCAATATATTCATAAGATGCACTGTCTGCATTTGTGATTGAACACAGCTTGGAGGGAATAATGATGAACCCAGACACTTCACCTTTGGAACAGGCTGACTCAAGGGAGTTAGGGATGAAAAGGAATCCTGAGAGGGAGTGTCTTCAAAGTACAATCCTCAACAGCTATAGCCTGGGCTACTATGGATATTTTCTCAAGGGAGACTTTCAAAGGTTCATGCTACCCCCATCACCCTGACTCTGACACTGGCATATGCTTGGGATTCCTCAGAGTCACAGGAATTCTGATAAACAGCTTGAGAAAAGCATGCATCTGAAGGCATGTCTCCTTGGCCTTACTAAACCCCGATCACTTTTATCTCTGGGCTTATATCAAACAATGCTTTGCTGCTTGGAATTTAAAATTCCCAAGTCTTTTTATATCACCCAGACTTTGTTTGGGCTGGCTCATTTGCTACATTTCTGAGCTTTCCAGTCATTCTTGCTTGGAGATCCCAGGTCCTGCTGGACCTCCATCCTCTGCATCACACTAATATGACTGTGACCTTGAGAGGTCACTTCCTCTAGAGGAAGGACAGTGATACAGGCAGGAGCAAATGGCGTCCCCAGTATCATTATTCAGTTAGTCCATCATACCGTGGGGTGGGCCTGAGAGGAGAAATGGAGATGTGACAAGTAAAATTGAATTTGGGTCATGATTCTTAGGTCTCTAGTCTTTGTTGTAGGGGCTTAATGTTTTTGTGGTATGCTCAGAGGTCCTTGAGGATTATTGATACTCTGGACTGAATCATGTCCCCATAAAAGGCATGTTAAAGACCTGAGTCTACTGTGTCTGTATTTAGAATAATGAGATAATGAGGTTAATGAGGCCCTAAGAGGGCCTGATCTGCTCGGTTAGTGCCAGACCACACCTTTCTTCTCTCTCCCTCTCTTTCTCTCCTCTTTCTCTTTCTCCCCGTCCCCATCTCTCTCTGTCTTTCTATCACTGCCATGTGGAATCACAGTGAGAAGGTGGTTGTCTGCAAACCATGAATAGACTTCTCACCAGAAACTGAATTGACTGGCTCCTAGGTTTTTCTGGCCTTCTGGACTGTGAGAAAATAAAATTTTGGGGTCATTCAGTCTACAATATTTTGTTATAGAAACTCAATCAGTCTAAGATAAAGATCAAATGAGATGATGCAAGAGGATGGGCTGCATAGACAGTAAAATACAAAACACCATGTATTTTCTTACTCATGATTACAAAATAATATGAATTATCTGCATGCCTGGGTGAGCATGCATGTGCACTGTAGGCTTCAAGATAACTTGGATGCAATCTGAATACAAGGAGGACATAAACATTGTTCATTCGCTAGAGTCAGAGTGCCTGATGAGTCGGGCATTCCCCTGAGGAAGGAAAAGGATGAGACGTGGGTGCCCACCCTTCACAAACCGCTGTTGCCAGGCGCAGATGGCATCTTCTGATGCACAAAGACATGACGTCAGAAAAAAAAACTTTAAGAATGACTTTCTCAAATGCCCTCTGAATGAGACCTTGGGGAA
This sequence comes from Alces alces, assembly GCA_015832495.2. Taxonomy (NCBI): domain Eukaryota; kingdom Metazoa; phylum Chordata; class Mammalia; order Artiodactyla; family Cervidae; genus Alces; species Alces alces. The sequence goes on along the minus strand of JADEYB020000002.1, from coordinate 2,332,786 downwards.
CTTCTCTGATGTTTCGAAAAGAAAGAGAGAGGAAAAAAACAAAACAAAACATAAGATAAAGGTATGTACACAGGATGGATGAAGAGAGTTCTTCATCCTGAAAGACCAGGCCCAGCAAGATGCAGCTGGGGAGACACAGCTAAGTGCCTAGGAAATGCCCTCCCTCACCTCCAACCCCTCGGGCTGTGGAGTGGGCGAACAACCTGTGCCCGCGCCTAGGAAATCAAAATGAGGGAATGGCAGCCACTGACTCTGTGTGCCAAGCCCTTGAGAAGAGTGGTAATCAAAGACTAACATGGAAATAAGGTGAACAAAAATAACAAAATACAATTCAAACCACAAACATCTATTGAATCCCTACCGGCAGCCGTAACAAAATGTTGCAAACTGGATGGCTCCATCTACAGGAATGCACTTTCTTACAGTTCTGGAGACTGGACATCTGAGACTGGAGTTCCAGCAGGGTTCACGTCTGGTGGGGAGTCATCTGCTTGGTCGCAGGCACCACTTTCTTGCTGTAGGATCACATGGCCTTTCCTCAGCAAAAGAGGAGAGAGGGGTGGAGGGCCTCTACACTGTCCCCTCTGGAAAGGGCATTTTTCCCATTAGATCAAAGCTCAGCCCGTGTAATTTCATTTAACCACAGTCACTTCCTTAGAGGGTCCATCTCCAAATACAGCCACACTGAGGATTAGGGCTTCAACATATGAATTTGGGGGGAATACAAACTTTCAGTCCCTAATAACTATCATGAGCTGGACAAACTGTCCTTGATGCTGAAAACTGAAAAAAAAATTAATATGGTATAGCTGGCTTCTGGGTGATTCTTGAGGTTAGTTTCCACATACCATTGATTTTCTTAATGTTAACACCTAACAGAGTACCTAGCACATAGTTGGCCTCAGTATTCTTGGATGGAATTATGTATTTTGAATCTAGTAGGAGAACGAGGGATGTACTTAGTAAGTGTTGGGTGATAATCAAAGACTACCATAGGCTCCATGACGAGACTTTATAGGTTTACAGACATCACTTTGCCAACAATGGTCTGTATAGTTAAAGCTATGGTTTTTCAATAGTCATGTATAGATGTGAGAGTTGGACCATAAAGAAGGCTGAGCACCAAAGAATTGATGCTTTTGAATTGTTGTGCTGGAGAAGACTCTCGAGAGTCCCTTGGACAGCACGGAGATCAAACTAGTCAATCCTAAGGAAAATCAACCCTGAATATTCATTGGAAGGACTAATGCTGAAACTGAAGCTCCAATACTTTGGCCACCTGATGGCAAGAGCCAGCTCACTGGAAAAGACCCTGATGCTAGGAAAGGTTGAAGGCAAGAGGAGAAGAGGGCAACAGAGGATGAAATGATTGGATGGCATCACCAACTCGGTGGCCGTGAGTTTGAGCAAACTCTGGGAGACGGTGAAAGACAAGGAAGCCTGGTGTGCTGCAGTCCATGGGGTTGCACAGAGTTGGACATGACTTAGTGGCTGAACAACAACATATTGAAGAGAGAGGGCAGCTCCCCAGGACATCCAGAAAGCACCTTAGTGATTATGGGCATGAATATAAATAAAAACTCTATTAATGTCTTTTAAAATGTCTTTCCTGAGATCCTCCCCTGTCCCCTGCGATATACCTGTGAGTGGCAGCTTGTTTGGGCAGCCGGGCTCTGTGGACCTGGCTTGCTTTGATTATCCTTTTTGGAGGCTTCTTTGGTCTTCTCACTTTCATACTTTTCAAGTTTAAACCACTCTTCAGAAGTGTTCCCGGAATTGAGTAACTGTTTATTTCATCAGGGCTGGTTGCTTACAACTGTCATGAGTGCGTTTAGTGTGAGAATCGAGAGAAATATCATCTGCTCGTGCGCTCCATTGCCGCTGAGGAGAGGAAAGGCCCGCCCTGAGTGTTTTGGTTTCTTCATCTGTAAGTTTGGGGTAATTGCACTGGTCAAGGGTCTCACAGCAGCGCTCTTGAGGATTAATGAGATCCCGTCTGTGAAAGGTCTGGAGGAAATCGGATGAAAAATGCAGGATAAAGACAAAGAAGGGTTATTACTAAACAGACCAAAGAGCTGGCTGGTGACCGAGTCCCCTTGATTCTCTTTTTCAAAGCCTAGTGGAGAGGGCTGAGAAACTCTAATTAGAGGCTTATAGATTAAGAAAGTAGTTGAAGTCAGTGCGAAGAAAGCTTTTCTCAGATAAAAGACATGTTTTTATTCCCCTTTGACCACTTGACCTGTAAATACTTTTATCTCAAGATGTGGAACAAATTCAGCAGAAGGCCCAAGCCCAGGGCTCATTCAGTTTTCTGTGCAGTTAATTACCTTTTGTGTAGCGAGTCAGTCTTGGATTATCATTATTGCTCTTAATTTAAAGTTATTGAAAATGTGTTCCCACTTTAATAAGTAGCTTGACCTCTTGATGCCTAGAAATGAGGGCTCTGGAAACTGGATCCTCTGTCCAGCACTGAAGTGGGGGGAATGGTGAACAAGTTTTGACTGTCAGAGTCCAGTTTAAATTCCCACCACAGTCCTCCAGAAACTTCCCTCAACCTCTCGACTAGAATACAGTTAATAGCAGCCAATTTTATAAAGCACTTAATGTGTGCAGAGCTGCAAGCTTAGCACTCTACATACATTCATTCATTCAATTCGCATCCGACAGCTATGGAGTCTGTGCCGTTTTTCCATTTAAAGATGAGGATACTTAGGCACAGAGAGTTTCAATGACTTGTTCACGACCACACAGCTGAGCTAGTGGGGCTGATCGAACACTGCCAGGCTCACCTTCTATTTCATAAACCGTTTTGCTCCATGCTCTAACCTCTCCTTGAATTGTGTACACCTCTCCCGTGAAACCTGTCAGCTTCCCTTTGGTATTTGCTTTAGCTTTCATTTAATGTGCGTGCACTGTCCCGAATGCCATATTCACTCCACAGCGCCTTGCTTATGGGACTCTATTTAAAAGGAAGGCCAGACATGGATTGGCCTAGAGATTATATTACTAAGTGAGATAACTCAGGTAGAGAAAGACAACTATCATATGATATTATTTATGTCTGGAATCTAAAAAAATGATATAAATGAACTTATGAACAGAACAGAAATAGATGCATAGACATAGAAAACAAACTTATGTATACCAGAGGGTATGGGTAGAGATGAATTAGAACTTGGGGATTAACCTATACACACCAATGCATAGAAAATATATAAATGACAAGGACCTGGCATAGGGGATTATATTCTATGTCTTGTAATAGCCTATAATAGAAAAGAATCTGAAAAAAAACATATATATATGTGTGTGTGTGTGTGTGTGTATGTATGTATGTAAAACTTAATCTCTGTGCTATATACCTGAACTAACACAAGAGTGTAAATTGATTATACGTTAATGTAGAATTGGTAATATAAAACAGATGGACCAGATAGAAATGGTGGGGCACAGTGAGAGGAGTGCCAAAACCCCACTGGAGTATTTGGGATGCATTGCCAACACAAGACATCGCCAGCTAGCCCTCATATTTGGGAACTGCCCTGTGGTTCACACTCACAAGTGAACTATCAAGTGGAAAAAGAAATAGCGTTCCTTACTGACGCCACTTCCTCTGATGCAAGTTGCAGGGACTAGCTGAAGACCCAACCCTGAGACTAGCCAGCTAGGCTTGGCATTCAGTCCCAACTGAAATTTCGAAGTGAAAGAGCGCATGGGGGGGTGCTCCCTCCTGAGAGCAAGTGAGTTTCAATCATTATTAATAATAGGGAATAGGGCTCAGCAAAACTTTTCTGAAAAATCTTTTTAGAAAAATCACATGTAACAAGGGCACATTCTTATTTGAATGTGGAGTATAAAGGCACACATTTACTGTTAGTGTCTTTTTAAACTGGTCCACTGTGACATAAGGAAATTTAAAATTTTTGAAATGTAGGAATTCAAAAAGACAGAAAGGACAAATGAGAGAGCTTAGGATACGACGGAAATTGGCAACAGATGGAAGCTAACACCTCTTCCTTTCAGGTCTCTTTGAAGGCTAACACTAACAGGAAGGCACCCTGGAGAGGTTCAGACCTGGGTTGGTTTGCACTCCATAGAGGCTGCCCTGAGACATGACGTTGGGGCAAATGGTGTTAAATTTACACAGGGAGATGTTGACTTCCGACCCGTTTTGCTGTGTTCTGCCAAGGAGGCAGGTTCCTTTTCCCCTCCGTTTCATGAGATTAGAGATTTATTGTGTAGCTTACAGGAATTAAACCAATAGGGATCAAAGCTGTGGGGGAAAGGCTGAGAGAGATGCAGGGCTGAAGGTAGAAATAAAGTGGATTCCGTACACTGGAAGCTGAATTCCTAGCTTTATTTTTGCCCTCTTCCCAGAGCCCATAGTGGGGATTTTCTTTTACCATGCAAAAGATGGGAAGTTTTTTCCAAAGAAGAGCCCAACTTCTCCATAAAAATAACTGCATGCTTGCACAGTTGGGGCAAATTCTGGACAAAAAAATTAAAAAGAGTCAAGAAAGAAAACAGCCATTTTGAGGAACCTGGACCAATAGCAGGGGACTGGGGGCAAAAGCAGGGTACTGTACAAGGTCTGCTGGGCAAGCCACCCAAACCGCTTTTCCAGCCTAACCCCTAAACACATTCGTCACCCTGTATAAGGAACCAGCTTGCCCACTATCAACAAGGGAGCTTGTTGTTCGTTCTCCTTTCCCGCTGCTACAGTAGGGGCCCCAATAAGCCTTTCCTGAAAAAAAAACAAAAAACAAGTTTTTGTACTTCCCTCCATTAAAAGCATATCACCCCTCCCCCCCAAATGTCCAATATGATTTGCAAGAAAGAGAAAATAGTTGGGGAAGGGCCATTAGCAAAGATGTAATTGAAAACACTTTATAGGATAAAAGACATTTCATGTGAATGTTCATTACCCTACATAGCATAATTAACAGTAGAAGACATACAAAGGCAAAATCCTAAATTTGCTAAAAATGGGATCAAAACTCAGACTTGCATATGACTTCTTAATAGAAACACTGGAAGTTCAAAGATAATGGAAATGCATATTCATAATTCTAAGGGAAAATGACTTTCAAGTGAGGACTCTAACTTTCATCCAAAGATACAAATAAATATGTATTCATTAATAAAAGGGCAGGGTTATCTCACCTCGTCCTTTAAAACTGCTTTGGCACCTTTATTAAAACTCTGCTTGATATGCATGTATTGGTTATCTAGTGCTATATGAGAATCATTCCTGAATTTAGTCAGGTGGCTTCCCCCAGAGAAAACAGTGATGAAGGGCGGGAAGGAGGTGAGGGAGAAAGATTGGGTAGATACACAAAAGAAGTGTACTTCAGAGTGAAATCATCTCTTACAGCACTGTCACCTGAAACTCGGCACTTGCCATTTGCCTCCACAAGGATTAAATCATGAGCCCTGCGCTCAGCGCCCATCAGCAACTCCTGAAGGGAGTTCAGTGCAGAGATACTATATGAGGCACCCTGTGCTTTGGGAAAAGCTGGCAGAATGACCCTTCAGATAGTTGGACATTTCCAGAATATTTTATGATCCAAATTTCTTGCATCTTCTGGTATCTAGAAAAGTACTAAAATCATTAGGAGTGACATCTGCTCCATGTTACTAGCAATGAGTCTGAGACAAAATATGTGCTTGACTGCAATATACCCCACTTTGATAAAATCTTACATAATACTGACCTTCCACCCCACCTCTTCAGAGCAGTTTCTCAGAGCTGATAAGCTGTCTCCTGGGCTATAGTCCTCATTTTGACCTTAATAACACTTAACTCACAACTCTCATGTGGTATTTTTTTTTTTTTTTGGTTAATTGACAGCCTGAACTCAGCAAGGACAGAGAGAACCGTGTGATGTGGGGGGAGGTTGCATATGGACACTAGGAGGCACGGATCACCGGGGCCATTGTAGAACCTACCATAATGCGCTCTACCCAAAGAAAGCAGAATTTAAAAAAGACAGATGTGGGATCTAGGAAACAATCATCCGGTGTAGAGCAGGAAGGTCATTTCAGGATCACAGCATGCAGGAGTCCTAGTAAGCAACAGGGCAGGCCAGTGCTGCCCACCCCCCGACCCCCTGCCCAGGAAGCTTTTGCATTATTACAAGGCATTTTTGTTGTCAAGATGAGAAGTGAGTGTTACTGGTACAGTGGACAGAAGCTAGGGATGCTGCTAAACATCTTAAAGACTCAGGGCAGTAAACCGTACCCCCCTACACAAACAGAATAATCTAGTCAAAAATATCAATAGCCTTGAGGTTGAGAAAACTTGGCCTTGAATGAAACATATCAACATAAGGCCTTAATATGAGAACTCTTGTAGAAAACACACAAGTGATACATGCCAGCAAAGGGTGGTACTTACATCAACCCCAACAATACAGACTTTGAAAACCAACCTATCTAAAATGCATAGTAGTATACGTCTATGGGTTTCCCAGGTGGCACAGTGGTAAAGAATCTGCCTGCAAATGCAGGAGACGCAAGAGATGTGGGTTCAATCCCTGAATCAGGAAGATCCCCTGGAGTAGGAAATAGAACCCCACTCCAGATTCTTGCCTGGAAAATTCCATTGACAGAGGACCCTGGTGGGTTCTTGTCCATGGTGTTACAAAGAGCTGGACACAACTGAGCATACAAGAAAAGGGAAATAAATATGTATCTCGATTGCGGAATACCAGGGTGCAAGAAAGAGACTTCCTCACTATCCAATGTGGGAAAGTGTAATGTAATGTCTAAAATCTGTAAGTCGAGAACTAGCAGTATATTTAATAAAATAGATTTAAAGGAAAAAAAGAAGAAAATTCACAGAACTAAAAGTAACTGCATATGAGCAGGATCTTGAAATAAGAAGGAGTAGGGCAGGGGTTGCTTCCTCACCTCTTTCTATACTATTTGACTTTTAAAATATATGATTTTTATAAATGATCTTCAAATGCATGTTTGAACATAAAACAAATCCACTATTTGAACATAAAGAAATAGATGTACAGTATTGTTAATTAAAAAATCCCAGCTTCTTTTCCCCACCACCAATAAATGCCTGTAACGAGGTGAAGAGTATTGGCTGAAGCACTTTAGATAATCACTGCACAGCTACACGCATCCCTATTTTCATGTTCTCAGTGAATTGAGTCCTCCAAGGAATAAATGGAAGAATAAATGAACTTATTTAATAGAAATCATTTAATATAACAAATGATTCTACTTCCTTAACAGTTAAGCACACTTTATTTCGATAGTCTGTGCTAGAACCAGTAAGAAGCGGCCTCATTGCTATAACCGTTTCAGGTCTTCATGTCCATGAGCTTGACAGAGAAAGTAATGCTTCATACTTCTCCTCAGTTTTCCTCATGCATACCTTATCCCCAGGTTGGCATTTATTTATTTCTTTTTAACTTTTAGCCTCCCTGGTCGCTTAGAGGGTAAAGTATCTGCCTGCAAAGTGGGAGACCCAGGTTCGATCCCTGGGTCAGGAAAATCCCCTGGAGAAGGAAATGGCAACTCACTCCAGTACTCTTGCCTGGAAAACCCCATGGACAGAGGAGCCTGGTAGGCTAGTCCATGGGGTCGCAAAGAGTCGACTTCACTGTGTGATTTCACTTTCACTTTTAACTTTTAAACATTATTTTACTGAAAGGCAATGCTGTGTTAGTTTCTATTGTACAGATTTCAGTTATAATATATTTTATTATTGCCATATTCTTTTCTGATATGGTTTTATCATAGGATATTGAATAGACTTCCCTGTGCTATACAGTAGGACCTTGTTGTTTACCTGCTCTCTATATACCAGTTTGCAACTACTAATCCCAAACTCCCAGTCCAGGCCTTCCCCTCTGCCCTCTGCCTTGGAAACTACAAGTCTGTTCTCTATGTCTATGAGTCTGTTTCTGTTTTGTAGATAAGTTCATTTGTATCTTAATTTTGAGTCCACATATAAGAGATGCATGTACGCTGTTGCTTCAGTCATGTGCCATTCTTTGAAACCCCATGGACTATAGCCTCCCAGACTCCTCTGTCCCTGGGATTAACCAGGCAAGAATACTAGAGTGGGTTGCTGTTTCCTCTTCCAGGGGATCTTCCTGACCCAGGGATCAAACTCACGTCTTCAGCATCGCCTGCATTGGCAGGCAGATTCTTTATCACTGAGCCGCCTGGGAAGCCCCTGGCTTGCGTTGCCTAGTACGATAATCTCTACGCCCATCCATGTTGCTGCAAATGGCGTTACTTATTTAATTTTATGACTGATATTCCATCACATGTACGTTCCACATCTTCTTTATGCATTCGTCTGTCAGTGGGCATTTCGCGCCTTCCATGTCTTGGCTGTCATGAATAGTGCTGCTGTGAACTTTGGAGTGCATGTATCTTTTGAATTAAAATTTTTCGAGTTATACACTAAGGAATGGAATTTTTGGATCATGTGGCAACTCTTTTATTAGTTTCTTAAGGAACCTTCATCATTTCAATTCAGTTCAGTCGCTCAGCTGTATATGACCCTTTGCGACCCCATGAACGACGAACCACAGCACGCCAGGCCTCCCTGTCCATCACCAACTCCCAGAGCCTACCCAAACTCATGTCCATTGAGTCAGTGATGCCATCCAGCCATCTCACATTCTGT
>JADEYB020000002.1:2283050-2310578 GCA_015832495.2 Alces alces | reverse complement strand
GTGTTCATTGGAATGACTGATGCTGAAGCTGAAACTCCAATACTTTGGCCACCTGATGGGAAGGGCTGACTCATCTGAAAAGACCCTGATGCTGGGAAAGATTGGGGGCAGGAGGAGAAGGGGACGGCAGAGGATGAGATGGCTGGATGGCATCATTGACTGGATGGGCATGAGTTTGAGTAAACTCCACGAGTTGGTGATGGACAGGGAGGCCTGGCGTGCTGCAGTTCATGGGGTCGCAAAGAGTCTGACACGACTGAGAGACTGAACTGAACTGAACTGGCTGCTTGACATTCAATTATGATTTTACCTCTCACGATACTTAGTGCTATGCTCCATGGACTCAGGGTTCATCACTTAGTATCTTCATGGCTAATACAGGGTCTCGGAACCGCAGCCCAGATGCAGCTTCCCACTAATCGGCTGTGTTGGTGTGGAGAGTGTTAGATAGGGATTCCTAGTGTGGGGCTTTACAGATGGCTCAGGATGTGAAGAATCTGCCTGCAATACAGGAGATGCAGGAGAAACGAGTTCAATTCCTCCATCAGGACGATCCTTTGGAGGAAGAAATGCAACCCACTCCAGAATTCTTGCCTGAAAATTTCCATGGAGTGAAGAGCCTCGGGGGCTACAGTCCATGGGGTCGCAACGAGTCGGACACGACTGAGCTGCTGAGCACGCACACACGTTCTGGAGTGAGCACCTCTGATCTTCCTGATTTCATTTTTCCATTAAGATCCTTCACTTTTCTTCATTGCCTCATTATCCTATAGAACTCTTCCCCTCATCCTTTGAGAATAGAATTATGGGCAATTTTAAGCAATCTATTAAACAAATAATTATAGTCGTAGTATAGTGTATTTATGGAACACAAATCATCTAAAGAGCCGACATGACTGCCTTGGCGTGAAATGCTCATAGAAAAACATTATGTGATTAGAAACTCCATTCCAACTAGATGTATTATTGCCAGCCTTGTAAAGTATTTCTGTATCCAGAAGTTATTTAGTTTTATCTTTGAATTTGAAAGAAAGAGAGATGGAATGAAGAGAGGGAAGGAGAGAAGGAAGGGAAGAAGAAAAAAACTAAACTGCAGACAATGTAATCAGAGAAATAGATCAACATCTCATATGGTTTCTAGGCAAACCCTGAGTCATTTTACTCTAAATCTGTAATGTTTACATGGCAAATACAGATGTTATATTTACTCACTTCCAGAGCATTTGCTAAAAGAGACTTTAAATGAATGGGAAACTGTTGTGGAGTGGTTTGTCTGCTGACAGACATTTTTAACAATAATAATAATAAAAACTAGATCTGTGGCAGAAATTGAGGTAGGTGCTTCTTAGGTGAAAATTTTAGGAAGATGATATTTGTAACAAGTCAATATTTACTGAGCCCCAGCTATACGTTTGTGAGCCGCACATCATGCTGAAATGCGGAGGCATAGAGGTGTGCAAAGAACTTTTCCTGCCCACAGGAGTTCGTGATTCTGAGTGTTAGTCACTCAGCCGTGTCCGACTCTGTAAGACCCCATGGACTGTAGCCTGTCAGGCTCCTCTGTCCTTGGGATTTCCCAGGCAAGGACACTAGAGTGGTAGCCATGCCCTCCTCCAGGGGACCTTCCAGACCCAGGCATTGAAGCCAGGTCTCCTGCATTGCAGGCAGATTCTTTACCATCTGAGCCACCAGGGAAACCCTCTTGCAGAAATAACACAAAAAAAGAAAATTCAATATTTTGTCATAAAGTATATGCTTAGTGCAACCAATACTTTATCACCAATGCAGGGAAGTTTCTGACAGTAGAAGGGAAGTGCTAATTACAGTTTGACCCTCACAATGGGTATAATTTGGCACTATTCCTGGCACGTCAGTCATAGAGTCACCCTAGCTATAACCACAGGTGTGCAGTAGGATTAGAATCAACCTCTCCTTGAGGGATTTTTTTTTTTTTCTGGGAAAGCACCTGAGACACCAGATTGCGAGCTAAAGGAACTAGTATACTTCATGCTCAAGCAGATGTTTAGTGGACACTTGTTTATTTCTGAGCCATTGTGTTGGGTGTAGAGATCGCCTTCCCGTCCCCCTGACTGACCAGCAGCCTCGTCCCTGACTCCCCTCACACACTCCCCCTTAGCAAAGACTTTCACCACGGTAACCCCACATCCTAAAGATTAAACGCAGAGTGACAGCGTTTACAAGCGTTTGCATCTTAACCCTGACTTTACTGCAAACTGGACATGGAGCTCTTTGCAAGTCAGTGAACCCTGGTCTCGAGAAGAAAGTGGCAGTGTCCGGGCTGATGTTGTTCTCTGGCGCCCCCATCAGGCTGGAGTGTGGTATAGCAGGTGGAAACAGGTAGAATTCCAGCTCTGACACTGACCACCCGAGTGACCTTGGAGAAGTCCACGCACATGTCTGAACCACAGGCTCTCCTTCTGTCAGAGCAGCGGAGCCACAGAGGGCGGCGGTGTGGATGACAGCAACGATGAGCGCAAACGGAAACGCCGGCGGCGTCTGCCGCAGGGTACGCAGTGATGACTCAGAGCTGCGGCTGTAACCGCTGTCCGCACCGCGAGGCTGCCAAGGAGCGGCGCTTCTGAGGTTCTTTTAGACAAGTGGCCGTGCCCTCTCCCAGAACTGTCGGAGCCATCACTCCTTCTGCATCCTCCTGTGTCATCTTCAATGTTCTTGCTAAAATGCCAGAAACAGTTTGCTGCTCATTGCCTTGCTGCATTCGCAAACAGGAAGTAGCTTGCTTGCTGACAGGTGCTGGCTGTGTGACTGAAAGGCATGAGCAGAAAGCTGCAAGGACACAGTCTACTAGAATGCTTTCTCCATTGTGTGCAGTAGAAGGGGGTTCATTAGTTAGAAGTTCTCTCTGAAGGGTGCCCGAGGCAGAACAGTCGGGAGCTGCATCTCTCAGAGTTGGCACCTGTTATGGCAGTTATTTAAAACACTATCTTGTCCAGAGATGGCAACTCCCACTTCCCGACTGCTTTGCTGGGAACAGCTGGGGAGCTGCTTGCTCGCTAGAAGGTGGAGCAACAAATGGCATGTTCCCAGGATGGAGGTATACATGCACAACTGTCCCCTGAAGGTCACACTGGTCCTAGTCCCTGAACTAATCATTTGCTTGCATGACTGTAATGCGAGCAGAAGGTGTGACGCCTCATTTATGAATGCATCCGTTTTCCAGTAGTTCCTGTAGTCCTAGATTGGACACATGTTCATGAAATCTCAGGGTTGAAACAGAGACTCTGTTTCAATCCATGTTGCTCTTCCTCACTTACTCCTCTTTTTTCTTTTTCCTTGAAAAGCAATTGACCTCTATTCAGACAAATACCACAGCTATCAAATGTTCTTCACAATGGTAAAAGTGGGAGAATAGCCAATGAAGAAGACAATGGCAAAAGCCAAGAATTAGATAAAGGAGGATAACAATTATTTAAGCAATGTACATTTAGAGTTCATGTTATTGTTATCATTTTTTTTAATACCACGTTCTGTAAGGTTTCCCTATCATCTGTTTTCTCTCACACAGAGTAAAAGATATGGAGGATCTCTATTCCTTAGTCATAGTTACAATAACATGTTTATATTCTTAAAATATGGAGAAGGAGACGGCAACCCACTCCAGTATTCTTGCCTGGAAAATTGCATGGACAGAGGATCCTAATGGGATCTTGTCCATAGGGTCGCAGAGTCAGGCACGACTTAGCGACTAAGCATGCATGTAAGCTGACTCTCTCTCAGGAAGGATCCTTAGAAGTGACAGGGCAAAGCTATGAGCAGCCTCTTCAGCTGCTTCAAACTGACTGTGGACCAGTCCCTTGCTCTGTGGGTAGAGCTGAGAGAGTAAAGACGTTACAAGGGTGAAAGCAGAGCCTTGCTGGGGGGTGGGGGCAAGGAGAGAACGTATTCTAAAGGTTCTTTCTTGTTTTAACACAAACCTATTCTCAATCAGAACAGCTTTTGAAATGGAAAATGCTGGGGATAGTTATAATTTAGGGCCTGGAAGTAGGTACTGATCAAGAGAGTCTCCTTTTATCCTGGAATCTGGGGAGGAAGAAAGGAAATGTGCTTTCTTGGGAAGACCTGCGGTAGGGTCTACACTAGGGATTCTTGGAATGGAGCTACAATGCTATCCCCCCCAACGCCCGCTGCCCCCTAGCACATCCAGGAACATCTGGAATTAGATCCACATGAATGTGTGTGAGATTTTTCTGTTGACAGGATGCAGAACCTCAAAAATTCTTCAGGGCTGAGCCACACCTTTTCACCTATTGGCCACCTCTGGAGGTGGTGAGTGTGGTTTAGCGCAACTCCTCTAGGTAAAGCGATGGCAAAAACATATTTTAATTTAAAAAAAAATGAAAGATGAATGTTTTTAACTATAGAAAAATAAAAAGGCTCAGGAGTCTTTATTAATCATATCAACTTACTTACTAAAAGATAGAGAACTTAGGGTTTTAAATTTCTATTTTGGATATTCTCCTTTTTAGTATACTTTGCTATTGCTCTATAACCAGAATACTTGTGTAAACAATAACAACAATAGACATTTAGTTAACATAATTTTTTCAAGTGACATTTTAAAAAATCTGATCATTTGGATTTTGAGATGTTACTCAGAGATGTATCGCTGAATTAAATATTTAAAATGGAAAGTTACCTTAGTTTAAGAAACTTTATGACTATATTTCTACCCAGTTTAAAATCTTTCCAAAATATCCTCTCTTGTTAATCTCTTTCCCTGAATTACCTGTGAAGCCAAATATCTTAAGTTTGTTGCATGGCCTTTTCTCAGTGTCAGTTTGGGGGTCTCATAGATATTCAGATTAGTTGATGGAATGAGCTTAGAGTTGGGAGCCTGGATGCCAAGGAAAACAAAAACTGTGTAAGGTAGGAGGTACAGAGAGAAGGTGGTCAGCAGGGCTTCCTAGTCCACTTTCTAGCCCCTCCCCAAACCCTGACCTCTGACCTCTGTGTTCTGGAACACAGCTCAGACTTTCCTAGTACCCTAACCACTGATTTATTGCAGGACCAGTTGTGCTATCTAACCCCAGAGTTTCTCAAAGATTAGTCTCTGGAAGGGCAACAGCATCACTTGGAAATTTGTTAGAAATACAGATTAGTGAGTTGGAAAATTTGGGGTGTGGCCCAGGAATGTGCTTTAACAAGCCTGCAGGTGATTCTCATGTGGGTTCCAGTGTGAGAACAACTATCTGAACCGTATAATATTTCTAGAGTCCCTGCGATTGGACTCACATGGACAGTTGGTTAAATATATACCTTCCTAAGTTTCCTCCTAAAGACGTAGATAAGTGGGTCTGTGATGAGGCCCAGAAATGTTGATTGCTAATGGTGCCTAGGGGGATTCTTATGACTGAGAAGCACTGGGTAACCTTTCCTGCCACGTCCTGTGGCACCCCGTGGGCTACTCCTGTTGCGGGGGGAGATTGGGGCCTGAAAGGACGGTCACATCCCAGGTCTTGAGTGGGATGGGCCACCGAGTGAGGGTCCTTGGCTTCTGGCAGAAAAGAACTCAAAGCAATCATAGGAGAGTGAAAGCAGGTTTATTTAGAGAGAGAGAGAAAGCAAAGAATCTGCCTGCAATGTGGGAGATCCGAGTACAATCCCTGGGTCGGGAAGATCCCCTGGAGAAGGGCATGGCAATCCACTCCTGTATTCTTGCCTGGAGAATCCCATGGACAGAGGAACCTGGTGGGCCACAGTCCAGAGAGTTACAAAGAGTTGAACACGACTGAAGCGGCTTAGCGTTCACACAGCACACAGACAGGGTGTGGGCTGTGTCAGAAGCCAAGAGCAGCCTAGAGGTGTGTGGGTGGTTCGTTTTTATGGGCTAGATAAATTCATAGGCTGATGAGTGGGAGGAATAGTCCAGCTATCATGGAGAAGGGACTGAGATTTCCAAGAACTGGGTCTTTGCCTACTTTTCTGGCCTCAGGAACTTTCCTATTGCGGGTGGGCGTGCCATTTAGACCTAATGTATTACAAGGAGCATGTACTGAGGCTCAAGATCCACTGGAGTTGAATCTTCCACTCTCTTGGGCCTGGTTCATTCTATATTGTAGAACCTATAAACCCATGCGCTGGTCTTCCCGTTTACATCGTATCCTATTCTTGACACTGACGCCCTGCTCTCTCAGCTCCTGCCTCACTGATGGGCCATGGGGATGTTCCGCTCCAAGTGCCCTCAGTCTCCTCAGTATTCAGTGAGGTCTGGCGTGGTTGACATCCGTGGGCTGGGTGCATGATACTGCAGCTCCTCTACAGACATTCTGAGAGCATTGTGAAGCCTCCCAGACTGGACCCCTTACCCCATGGGATAACCTGCCGTAACAGACCTCCTTTCCCATTGACTTGGGAGGCAGGTCACTCAGACATGGCCCCTCGGTCTGGAACCCTCGGCCTGTCACAGGTAGAGCAGCGTCTGAGGACAAAGGGAGGCGGTCAGCGAGATCAGAGACCACTTACACCCTTGTTTGATCTCCACATGCAGCAGGACTATTTCAGGGTTCGTGTTGTGTGACGCGTTTTGCATCTCTGTGGAAGCTGACACCCGAACGCCATGCGTCCTTCTGTAGGTCATTCTGTGTCGGTGTGGCGGACACTCCTGATGACTGTGTGCTGTGACAGAGACGTCCTGAAGGCGGCTGTGTGCTGTCTGTCTGTGTTCAGTGACTTCCCCTGCCCACCTTGCCGTCAGCCCTCTCAGACCAAGGCTCGTAGCATCCAGAGAGTTCTTTAACTTGCTGTCTCAAATTGTCTCTGGTCTGGGTGAACTGTAACCTGTGTGTCAGGAACAGATGTAAAGTTGGAGAAAGATAGTCTCCAATTCAGCCCCACATTGCTTTTCCTGCGTGTTGCTCTAATGGACCAGGCAGTGGGCAGACAGACTTTGGTGACAGGACCAATGTGTGACAAATCATATGTGGAGTCCTGAGGTCGCCACAGCCCTGACCTTACATGAATTATTTAATCTCTCAGAGACCATTTCCCTGCCATAAAGTTTGATAATGAAGTCTAATTTGCTTTTAAAAAATGTGTTATGAAACAGGAAGAATATGTAAAATACCTAACATCATTCCTGCAAATAAGTTTTCAAAAATGCAAATTCCTTCTCCTCTTGCTCATTTCTCCAAGGTCTTTTTTTTTTTCCCCCAGATAACACTATTTTACTCAAAATCAAGTTTCACAAATAGTTCTTTAGAACATAAAACTAAATAGACTTATACATAAAAATTACATTCAGCATTTATGAGGTGGTACAAATGTGTTCTGCTTTCCCATGATATAAATTACATATAATATCATGATTTAAACAATATTAATTATATTAACTAGTTCTGTGAGATACATCTTACTCAGAATGTCTGATGTTTCCCATGATAAAGTGAAAAAATTCAGTTGTATGAGCAACTGAGTTTCTTTCATTTCTAAGTTCTTGTTGTGATGCTGGGAAGATTAGTTGATTTTGCCTGAGAAATAGCTTCTCTATAAGTACAATGTAAATATTTGTTTAACAGATGTTTCCCAAAGACCCACTGTGAGTCTTCCACACAAACCCAAGGGATGAAAGATTAAAAGAGAACAAACTTATGCAATTATGCAATGTTTACTGCATTCCTGGCATTGCACAGAGTTCTATCTTTTACATTAGTTACTAGTAACTCCACCCCAAATTACAGATCATGAAACTTAGGTGAAGTAGATTCAAACAAATTGGTGATAAGTCGGCAGATCCAAGATTGGCACTGGATGTTCTGCTTTAAAATCATTTTTTTTTAAGATTCCACACATAAGTGATATCATGATATATGATATGATATTGATATTTGTCTTACACTGCCTGGCTTACTTCACTTAGTAGGGTAATCTTTTTGTCTATCAATGTTGGTGCAAAAAGGAAAAAAAAAATGAAGGAATTTATTTATAAAACAGAAATAGACCCACAGACATAGAAAGCAAATTTATGGTTGCTGAAGTGAGGAGAGGTGTGGAGGGATGAATTAGGACCTTGAGTTTAACATACACACACTTTGTCGTTCTTCAGTTGCTGAGTTTTGTCTTACTCTTTGAAACCCCACAGATTTCAGCCTACCAGGCTCCAGTATCTTCCACTCTATTCCAGAATTTGCTCTAATTCACTCCCTGAGTCAGTGATCCTATCTAACCATCTAAGTCTCTGCTGCCTCCTTCTCAGTTTGCCTTCAATCTTTCCCAGCATCAAGATCTTTTCAAACGAGTCGACTCTGTGCATCAAATGACCACAGTATTGGAGATTCAACCTCAGCATCAGTCCTTCCAATGAATATTGAGGAATGATTTCCTTTAGGATTGACTGGTTTGATCGCCTTGCAGTGCAAAGGACTGTCAAGAGTTTTCTCCAGCATTACAATTTGAAAGCATCAATTCTTCAGGGCTCAGCCTTCTTTATTGTCAAATTCTCACATCCACACATGACTATTGGAAAAACCATAGCTTTGACTAGATGGACCTTTGTTGGCAAGGTGATGTCTCTACTTTTTAATATGCTATATAGGTTTGTCATAGCTTTCCTTCCAAAGAGCAAACATCTTTTAATTTCATGGCTGCAGTTACTGTCCACAGTGATTTTGGAGCCCAAGAAAATAAAATCTGTCACTGTTTCCAATTTTTCCCCTTCTATTTGCCATAAAGTGTTGGGACCAGATGCCATGATCCTAGTTTTTTGAATGTTTAGTTTCAAGAAAGCTTTTTAATTCTCCTCTTTTGCACTCACCAAGAGGCTCTTCAGTTCCTCTTCACTTTCTGCCATTAGAGGGGCATCATCTGCACATCTGAAGTTGTTGATATTTCTCCTGCTAGTCTTGATTCTAGCTTGTGATTCATCCAGTCCAGGATTTTGAATGATGTACTCTGCATATAAGTCAAGTAAGCAGAGTGACAATTAAGAGTCTTGATGTATTCCTTTACTAATTTTGAACCACTGAATTGTTCCATGTCTGCTTGTAACTGTTGCTTCTTGATCTGTATCCAGGTTTCTCAGGACACACGTAAGGTGGCCTGGTACTCGCGTCTCCTTAAGAATTTTCCATGGTATATTGTGATCCACACAGTCAAAGGCTTTAGCGTGCTCAAGCAAGCAGTAGATGTTTATCTGGAATGCCCTTACTTTCTCCATGATCCAGCGAATGTTGGCGATTTGATCTCTGGTTCCTCTGTCTTTTCTAAACCTAGCTTGTATATCTGGAAGTTGTCAATTCATGTGCTCCTGAAGCCTAGCTTGAAGGATTTGGAGCAAAGCCTTTAGCATGTGAAATGAGCACAATTGTGTGGTAGTGTGAACATTCTTTGGCATTGCCCTTCTTTGAGATTGGAATGAAAACTGACCTTTTCCAGTCCTCTGACCACTGCTGAGCTTTCCAAATTTGCTGGCATATTGAGTGCAGAACTTTAACATCATCTTTTAGGATTTCCCTGGTGGCTCAGAGGTAAAGAATCTACCTGCAGTGTAAGAGAGAGCCTGCAATGGAGAAGATGTGGGTTCGACCCTGGATTGGGAAGATTCCCTGGAGAAGGCAATGTCAGCTCACTCCAGTATTCTTACCTGGGAAATCCCATGGACAGAGGAGCCTGGCAGGCTACAGTCCATGAGGTCGCAAGTGTTAGACATGACTTAGTGAGTAAGCACATGACCACCACCGTTATATATTATAACTGAATCACTTTGCTGTACTCCTGAGACTCACACAACATTGTTGATTAACTATACTTCAACTTAAAAAAGTAAAACATTCTTAAAAGAAATTAGGTTCGAAAAAAAATTAAAATATGAAATCTATGTTCTTGCCCATGATGGCCCAGACTTCAGCTCTGAGCGGCTGTCAATCTGGAGTCAGAAGTCTTAGTGTCTTTATACAAGCAGATGCTCCTCCCCGACCCCCCTCCACACATTCATAAATGATGCTTCCCTTAAAGACAAATTTTTAGACAATGGACTCTGTGGTTTCATCTCTCCAGCTGTACTTTCTCTGAAGAGTGAATTTACTGAGCACAGATCCCCAGGGAGAAATGGCTAATTAAGGCACAGGCTTCCTAGCCAGATGTTTCATGCAGAGAGAGGTAGTTCGTGTTTAAATATCCAGGCTATAAAGGGGAGGTTTGCAGCAGGCCTCTGCAAGCTGCCGGGAGATATTTCTTGTTGAATGGCAGTGGAAGCAGGGACTGGCACGGTGCAATCTGTAAGTAACAGGACAGCGGGTTCTCCTAAATCACCTCAAGGAAACTGAGCAAAGCTGTAACCGTGGTTTCCAATGCTCTATGGCCTTCAAGGTACCACTTTCAAATCCAGCAGGGCCTCTTCAACACCTTTCTCTATTGTATTTGCCTTAAGGATATCTTTAAAATGACTCACAACTAATACCTGCTCTGAAGGGTTATTGTGAGGATTAAATAAGGTAAATGTAGGTAAAGCATTTAACACAGTGTCTAGTATGCAGAACGTAACTGATAGTGACTTTAATCTATCGCTCTTTAAGTCAAATGTAGTCAGATTATGCATACTATTTTAGAATTATTTTCATTTAATATCATCTTATACAATGTTTCCATGTTGTCACATATTAGCAGATAAATTGTGTTAGATTATGTAGTTTGTCCATAATTCCCTATTGTTGGATATTTTGGTTAATTCTTAATATTATACTTTTTTAATGTTATGATTAATTACTTACTGCTTAATCTCTGGGGCCTCAATTATTGTCCCAGATAAATTCCTATCTGTGAAACTGCTCAATCTACATTCATGTACAATTGTTAAGGCCTTACTTATACACTGCCAAATTGCCAGGGTGGTTGCAGAACTTGGCATGTCCCCCACGACACCTCTGGCTAAGCACCTAAAATTCAGAGGGGCCTACCTGGGGTGAGCCTCCTCCAGGCTGGCCACATCCAGACCCACTCTAGAAAGGGTAGAGTGGTACTCACGAGGTCTGAATCATAAAGGCAAAAAACCCTGCTGTGGCATTTAGCACAGCCCTGTGCCCAGGCATGACGTTAGGTGTCTGGCTTCTGAATACTAAACACAGCTAGTATTTGTTGAATGTCTGTCTATGCACTGCGCATGGCTGAAGCGTACTTTAGTTTACATATCTGTCAAGTAGGTAACATTCTTACTTTGCTCTAGGTGGCAGAGAGGTCAGGGGGCTTGTCAAAGCCCACGCAGTAAAGGGCTGCCCGGCTCTTTCTGCCCCCGCTGACGGAGGACGGGTGTGCTGAGCAGCCCCTCGCGCTTCTGCCTGTGCTCAGTTGTTCAGTCACGTCCGACTCTGCCACTCTTTGGACTGTAGTCTGCCAGGCTCCTCTGTCCATGGGACTTTTCAGGCAAAAACACTGGAGTGGGTTGCTATTTCCTCCTCCAGAGGATCTTATAGACCCAGGGATTGAACCCACTTCTTCTTTGTCTCCTGCATTGCGGGCAGATTCTTTACCACTGAGGCACTGGAGAAGCCCATACAACTGGAGCTTGTTGTTCATCCATCTTATATATAATATTAATAGTTTTCCTCTGCTAATCCAGAATTCCCAGTCCTTCCCAGCCCAGCCCTCCTCCCGCGCCACACCTTGGCAATGCCAATTTTGCCTCTTTATCTGTGAGTACGGTTCTGTTTCAGAGATAGGTTCACTTGGGTCATATTTAGATTCCACACATGAGTGATATCACATTGCGTTCTCTTTCTCTGTCTGAATCACTTCAGTTAGTGTGAGAATCTCTAGGTCTATCCATGCTGCTGCAGAGGACGTTATTGTATCTGTACTTTAATGTCGATCACACATGTCCATTTGTGCACAATTGTAGACAGACGTCTACTGTTCACAGGAGGGATTGGCCATAGTGATTCATGTGGCTTGGTTTGTGATTTTTCAGGGAGATGATTACTGGCGTGTTCACTATTACTTTCCCTTCCTACCAGCTCTCCAGTGAAACTAGTGGAGTCATGTCCCACGGTCACACCTCTTGGGATAAAAGCTGATTGAAATGTGATATGTGTGTGATAGCTCCCATCCACACTCTTGAGCATTCTGTAATACAAACGAATTCTCCCTCCATCCAGGGGGAATATGCCTTAAGTCGTTTGGAAATTGTTTAACTATTTTTTGTGTCAGTGTATAAATAACTCTTACTCACAGAGGCCATAATCCCTACTGAAGAGTTATTAATTATACATGTACCTAGTGTTTGTATTCTGGCTTTCCCCAGGGAGCTCAAAGCACTTTGCAAATAAGAATTGCAAATAATAAATAATGCTTTTGATTTTGAACACACTTATCCCTAAGGATTTAAGTTTATGCTTCTCTCAGCATTTTTTGTCAATTTGTTATTGAGTTATGGTTGGTTTACAATGTTGTGTTCATTTCTCCTTTACAGCAAAGTGATTCAGTTGTACATATGCCTACTTTTTAAAATGTTATTTTCCATTCTGATTTATCACAGGATATTGAATACAGTTCTCTGTGCTATGCAGTAGGATCTTGTTATTTATCCATTCTATATATAAAAGCCTTTTCACCCCATCAGGAGTGAAACCCTCGCAACCCAAAGGAAGGCTTAGAACAGTCTACAAAATGGACATATGTGGTTAACCTGGACGTACAGATACAATAAATGCCGTTTGTTGCAACCTGGATGGACCTAGAGATTATAATACTAAACACTGAAGGAAGTCAGTCAGAGAAAGAGAAATACCATATAATATCACTTATATGTGGAATCTGATTTCTCTTCTTCTGTAGGAAGGAATCATGGTTTATCAACAGGTTGAACTTTATCCAAATGGAATTTGAATCTGAGAGAAAATTACACTATAACTGAGTTTCAAAAACTGGATAGATGACATTAAGTTGCTTTAAGTGACTTTTGGAAGGAAAGCCATGGCTCTATACTGAGTTTGGCTATCAGAAATTGCTAATTAACAATAAAGGTGAGGGGAGAGAGTAAACAAGAGCATGGAGCGCAATATTGCAATCTCAGTGTTAATTATTGGTTCGATGAACTTTAGTGACTATTATCTCATCTTTGGCTGAAATAACTAATTTCTTTTCCTAGTGAAGGGAGTTATTAGATGAAACATATGTAGATGGGATAGACCTATTTGTTTCACAGTTTGCTCTATTTTTAGTCCTTTATCCTGGGAAAGCAGTAGAAGAATTATTGGGGCATTTTTTGGTTTAGCATGCAATTCAAATGAAATTAAATTATTCTGTAGCAAGTATAATATTTTAGGCACAGTTTTGTCTACAAAACCGTAAATAAGTAAGAACCACTAGTTAGTCTCTATATAAACCCACTTCTCCCAGGAAGCCATCTGTTCTAAAATTTCCCGTTCAGTAGGCAGAAATTTGAACTTGCAATGAGGGTTAGTCTTTCAAAAGCCTTCTAGGCTGCTGGCTACCTGGAAGATTGTTCATGTTCAATTGGTTTCAATTGGTAATGAGACTAGCTCTCCAAGGGGCTGTTTCAGTGTTCAGCCACACTTGTTTCTTTCTAATTTCCCTACATGTAAATAAGATTTCTAAATATAGTACTGCCTTAAGAATGCCCTTTTCAGACTCACTTTTAACAGTAAAAATGATGACATAAAGGATCAAACCAAGCCAACTTATGATGATACTGATGATGATGATTCTTTATCCTGTTTCCTTATAGAATTCCTGCAAATGTAGCTTCAGAGAGATTAAATAATAAAGTAACAATCATGATAGTAGTTAACATGCATGACCATTATATGTCACATACTTTTGAACTATTTAATATAGCTTCAATTTCATGAAGTACATACTATAATTATACCTATTTTGTACACTCAGGATGGGCGTACTGGGCAGTCACTTGATTTGACCAGGGCCTCCCTGATATCAGGTACAGGCATTGGGATCTAACCAAGGCAGACTAGGTAATCATACCTACTGCTCTTTTCTGCCTCTGAAAAAATACGTTGACAGGCACACAGTCTCAATATGCGATCTGGGTCACCATGCCATAGAAGCGTGACATTCTGTCATTGGAAGGATTATGGGGTATCTTGTTAAAAAACAAAGTTATCATTCTCAAACACAATAATCAGATAATCAGTCTTTGAGCTGGGCAGCTGAAGAATTGAAGAATGAACCTGAAGGCAACATTTCTAATTGACTATAAAGCAATATCTTCTTCAACAGGCACATTAGTGTTCATCATCACTAATTATTACAGAAATGTGAAGCCAAGTGGGACTTTGTAGGGATCCCAGGCATGGAGGCCTTTCTGTCCTCCATTTCTTGTAGGCAAGACTCTAGGCTATATGACCTTGTATGACTTCCAAATGGATATTCCATTGTGGATTTGAACAGTTGCTAATTAAGGGAGGAGGAGCTAAGAAATTACCTGAGGGGAGATTAAAGGGACCAGAGAAACTCACTAAGATTAGGAAATGAGATTAAGAGGGTGCAAACTTCACTCACACCCTAATCTTGTCAGAGACCTTACCTTTGATCCACTGTTATAAAAACCCTCACCAAGTTCTCTGGTGTTGGTACACATAGCTTTTCGAGGCAGAAGCCCTGTGTGGCTGCCTTTGCCTGGCAAGGCAATAACGCTGTCCTCTTCGACTTCACCTAAAGCATTGTCTCCCGGATTTGATTTGGCACCTGTGTACAGTGAGGCTGAGATTTTGGTAACAAATGCAGATTACCACCTCACACTGGTCAGAATGCCATCATTAAAAGTCTACAAATAACAAATGCTGGAGAGGGTGTGGAGAAAAGGGAACCCTTGTGTACTGTTGATGGGAATGTAAATTGCTGCAATATTATGGAAATAGTAGGGAGGTTCCTCAAAAAATTAAAAATGGAGCTGCCATATAATCCAACAATCATGCTCCTAGACATACACCCAGACAAAAATGTAATTTAAAAAGATACATGGACCCCTATGTTCATAGCAGCCATATTTCTAATAACCAAGACATGGAAACAACTTAAATATCCATCAACATGGGATAAAGATGCAGTACACATAGGCAATGGAATATTACCTAGCCATAAAAAAGAATAAAATAATGCCATGTGCAGCACCAGGCATGGGCCCAGAAATAATCATACTGTGTGAAGTAGATCAGAAAGGCAGATACCCTATGATAGGACTTTTATGTTAAATTTAAAATATGACACGAATGTAGCTACAAAACAGAAATAGACTCACACACACGGAGAACAGACTTGTGTTTGCCCAGGGGGAAGGTTTCTGGAGGGATAGAGTGGGAGGCTGGGATTAGAAGACACAAATTATCATATACAAGGTGGATAAAAAGCAAAGTCCTACTGTATAACACTGGAAACTCTATTCAGTATCATGTGATAAACCATGAAAAAGAATAATCATGAAAAAGATAAATCATGAAAAAGAATATATTCTTTTCATATATATATGTATAATATATGTGTATATATGTATATATAACTGTTGCACTTTGCTATACAGCAGGTATTAGCAATTATAAAACAACTGTACTTCAATAAAATTTTAAAATTGTATAAATTAAAAAGATAAAGACCGCAAACAAGCAGCAAGAAATGTGGGGACTGGACTTTTAAAGAGAAGTGGAGGCTGAAAACGGAAAAATAAAGCCACTGACAGGTAGGCCTGATTAGCAGCCGTTTGAATCTGCCCTTTAGCACAGCTGGACCCGACTGAGCAACTCTCACCTTAGAACTTAGAGACAGTCCTGAAGGGCACAGAAGGGATTTGCGCCTGTGAGCCCCACAGGGTCCTGCTTAGTTTCACCTTTTCTGACCCCCCAACCTCTGCACCATGAACCAAATTCAGTGGCAAAGTGTACAGAAGTGAAAGTGGAAAGTCACTCAGTCATGTCTGACTCATGTGACCCCATGGACTGCAGCCCTCCAGGCCCCTCTGTCTGTGGGATGCTCCAGGCGAGAATGCTGGAGTGGGTAGCCATTGCTTTCTCCAGCGGACCTTCTCAACCTAGGATTGAACCCAGGTCTCCCACATTGCAGGCAGAGTCCTTACAGTCTGAGCCACCAGGGAAGCCTGCAGTATACAAAGCACTCTAGCAAATACCCTGGCCCAGCTTTACATGCGGTACTGAATTTCCCCTGAGTTCTTCTCATTCTGACCCCTTTCACCTGAACTAGAATGCATTGTCCATGATAAGAAGAGGCTGGGATGCTCTGGAGATCTTTGCTAGATGGTGGGAAAACTCAAATGCATGCATTTTACTCTTCCTTCAAAAGGACAAAACAACAGCAACAATAACACACTTGTCTCTATTTCAACTTGTCCATTAGTGAACAAACATTTTTGGCCTAGTGCAAAAGTCACATTGGTTTTCTTTGTATCCATAGGTTTTCAGAAGTGCATCCATTCTTTCATTTGGCAGGTATTTAAGTGTTGATTTTGTTCAGTTGCTAAGTTGTGCCTAACCCTTCATGAGCTCATGGACCGCCCCACATCAGACTCCTTAGCCCTCACTATATACAGAGAAGGAGATATAAGGAAGCTTGCGGTGCTATGAGTCCCTTTGGGCTGGAGTGTAAGACACTGGGAGGGGATTCGTGGAGATAGAACAATAGGGCTGTTGAGATCGAATTGGAGAACATACAAAAAGCATGAGACTTTTTCATGTGGGTGGGTAGGGAGCTTTGGTCATGGTGAGGTGCACTGTCCGAGAAATAGTGAAGGAAGGGGCAGGAGGATGGCAGAGAGACGGTGGTCCATGCAGAAGTCACACACTGACTCAGGCATCGGAGAGCACTGGGGGGGGGGTCTCCGTGAGTGAGCTGGGTCCCTTTCCCCCTCTTACATGCTCCCACAGGGTCTGGGACCTTTCTTCTGGGTCAAGGAAGTTAAAGTCTACCTGGAAGTCTCCAAGCCTAATTAACTTCCTCCAACCAATACTGTGGATTAGGGGTAGATAGGAAGCTGGTGGCGTGAGGAGTGATTTTTTGCCTGCTGATCTAAAATAAAACAGTGAGAAGAGACAGTAGCAGCAGTCCAGAATATCTTCTATTTTTCTCCTCAATTCTTCCTTCCCTCCTGAACATGTGTTACAATAGGATTGAAATAACAATAAAGAACAACATCTTCCCTCTCCCCTCTGACAACATACTAGCACACACTCTGTCTCCCAGTTAGCACTTGGACATGTGCAGCCTAACTATTCAATCTAACTTCTTAAAAAAAGATTTAAAGATTCCATATGAACCGAAGAGAAGTGATCTTTTTGGCCTCTGAGACGGTGGATGTCAGGTAGTAAGCCTACAGGAAAAACTAGAGCAAACGCCAATGATGGTCCTGGGGAGGGAATAAGGGCCACATAATCATCCTCCGTATTTTACGGATGAGAAAAGCCGGACTCAGAATCATGAATGGTGTAAGGGAAGTGAACTGTGATGTGGTGAGGTCAGCCACCGGTCAGTCAGTCCACAGGGGCATCTTTCAGATGCAAGTGAACATTTCCATTTCTAAGACCAACGGTGGAATCGGAATAAGGGATCAGGAGGGGACTGCAGCCTGCACAGGACCCTCACTTCAGAACAGGTGGGGCTCCACAAGCCGAACTTGGAGGAGCCCCGCCTCTCAAGGAAAACCTCCATCTGTTTGTCTCTGTGCCATTAAACAGGGCTCTATAGTTATATCTTGATGACTTCACATCATGAAAAGCGCCTAAAGTTATTCACGAGCTAGTTACACTCTTTGTTAATGATTTTAGAAAATGCTTTAGGAAATCATCTCTAATTGACCATCATTTATATTTTCATTTATGGAAGTGCCTGAAGCTAGCACTAAACTGCTTTGTAATCCTTGCACTTGGCAGTCAGCATGGGATCAGCAGACAACAGGAACCACAAAGGCTCAGAGTGTGGGTACCGCCCTGACCATGGTACACTTGCCACCTCTTTAAACTTAAAAACAATGACAGCAACAACAGAAGCCTGCTTTTATGTTCCACTTTTTGGCTTGTTTTTGAGTGTTGCTTCCTTGCCGCTTCTGTTCTGTGGGGCACGTGGTGTTAGGTGCCAAGGATGACTTTCAGACTATTGAAGTTTTTATTGTCATTATTTATTGATTACTGAAAGCAGTATGACTCTACTCCTTGTGGTACAGATGCATGTATGCTTGGAACAAATCACCACCCACACCACTGTCTGGAATGATGGCCTTAGAAAATGTATTTGAGTAATCATCCAGAGCAGCATGTTTGAAATGAACTGTTTTTTCACATTGAAGTATAGCTGATCTACAGTGTTTTATTAGTTTCAGGTGTATAGCAAAATGATTCAGATAAAGATAGATAATTATTTTTTAGATTCTTTTCCCATACAGGTTACTACAAACATCAACTATGGTTCCTTGTGTTATATAATAGGCCCTTGTTGTAATTAACTTTATAAAAGTCATTTGGAGAAAGCAAAATGATGAGTTGAAAATCATGGCTTGATAGAGCTGATAGCTGTGCGTGTGTTAAGTGTGTGTGCTAAGTTGCTTTAGTCGTGTCCAAGTCTCTGTGGCCCTATGCACTGTAGCCCGCCAGGCTCCTCTGTCCTGGGATTCTTCAGGCAAGTATGCTGGAGTGGGTTACTGTACTCTCCTCCAGGGGATCTTCCAGAGCCAGGGATTGAACCCATGTCTCTTATGTCTCCTGCACTGGCGGGTGGGTTATTTACCACTAGCGCCACCTGGGTAGCTTTCTTAAAAGACACAATTATGTTTCACATCCCAAATTAGTATTAATATCGCTTCCTACTTATTCTCCATAGTAATAGCTGCCTTCCACCCAACACAGACTTGCAGTCCACCGTCTATTCCATTTCCCTCCCTTTGACATACTATTTCCTCTAGAAAACCCACTTCTTTCCTCTCATCCTAGTGGCTAGCTTTTATGTGTTCTTCAGGATTCGGATTCAGGCTTTAACACCCCTAGCAGGGCTCTGGTGATTTTTCAGTTTTCTTCCACGTGTATATCCTTCTCCAGCCTCTCTTCTCCTTGTGCTGTAATGGTCTTCTTGTTCTGGGTCGCATACCAGGCTGTGTGCATCTCAGGAGAAAGGCTGAATCTTTCTTCTCTGGGTCAGTGTCGTTATCACTGTCCCTGTGACATCAAGGGGCTTGGATCTTTGCCGTGTGCTGATGGAGGGTCTGCACTAGGGAGTTCAGCCCTGGGCATGGGGAGGTACAAAAGAGTAAGTAGGAGCCCCTTGTTACAGGTAAGTAGTCGGCTTAGCAGCATTTTCACCACCCAGGAAACAAATAACAAAGCGTGACCCAGTATTTCTGTGAATTGGTATTGCTTTATATCATCAGGATCTGTGGTGCTCAAAAACTTTTAAAAAATGTTCAAAAACACACACAACTAACATTTGCTCCAAATATTGTAAAATTGTAAGTGTCGTGATCAAAAGCTTCTATATTCAAAAGCAATTGGATCATAAAAAGGGGACATAAAATTTACAAAGCTGCCTTATCCCGAATACTTTAAAGACTAATTACAATGTCGAGTTCTAATGACTATTGCCTTCAAACCCCGTAAATCATACACAGATAAGGGGAGAGAGATTTTAAAGGGAAGCGAGCTCTAATTGGGTCTCAGAAGGAAGGAAAACAGATTCGTATAGCATGATGAAGTCTCGAAGCACACAACCCATCGGCCAGTCGCGCCCGTCACGTCCTGTGGGGTGTGCCTTTACACATGCCATAAAGACGATATTCGGAGGACAACCGCGAACCAGAGGAACTTGTGTGGTTTCATTCATGTATATCAACTGATAAATGAAAAATTAAACTCCTAATTTCATAATTTTGTGTAATTTTCTATGGCTGAAAAAAGGGCTGACATTACATGATGCAGAGAAACAGTGATGGGTTTGGACAGAATACCATGGAAGAGGGGCAGTTGGTCTGCGTTTTAATGGGGCTCTTTTTCTATGCAAACAACTTTTCAGTTAAAGGTAAGAGGTTGTGGAATATTTTGTGCAAGCGTAAACAGAAAGGCTGAAATAGAAGAAGATAATTGTTGCCTATGAAGGTGCTTAGAATAGCGCTGAATGAAGTAAACCGCAACCCATCACCAAAGAGGCTAGAAGACTTGGTACCTGTTTATTACTTCCTCTGAGGGTTTTCAAGGTTGCTTTTGAATAAGGAATGAATTGAGCTGTAGAAAATCATCGTAGCTGAATGGATCTGAGAAGGTGCAGTGCATTGCAATTACTGACTCATGAGAAATTCTCAAAGAACTAGGAATATTTTTTTTAGGGTGGCTGATTCTTTAGGGTTCTAGTATGTCCTCACCTTGCCAAAGATAGAAACTTGGGAAGAATAACCATAATGTTTAACTTTGCTGTGCAAATGGACTTTATCTTCCATGGAGTGTGCAGTTTTTAAGAACAACTCTTTTTCAAAGAAGATTTTAAAAAAAGAACAAGTTTTTGTTTTTGTTTTTGTTTCAGCTTGGAGACATCTCATGAAATTTAGCATTCAATTGTGCTTGTAGTGATTTGACAACATGCTCTGGACAACTGAGTTTGGCTTCAGAATGGCCACAGATTTTAAAAAATGTTTTCTCTGTGAAATCTAAGTGGGATTAAAAACAGACATTATGCCTTCATCTAAATGAACTTTATTAAAAGGCTTTAGCATCATATGGTGGGTGCTAAGGAAGAGATGCAGAGTGTGGATACTACCCTTCCATGCTTGTGAGGTGGTGGGAAATGCAGATTACAATTAGACTGGAGAAAAGCCTGTGTGAAATGACTGAAATTTGAATGTCTAAGTAGTTTAGACAAGCTAAATTGCCCTCATATGTACAATCAGCATAATGATAATAATATGTAGGATGTATTTCTGAGGTTTAAAGTTGAAATATGACAAAAGCATTTAAGACAATTCCTAGAACAAAATGGGCAATAAATGAAATTCTAATGATGATTACAAGAATGACAGTAGCTGACATTAATAGCTAGAAAATTATAATTTTTAAAATTATTGTTATCAACCCATAAATAATTGCTTGATTATATATATATATACATATATATATATATATAATTAAGCATGTTTGAGATAAAGGAAATATATTTCATATATCATTGAAACTACCTATTCATTCTATAACGACTTCAATTAATATTTTTTGACCCCCATTGACTCCAACTATATGCCAGGCATTTTTCTTATATCCCAGGAAAAGATTATCCCAGGGAAAAACACAAGTAAGGCTCTGTTATCATGGAGCTTTCAATTTAAATGGGGAATGAAAATCACTAAACAAATTTTAAATTGTAAAAATTAATAAATGAGTAGGTCGGTGATAAATGCTATGAAAACAGCTATTTGAGAGACCTGACTTTCGGACAATGTCTGGGCACAACATGCAGTAAGAAATGCTCTTAGATAGCGATCCGGCGTGGGCTCATGTGTCTGAGACAATGTTTTCCCTGTATGTAGTGGCTCAGGGTGCAGTGGTAAAGCATCCTCCTCCCAATGCAGGAGATGCAAGAGACCTAGGCACAGTTTCTGGGTCGAGAAGATCCCCTGGAGTAGGAAATACCAACCCACTCTAGTATTCTTGCCTGGAAAATTCCATGGACAGAGGAGCCTGGTGGGCTACAGTCTATGGGGTTGCAAAGATTCAGACACAACTGGGCAACTGAACACACATAAACACACACGCACACACGCGTTCATTCTAATGGAAGCTATAGACAGTAAATAATACATATAACAAGAAGCAAAATATTCTAAGATGGTAAGCTCTATTAGAGAAAAAGAGAAAAGTAAAGGAATTAAAGATATGTTTAGGTGGCTTAAGGATCTTGGAGTTTTTAACATGGCCATCAGAGAAGAGCTCTTGAAACCAGTTCTGTTTGAGCAAAGAGGTGAAGGACTTGGCAGTAGGTGGAGGAGCCCTGTGAATACCCTGAGATCATTCCAGAGAAAATAGGGAATGCAAAGTCCTGAAACAGAGGTGTGTATGTTCCCTAGGATCTGGTAAGGAAAGCATCGTGGCTGGATCCAGAGACAAGGAGGAGCGTGGTAGCTGATGAGGAGAGAGAGAGGTGATGTGAGGCCTTGTTGTTCAGTCACTAAGTCCTGTCTGACTCTGTGACTGCGTATGGACTGTAGCACACCCGGCTCCCCTGTTCTCCACCATCTCCCAGAGTTTGCTCAAGTTCATGTCCATTGTGTCGGTGATGCTCGCTAGTCATCTCATCTTCATCCTGTGTTGCCCTCTACTCCTCCTGCCCTCAATCTTTCCCAGCATCAGGGTCTTTTCTAATGAGCCTGCTGTTTGCATCAGGTGGCTAAAGTATTGGAGCTTCAGCTTCAGCAATAGTCCTCCCAATAAATATTCAGGGTTGATTTCCTTTAGGATGGACTGGTTTGGTCTCCTTGCAGTCCAAGGGACTCTCCAGGGTCTTCTCCAGCCTCACAGTTTGAAAGCATCAATCCTTTGGCACTCAACCTTCTTTATGATCCAAAACTCACATCCATACATGACTACTGGAGAAACAAATATGAGGCCTTAGGACCTTATAATAACAGCAAGGAAACTGCCTTCCATCTGAGCATATATGTGGAAAAGATGAAAATTCTAATTTGAAGATACATGCACCCATATGTTCATAGCAACATTATTTACAATAGCCAAGACATAAAAGCAACCTAAACATTCACCAACAAATGAATAGAGGAAGATGTGTTGCATATATACAGTAGAGCGTTACTCAGCCGTAAACAGGATGGAATAATGCTGTTCACAGCAACGTGGATGGGCCTAGAGAGTATCACACTGGGTGAGATAAGCCAGACAGAGAAAGACAAAGATGGTATGATACCACTTTTATGCAGAAACTAAAAAAAAAAAAAAAAAAGATAGAAATGAACTTCTTTACAAGACAGAAATAAAATCACAGGCTCAGAAAAGATGGGGAGGGAGGTGGGAAGGGGTTCAGAATGGGGAACAAATGTACACCCATGGCGGATTCATGTCAATGTATGGTAAAACCAATACAATATTGTAAAGTAATTAGCCTCCAATCAAAATTTCAAGAAAAATTATATTAAAAAAAAAAAACAAACTATGGTTACTAAAGTGGACAGGGATAAACTAGGAGTTAGGGATTAGTATATACACAAGACTATATATAAATAAACAACATGGACCTACTGTATAGCATAGGGAACTATATATAACTTTGTTATAATAATGATATTCTCCAGGCATATATGCCCTAGAGAAGAGCATGGCAACCCACTCCCATATTTGTGCCAGGAGAACTCCATGGCTATAGTCCATGGGGTTGCAGAGTTAGATGCGACTGAGTGACTAACACACATGCATATATACATATTAACTGCTTTGCTGTATGCCTGAAATTAAAACAATGCTGTAAATCGACTAAACTTCAATAAAGGAAAACAAAAAAGATGTCTACTAAACTAAACTGGGAAAGATGAGGCCCCACTGAACAAGCAGAGGAGTGGTTAGTCTTATTTATACATTGATGGGATGTCTCTAGAGGCTCTGTGGAGAATAAAATACAGGGGGTTAGAATAGAAGAAGAGTAGTTAGCAGGCTGTCGAATTAGTCTGGATGAGAAATGCTGCCTGACTGGGGTGAGGATTAGCAGTAGAGGAATTGGTGAGGAATACACTCAGGTTTATTGTGGAGGGTGGGGCATCAAACTTTGGCATTCCCTGTTGGACACAAGGTATAAGACACCAGAGAGGAACCCAAGATTTTTTTTGGCTCAGCACCTGAATTTATAGGATTGTCAGTGCTTAAGTAGGCAAGAGTCATAGAAGAAGCAGGTTTAGAAGAGATCATGAGTTCAGTCTTGGGTGTATTAAACTTGAGGTGCCTATTAGCCAAACAAGAAGAGGGACGATTGAGTAGAAGAGTCTGAAGTTGAGGGCACATGACCAAACTGGAGATATAAATTTGGAAAGTGGCCTATAGTTAGATACTATACTGGCTTCAACAGATTTCCACCCCCACCCCCCAATTGATGTCTAGCCGGAACGTCAGAATGTGAACTTTGTTGGAAACAAGGTTAAAGTGAAGTCATGCTGTATTAGAGTGGGACCTGAATCCAGTCACCAATGTCCTTATAAGAAGAGGGAGATAAGGATATAGAGACACTGAGTCACATTAACAGACACACCAAGGGAGTAAGGCCACATAACACAACAAGAGAGACAACTGTGGGAATGATGCAGCTACAAGTCAAGAAGCATGAAGGTGTGCCAAGAGCTGCCAGAAACTCATAGGAAACAAAGAGAGACTTTCCCCTAGAGTATTTGGTGGAAATATGGACCTGATGATACTTAGATGTCAAAGTTATAGCATCTAGAACTATGTGCTACAACAGTCATAAGAAACCACCAAAATGGTATTTGGAACCATAATGCTGGACAGAATTATCAAGGCAGTGAGTGTTGATAGAGAAGAGAAGCCCACAGGCTAAACTTTGAAACTCCAACATTAAGAGTCAGGGAGAAAATAAGTACCCAGAAATGGGGAGGGAGAAGGAGCCAGTGACGTGGGGAGATGACTAGGAAGCCAAGCAAACAGTCAAAGAGAAGAAAGTGAGTGGGTAAAATGCTGGTGAGAATAAATTGGAGATCCTGAATGGAAAATTAGATTTAACAACACGAAAGTTATTGATGATTTGGACAATAGAAATTTTCACAGAGTCTCTAGGGTAAAATCTTACCAGAGGAAGTTAAAGAGCAAATGGGAAAAGGGAATTGGATTCAGAAAGTATAACATGATGCCTTCCAGGGGTTTCCTTGTAAGCCAGAAAAGACCAGAGAAATATGGCTATGGCTAAAGTTAAGAAAGTTGAAGAGGTTTCTTTTTAGTCCATTGAAATCTG
This sequence comes from Alces alces, assembly GCA_015832495.2. Lineage (NCBI taxonomy): Eukaryota > Metazoa > Chordata > Mammalia > Artiodactyla > Cervidae > Alces > Alces alces. The sequence continues at coordinate 2,285,636 of JADEYB020000002.1, read as the reverse complement.
GAAAAATTTGCTAATGTGAATGATGTCATAGAGAGGAACAAAAATGGTAAAGAAAGGGGATATTGCTTGAGTGATGTCTTCAAACAGGTCAGGAGAATGTGAAGCAGGGATGCATTTAAGTAAAAGCATGGACAATTCATCTAAGTTATAAAGGTAGGGAAACCACACAGGCTCAGAAATTGATCTGATAGTCAATATGGTGGCAGGAGTTTTCTGGGGGTTTTCTTCCAATTGCTTCAGTTTTCTTCAAGAAGCAGGAGTCAAGGTTATTAACTGAGATGGGAGAAGGAGAAGGTAAGTTGGGGATTTGAGAAAAGATGAAATGCTGTTCGGTAGCTCTCTGAGCCAGTAGGTCAGTGGACCTAGGAAATACGATGAGGTTGGGAGAACACAAGAAAGCCCCACGTGAAGCTGGTCATGGACAACTTAAAGCAGCTCATGAGCAGTTCGCAGGGTTTATACATTTTCCTGCCAGCTGAACCTTGCAAAGATAGAGTGAAGGTGGGGTTTTTAGCAATTATTGTTCTGCCAACCAAATACCTTCTCCATGAAGTAAGAGTGGGCCAAGGGAGGTGAGAGTTTATAGGAGGGGCCAGTCATGGTTATGGATCAGCAATCTGGGTTGGGTAAGGAGAGGAGAGAGGACCTGAAGGGGTTGAGGAGTCCTAGGTAGTTGGTGAGATTAATCCTTCTATTAAGCACTGTGGAATATATGATAGCGCTGTGTTTAGTTTCTTCAGGAAACGCCATACTGTTCTCTAGAGTGGCTGTACCAATTTACAGACCAACAACAGTGCAAGAGGATTCCCCTCTTTCCATACCATCTCCAGTGTTTACTTATAGATTTTTTGATGATGGCCATTCTGACTGGTGTGAAGGGACACATCATTGTAGTTTTGATTTTCATTTTCTCTAATTATTAATGATGTTAAAAATTTTTTCATGTTCCTATTGGCTATCTGTATTCTTGTTCAGAGATGTCTATTTAGATCTTCTGCCCATTTTTTTAATGTGTTACAATATAATCAAGTGATTCCACTCCTGGGCATACATCTGGGGAAAACTCTAATTTGGAAAGATACATGCATTCAATTATGGCACTGTTTACAATAGCCAAGACATAGAGGCAACCTAAGAGTCCATGAGGAGATGAATGGATAAAGAATATATGGTATATACTACAATGGAATATTATTCAACCATAGCAAAGAATGAAATAATGCCATTTGCAGCAACATGGATAAACCTAGAGATTATCATACTAAAAGTGAAGTAAGACAGAAAAAGACAAATACCATCTGATATAACATATATGGAAGCTAAAATATGACACAAATTAACTTATTTACAAAACATATAGACTCACAGACAGAGAAAACCATCTTATGATTACCAAAGGGGAAGGCAGGAGGGATAAATTAGGAGTTGGGTTTAACATATATATTCTACTTTATATAAAATAAACAAAAAGGACTTACTGGATAGCACACTCAATATCTTGTAATAATATACAAGGGAAAAGAATCTGAAGAATGGATACATGTATATAATCTATATCTATATATATATCTATATCTATATCTATATATATATATGAACTAAATCACCGTGTATGCCTAAAACCAACACAACATGTAAACCAAGTACAATTAAACAAATAAATTTTAAAAAAAGATTATGGGAATCTGGGGATTAGATGAAGGGAAAATGAAAGGGAGAATATTGTATTCAGAGAGTGAAATGCTTGTAATTGGAATTAGAGAGTATTCAGTTAGTAATAACAGATACTGAATTCCGTTATTCATTCTATGATGTACTAGTCAATCATGACTAGCAGTTTGGAAAACACTCTTAGATGAAGGTATTGAGTTAGGAGTACATGGCTACAGAAGTCATCACTGCATGGAGTTAGCCCATGAATAAGGAGAAGATATCTGTAAGAGGAACATTCCAGGTTGAAGAAAAAGCGGATGTAAAGATTCTAAGACAGGCGTTGACTTGGCACATTATGGGAGCATAATATGGGCATGCATTAGCTTGAGTTTAGTGAATGAGGGCAAGTGTAGAATGAAATAAGGTTATATAGGATCTACGAGAAAGAATTTGGATTTTATTCTAAGTGCATTGGGGTATCATTAAAACATTTTAATTAGCAACATCAGATAAATATTTCAGAAAGTTTATATTGACTGCACAATAAAGAATGGATGAGTGTGAGGGAAAAGAGCTAAGACTCGAATCTGAGAAGTGAGTTCAGATGCATTGCAGTAGTCCCGGTGAGAGATGATGAGGGAATGATGAGGGCATGATGGTTGAGCTGGAAAGAGGTACAGAGACACAGGATTTACTTTATAGAGGCCAGAGAGCTGCTGATGACTTAAATGTGTGGCATATGTAGCTCATAGAGGAAATGAATGAAAATAGGACTCCTAGAGCCTTGACCTAGGAGTCCGTCTTATTTACCACTAAGTAAATAAGTGCCTCCTAGAGCCAGACATCCTGGAGTGTGAAGTCAGGTGGGCCTTAGGAAGCATCACTACGAACAAAGCTAGTGGAGGTGATGGAATTCCAGTTGAGCTATTTCAA
>JADEYB020000002.1:2267905-2278075 GCA_015832495.2 Alces alces | reverse complement strand
TGAGACAAGTGTTCGGGCCTGGTGCACTGGGAAGACTCAGAGGAATTGGGTGGAGAGGGAGGTGGGAGGGGGGATCGGTATGGGGAATACATATAACTCCATGGCTAATTCATGTTAATGTATGAGAAAGCCCACTGAAATGTTATGAAGTAATTAGCCTCCAACTAATAAAAATAAATGGAAAAAAATAAAATAAAATAAAAGGGCAAAAAAAAAAAAGAAATTGGCCTGTGATATTAACAGCAGTGTTACTATGGATTCCTGTTCCATATCAGCAGTCGAGCACCTTCAATAGTTTTTGTTTTGATGTTTGTGAGGACTGGTAGTTTCATCATCTCTTCTATCTTTATTTATGTATTTGCTTTTGGCTGTGTGGGTCTTTGCTCTCTGGTTGTGGCTACTGGGGGCTACTCCCCAGGTGTGGTGTGCGGGCGCCTCACTGCTGGGCCCTCTCTTGCTGTGGGGCACAGGCTCTAGGCGTGCGAGCTTCAGTGGTCTCAGCTCCCCGGCTCTGCAGCGCTGGCTCAGCCGTGGCGGATGGGCTCAGCTGCTCCGCAGCACATGGGAGCCTCCTGCAGGAGCGATCAAACCCGAGCCTCCTGCACTGGCAGGTGGACTTTTTAGCACTGGGCCCCAGGGGGGCCCCCATCTTCCCTTTAGGTCTGACCTGGCCACAGGGTACCCAGGCCAGTTTTCTTAAGCCATCACTTTGTGTAGATCAGCCCAGTCAGGCGCGTGTTTAGCACCTTACGGGATCCTTCTTTACAAGAAGTTCAAATTCTTTGCCCTTCTAGTACGAGGCTTCTCCTTGTGACTTTCTCTTTGTTTCCACCCTCTTCCAAGCTATACTCATGTTTCAGAGTCTTAGTGTTTCTATATTTCAAAATGAGATGATCAGTTGGGTGACTGTCTATCAAGATCCTTATCAGCCATATTGGCCTTTGGTTGGTTCTATTCAAATCATGCTAAAGATCAGTCACGTTGCTCTGCTTATATCTCTATAGCTACATAAGCATAGTACTTTTCTTTTTCCTAAGTCAGTTCTGCCTTCTTCAATAAATCTCTTTCTGTGAAGACTCTTTCTCATTACCTCAGTTCTTATAACTGCTCATTATTGGAATTCACAAAACGTGTATCTTTATTGTCTATAAATAATCACCCCCTTTTCCCTTCACCCAATCATACATCTCTCTATTCAGGAACTCACTTGTCTACTTGAGAAAGCATGTCTTTGAAGGCAACATGATACAGTGGAAGGAACACATTGATGTTCTGTCCTTCTGAGTTTGAATCCATTTCACTATGAATTTCATAATAATTGCTTTTATTATTATTATTTATTTGTAGAGATTTTACTTCACTGAAATTTTGCTCTCTCTAATCTGAGAAGTTTTGGGGGAAAAAGTCTTTAGTACCAAATTCAAGTTCTAATACATGGTTGGCATATAAACAGGAAAGTATTACCTTGATTTTGTCCCCTTTAGCTGGATAACAAATCCCTTAAAAACATAACTGTAACATTATAACTATTTGTTAATTTTGTGTCTGATGCAAAGTAGACATCGAATAACTGCTAGTTTATAATTTTGATGAAGTGATAATAACATTCTACAGAGTGCCTATTTTATTCAACAAATGTCTTCTAGTGACTTAAGATAGTGGGCTCTGTGCTCTTCTCTGTAGACACAAAGATGAATAAGCATCTATTCTTCTGGGAGAAGCTTAAATTCAAGGGGAAGACAAGTGAAGCTTGATACATTGAGAATGTTACCAAAAATGAGCACAGTGATAATACAAGAAGGAAAGCTCATACCTGTCTTGAAGGAAAGTGGAGACCTGGGTCATATGAGTTGAGTCTTAATAAATGAGAAGGGGTTGGCATACAGGTAAGAAGTCAGGGGAAGTTTCAGATGAAGAAATAAAATGCACAAAATCAGGAAGGAGCATTATTTGGAGGCATTCTGTTAATTCAGATATGATTCAGTTATGGAAAGTATGTGTTGATAAAGTTGAAAAGGTAAGCAGAAGGCTTTGCATGTCAGGCTGCACACTGGGAATGCATCGTGTAAAATTAATCTTGGAGCAGAATCACATGGCCAAGTGAGCCTGTGTCAGAGCCCTCATACTAACGACAGCATGGAAGACAGATGAGCATAGGAAAACCAGCTAAGTGGGAACAAGCAAACGACAAAATGTTGTTCTTGAAGAAACTGAGGCGTGAGAATCTTTATTCTGAGGCCCAGCTCAAGATGATGAACCAGATAATGGTTGGATTTTTCAAATTTTTAATTTCTAGTCCATGATTTTCCCATTCTCACAAGTAGGTGATTGTCACGAAGAATATAAGTAGTAGATGGATGGCTAAAAAGGAGCAGGATCATCCTTGGACAGTATTAGAGTAGCTTTTCATGGCAGTCCATCTATGCATACAGAGAGAAGCCGTGTGAAGGAAAGAGGGAGATTGGAATAAAGCATCTTCAAGGCAAGGAATGGAGGTATCCACCAAATGCTAAGAAGAAGCAAGGAAGAATCCTAGCCTAGATCCTTGGAGAGAACACTTCAAGCTTCTAGCCTTCATAATTTGAGACAATAATTTGTGTAGTTTAAAAAAGAATGAAAGGAAGGAAGGGAGGGCGAGAGGCGAGGAAGAAAGGAAAACACAGGCAAGTAAGCAGACAGCACAGTCAGGACAGGCCCCACGGGAGCCGAAGAGGGCAGCTTGGAAAAGCCAGAGAAGGCTTCCTGGGAGAGGTGGCCAAATGCCTAATGTTGGAGCTTGAGCAGGAATAAACTCAATGGGAAAGGTTGGAATGGAAGACCTATTCTTGGCTGAGATGAATACATGGGACCTTTGTGTTCCATGGGAAAATCATGCTCTTTAGAAACTAACTGAATTTCATTTCTCAATCTGAGTCAACCACTTACTATAAATGATGAAAATTTATTCACCTTTCTGCACCTCTGTTCGTTCACCTGTCATATGGAGGAAGGAACAAAAAAAAGTTCTAGATGAAAGAGGAGTCATATGCAAAATACTCAAGAATGATAGAAGCCAAGGGGTAGTGACTGTCCAGAAAGTAGCAAGAATGTTTAATATAATATGTCTACATCCTCTTTGATTTAAAGTAGATTCTTCATCATTGTAGTTAAACACATTTTTTGTAATCATTGATTTCTCTCCAACATTTTTAAAATGACATTGATAATACTTGCATAATTCTAAAAATAATGATATGAATTTTTCCTGGAGACATAAAAAGAGTGAGGGCATATACAGCTAGAATGCTCCAATATTAATAAGATGCAATGAAATTTTTCAGCATACTTGCTGGTGACCAAAGGTCATTCCATTATATGTATGTTTATTCCAGAAGCATATTTGGAAAAGCCCTGAGACTCAAATCAATTTCATTTCCTTTTTATACTTTGGACATCTTATTTTAGCCCATATCCACACACACACAGGTAAATGCATGCTACTTATAATGTATCAATGTCAACATATACTAACAGAAAAAAAAAAATGAGACCGTGTAAAAGGGGATATATTTCCCTAGATAAATTGTAGTGAACACCTGACTAAGGCAATCCTTTAATTTTTTTTTTAAATTTTATATTGGAGTGAAACTGATTAACATTACTGTGATAGTTTCAGGTGAACGGCAGAGACTCAGCCATACATACACTTGCATCCATTCTCCTCCAAACTCCCCTCCCAGCCAGGCTGCAACATAACATTGAGCAGAGTTTCATGTGCTCCACAGTAGGCCCTTGTTGGTTATCCATTTTAAATATACCAGTATGTACATGTCCATCCCAAACTCCCTAATTATCCCTTCACCCCATCCTTCCTCCTTGAGAATCCTAAGTTCTTTCTCTTAATCTGTGAGTCTGTTTTATAAATAAGTTTATTTGTATAATTTATTTTTAGATTCCACATACACAGGAATGTCATAAGTTATTTCTCTTTCTGACTTCACTCAGCATGACAATTTCTAGGTCCATCTATGTTGCCGCAAATGGTCTTATTCCATTCTTTTTAGTGGCTGAGTTCCATTGTGTATATGTGCCACATCTTCTTTACCAATTCCTTTGTTGATAGACATTTAGGTTTTGCTGCCAAGGAGAATCCTCTTTTTGTTTGTTTTTTCATTTAGTAGATTCAGAGCATCTTCCCTCAGTCAGTTCCCTGTCTAAGGGCCTCTACACTTGGATTGATTACCATTATGTTAAACACTTTTGGAAACAAAGGTAGGGATGGGAGGCACTGAGGAGGAAAATGAAAGCAGACAGATGAAGAATATAAATTAGGTAAAAGACGACTTAAGAGCAGTGAACTTTTTGGGTCCAGGGCAGTGCCATCCGAGAAGGTGACAGTAACCTCGTGACACCGGAGTAGCTGGGAGGAGACACGTGTCTCTTTGCTCATCGACCAGGCAGTTGAACATGATGCTAAGAGGAATGTGATGAATGGACTTCTGGTCCCAACCATTTCCATCTCACCCCAGTGCCTCCTGTAAGACTGCAAGTCAGCCTTTGATAGTGGCAAGCTTATTTCTGAAAAGTCTTGAATTGAGTTTATCCTCCTAGGAGTTCTGTGAAGACGAGTTAGCAAGAGGGTTCAGGATATCTTCTTAGGGTGCTTTGGGAGGCACTGACTGCATCAAAACCTCTTAAGAAAGTGAGATCAGTATGTGCATGGCTCTAAAAAATGGTCGAGGTGTTTTAGACCTAAATTGGAGTGTTCGGGAGGCTTCAGAATAAATACTTTGACAGGGTCCCAGTTGAGATGATTAACATCTAAGATGGATGGTTCCTAGGCAAGTGTTAGTGAAGATGTATAAAATGGAAGTGATTTCTAAAACAGATTGATGTGTGCAGAATGTGTGTATGAATGACCCATTCAGTGGAATGGTAAGAATCCCAAATAACTACAAGGAATGTGTGCCTTACTACCATGCCTGACACATAAATACCACATGCTGATTTACTTTATTGGGTTGAATTATATATTATATTATATTATATATTATGTAAAATTTATATATTATTATATATATTTATATACTATATGGAAAATTTATGCATTATATAGTAGGAACATATTTATATATTATATATTACATTGCATTAAATAGTATTGAAGACCCAAGTTCTTGGAAAGAACCTGAAAGAGCTAGCTAGGGAACAGCCCACTAGTTTATAAGGGGGTCCCTTTCCCTACCACGGGCTGGCCCCTTGCCTCAGGTGCACCTCTCAGCACCAAATATGCTATTTCTAGGGAGCTATTAGGGCTTCCTACACGGTGCCTGGTGGCTCAGAAGGTAAAGAATCTGCATGCAATGCAGGAGATGCAGGTTCGATTCCTGGGTCAGGAAGATCCCCTGGGGAAGGGACTGGCAACCCACTCCAGTATTCTTGCCTGGATAATTCCTTGCACAGCGGAGCCTATAGGACTGCAGTCCATGGGGTTGCAAAGAGTTGGACATGACTGAGTGACTAACATTTCACTTTCATATAGTCACCTCAGTCCTCTTTGGCTTCCCTGGTGTCTCAGATGGTAAATAATATGCTTGCAATGTAGGAGACCTGAGTCTGATCCCTGAGAGGGAATGGCTACCCACTCCAGTATTCTTGCCGGGAAAATCCCATGGACAGAGGAGTCTGGCAGGCCACAGTCTATAAGGTCTCAAAGAGTCAGACAGGACTGAGCGACTTTCACTCTCAGGGAGCTATTATTAAGTTTTAAATGAGAAAATAAGCCCCCAAGTTGAAAATCTATGATAATCAGAACCAAAGGTAGAGGAGGAATCGGGACTAACTGTAGGGAGGTTCTTCTATTGGCTGACCCTGTTGGGTAATGACCTCACTGCTCCAGATTGCTCTCAGCTATTCTGCGTTAGGTTACAATCTTACTTCACATTACATATTCTGAAATTCTACGAAGGCAATTAGGAAGAAAAGAAGTTCTAGGAAGTGTTAGAAACTGAAGAGAGTGTGGACAATCTTATTAAAGTTCTCAGAATCAAATTATTTTGGTTTCTGATAACACACAGTCACACACACACAGACACACACACACACACACACGCATATTTCATCTATACTCAGGAGTTTTAATATGGACCGGGATGCTGCAGTCATGACATATATAGTGCCTTTAAAAAATGTGAATGATGGAAGGATTATGGCCTAGGTCACTAGAAAACAGTCATGACCAATTAAAAGGCAATCTGATCATTTTTCACACTATATAGGTCTACTTTTAATTCTAATTTCTGATATTTTTCTTTCAAGGAAGCTTACAAGTTCGCTACCAACTAAACAAGGAAGAAACCCATGTATTCACCATCAACACAGAGAACTTTGCCAACAGAAGACTGCATCACTTGAAGATTAACAGAGAGGGCAGAGGGCTTACCATTCAGGTACCTTACTTCCCTTCTTCTTATCCCAGCAAATGTACCTTGGGTGGTCAGTACAAGTTTCCTGAATTTCGCCCCCAAGCCCAGTGAGCAGCCGAGTTCTGGGGATGTATACTAATCACACTTAGCCCGAGCCTTTGGAGAACTAGCATAGTGGGCCTAAGGGCACAGCCTGCTTTCCATCAGCATCTCTTGGGACCTTGTAAGAAATGCTAATTCCTGGGTCCTAGGTCAGATCTACTTAATCTGAAGCCTTTTTTCAGGAAAGGGGCAGCAAGTGATAACTGCTTCATGTTCAGCTTTGACAGCGTCTGGAGTGTAGAATAATGATGAAGACAGGCAAGGAAGAAATCCCAAGGGACCAGCAAAGACTGTGGGAGGAGTGTGCACAGGTGGTGCTCGAGCGTGGAGGAGGGCACCCACCTCATCCGGGCATCCGCTCAGCTCACCCTGAACCAGGGGGGGTTGTGAGGGTCACTGACGCTCCACTCAGTCAAAAACGAGTATAATTTATGGACAGCCTGCCCTGTCCGCAGGCTCCTAACTGACAAACACATACAGATACACATACGCTCACCTCTTCCGGATCCCTCTCAACTCTGCTCAGGCCTCCTGGGCGCATCCTTGGCCTCCCAGAGCTCTTGAATATGCTAGAGTCCGCTTTGCCTGGAATCCAGGTGTTCATGTATCTTCATTGCTGCCTGGTACTTGTTCTTCCTTTGAAACACCACTCAAAAATTGAGTCAGGGACCCCATCTCCAGTCGCCTTATGTAATATAGCAACCCAGCTCCTTGACTTCAATCCTAAACCACTTAATTGCATCTAGCAATCAACACAACTTATCTATGTATTTAATAGATAAGTCCCTTCCCTCTCCTCTAGAATGTAAGCTTCATGAAGACAGGGATTCTTGTTTGTTTACATTACCGTGGGATCCCCACTTTGTCAAGCAGTGCCTCACATACAGAAGGCCTTTAATAAATATGTTTGAACTAAATAAATTAACCCCACATAGCTTGTATGTGCTAAGCTGCTTCAGTCGTGTCTGACTTTTTGCAAACCCCATGGACCACAGCCCGTCAGGCTCCTCTGTCCATGGGGTTCTCCAGGCAAGCACACTGGAGCGGGTTGCCCTTTCTTTCTCGGCTTGTATGGAGAAGATTAGATTGGACCTGTGGAGAGGGGAAGAGAAACCACTGGATTTTAGGCAGGGGAAGTAGCATGGGTAGATTTCCATTTTCAGCGGCTCACTGTGATCTCTCCATGGAAATACACATTTGGGAGTGATGTGATATGGGACAGAGACCAGAACAGAAGGAAAGATAAGGACCTCAACTAGTGTAGCGGGGAAGTCAGGGAGAGAAGGACTCAAGAAAGATCTGGAGGGAACCTTGGTAACCTTTGGTAACCTTGGGTGACCCTCTGGATATGGATGACGAGTCAAGACTCAAGTCAAGACTGACTGTTCATTTTCTTGATTGGGTGGAAGTTCAGGAATAATTGGCAAATATAGGATACAAATCACAATCCTTGAGTGATTATAATTTAATAGTATTGACTGTAGCACTGACTCAGAATAAGTGGTAAAGGTCTTTGGATTGAGGTAAGACGAGAGGATAGAGATGAGATATGATTTCTTATTGGAAGGTGTCTGAATGAGGCTGTGGTGAGACACCCGGGGTGCATGCTGGTGGGCATTTGTATAAATGACTCTTTCTCTGTTTCTATTTCCTGTCTTCTTTTCCATCAAGGAAAACAGAAATAGGAAGGTGAGAGAACAGTGGATTATTCCCTCTTCTTCTCCATCTAGATTTCCCACCAGCCAAATTAAGAGTCAGTGATAAGCACAAGCAGTGGAAGATGTAGTATTTCAAAAGCGCAAAAGTAGCAGAAAGAAATGGAGTCAGAGATCTATTTTGTTTTTTAAATTTACATTTAAATTTACATTTAAATTTCTTCTCCTCCCTCCCCATTTAGAAATGCACTAGGAAGTTCCCTGGCCTGCCAGTAGCTAGGACTCCAGGCTTTCACTGCCAAGGGCATGGGTTCAGTCCCCGGTCAGGGAACTATAACCCCATATGGCTCTGGGTAGCCAAATTAAAACAGTAACAAAACCCCCAAACAAACAAAAGCAATGGGAAGGAAAAAAAAGAACAAACAGTTTACTAAAAACAGAAAAGGATAAGCTACTGCCTGGTGTCAGGCATTATTCAGAAGCAGTTATAAGGAGAAGGTAGATGGTTATCAGTAAGCTCAGCCAGCCAGAGGCCTCCGGTGGGTAAGAATACGTTCTCCTACCACCTCGGGACCTTGAGTTGTTGAACCTTCTCCTCTCTGCTCGATGTCACTTTGGAAGGAATCCATAGGGACTGGGCTACAGCCAGGAGTAAGAAACCCTGGTAATGATTTGAGAATTATAATTTGACCAGTGGTTTTAAAAGCTCATGTGCCCTCATGAATGCCCTGGTGGTGGAGGTGGACTTCAGTGCCTCTATTTAAAATATATTAATGACTTTAAACAAGTTAAACGAGTTTACCGAAACGTCAGCACAATGGCCAGCGGTAAAGACGGAGGGGCCAGCGTTCTGGAAGCTCAGAGCTAATGACTTCCTTTGAGAGTTGAAGGTCCCGAGGTTAAGAGAGGGATCCCTAGTTCGGGACAGACTTGTGTGTGAATTCCTGTTCCATCTCCTATGTTATAAGATCTTAGATTGGCTGTTCACCTTTCTGAGGCTCAGTCTATTTATCTATAAAAAACAGTTTGCATGTTATGGGGGTGGGCTGGGGTACAAATGCAGCTGAGTTCAGTCAGGTCTGGTAACCATTATAGGAAAGCAAGAACATAACTAAGGGCCAAGCATGAAGCCTGGTGTCTAGGGCTTACTCAAAAGAAAAGCTTTGTTCAATTTCCCTCCTTTTCCCATCTCTTTTAATCTCATTTAATGACTTGACAAGACCACTGCTATCCTCAGTTTTAAGATCAACAAAGCTTCTTTACCAGCTGAGCCACCAGGGAAGCCCTTCTCCAGGCCAGATTACAAATTTTAGGCATCCTAAGCTCTAAAAGATGTGATACTTCACTCTCTCACAGCCTCAAGAGTAATTATACAGAAAACAACACTAAAACATAGAATGAACATAAAGAAGTAAAACAAAATAATGTATTGCTCCCTGAAGACGTCAGTGATTGCCCAGCCCCTATCATAAAGCCGATGTCCTAGAAATAAATGTTTGTGGAAACTACCCACCCACCCCACCCTGCCTTTTGCCTTTGTTCTGTGCATTTGCTAAGATTTTCAAATAGGTAACCCAGCACCTGAACCAGTTCTAGGGGTGCCGCCATATGCAATCATTCCACTTAAGGACTGCAATCCTTTCCCAAAGTATCCCAAGCCTTCTTTGAATCATTGGACCTTTGTCTCCATACCTCTACTGATACTTAAACAAGTGCATCCTGAGAAATGCAGGGCTGGAGAAAGCACAAGCTGGAATCAAGATTGATGGGAGAAATATCAATAAGCTCAGATATGCAGATGACACCACCCTTATGGCAGAAAGTAAAGAAGAACTAAAGAACCTCTTGATGAAAGTGAAAGAAGAGAGTGAAAAAGTTGGCTTAAAGTTCAACATTCAGAAAACTAAGATCATGGCATCTGGTCCCATCACTTCATGGCAAATAGATGGAGAAACAGTGGAAACAGTGGCTGACTTTATTTTTCTGGGCTCCAAAATCACTGCAGATAG
>JADEYB020000002.1:2229755-2267790 GCA_015832495.2 Alces alces | reverse complement strand
CATGTATGGATGTGAGAGTTGGACTGTGAAGAAAGCTGAGCACCGAAAAATTGATGCTTTTGAACTGTGGTGTTGGAGAAGACTCTTGAGAGGCCCTTGGACTGCAAGGAGATCCAACCAGTCCATCCCAAAGGAGATCAGTCCTGGGTGTTCATTGGAAGGACTGATGCTGAAGCTGAAACTCCAATACTTCGGGCGCCTCATGGGAAGAGTTGACTCATTGGAAAAGACCCTGATGCTGGGAGGGATTGGGGGCAGGAGGAGAAGGGGCTGACAGAGGATGAGATGGCTGGGTGGCATCACCAGCTCTATGGACATGGGTTTGGGTAAACTCTGGGAGTTGGTGATGGACAGGGAGGCCTGGCATACTGCAGTTCATGGGGTCGCAAAGAGTTGGACACGACTGAGCGACTGAACCGAACTGAAGCAAAACAAAACGATTGATTGTCATTCACCTCCTTCTCACCCTTGTTTGTCATCTGATTAAAGTGGAAAGGACCAGGTATGTTCCAATAAAGGAGAACAGTATGTCAGGAATGCCTCCTATTCTAGAACAATCAGGTCTTCTACAGGATGTGACAGTGTTGAGGGAATCACTTGATCTTTGGGGGCCTGGGGAAGAGGTTAGAGCCAGAAGCTAAAGGAATCTCAGCTCAGCCTTTGGTTCTAAGAATCCTGCTGCTCTCTTCTCAGCAGGAAATTCGCAGTCACTATAGCCTCCTCTTCAACCTGAATAACAAAGCTTGAGAGGAGGAGCCCTGCCCCTGCTGGAAGGGATGGTTTCAGAGAACAGGTGGGAGTTCTGAGGTAAGGCAAGGAGAAAACTCCTTCAGGGCAAGGACTGAATCAGAGCATTAAAAAGATTCCAGATGGGGACCACAGGTATGAAAAACTCTTGTGCTGTATCCAAGGGGTAGAGGCAACCAGGGCAGCCAGAGGCATCCTGGTGATGTACTGGATGCTCCATAGCCCACAAGATAGAAAGAGAATCAACACAGAATGTCTATTCATTCAGCAAACATCTGTTTGCAGTTACTTTTCCACTTATTGTAATAGGCCATATAGAAAGCATGTATCAATAAAATGTCCACATCTTCAAAGAGCCAATAGTTTAGTAGAAAAAAATGAGATGAGAGAGCATGCAGATCATTACGATTGTTGTTCACTCGTTAAATCCTGTCCAATTCTTTGTAGCCCCACATGTTGCAGCACACCAGGCTTCCTTGTCCTTCACCTTCTCCTGGAGTTTGCTCAAACTAGTATCCATTGAATTAATGATACCATCTGATGAAATCCTTCTCTGTCATCCCCTTCTCCTCTTGCCCTCAATCTTTCCCAGCATCAGGGTCTTTTCCAATGAGTCAGCTCTTCAGGTGGCCAAAGTATCAGAGCTTCAGCGTCAGTCCTTTCAATGCATGTTCAGGGTTTATTTCCTCTAGAACTGGATGGTTTGATCTCCTTGCTGTCATTACGATACAGCATCTTAAATGCAAGGTTAGAGATGGGGTGCGGGGAAGGCACCATGAGAACAGAGAACAGGATCAATTAATCTAACTAAGGCTTCAAGGAGAGCTTCTTCGAGGAGGTGGACTCTGGGAGCATGGGAACACTTAGAAAAGTGTCTGGCATAGAGTAGATACTCAAATGGTCATTGAATGGATTTTGTAGAAATTCAGAAATAAGAACATACAGTGATTGTCTACCAGCTGCTCAAACATCTAGAGAGGCATGGACAAGTGAAGTAAATGTCATACTGTGTGGTTGGCAGGCCATGTGACAGGGAGTCCCTGCTGTTGGCCAAGTGTGTGATCTCTGTGACATCACTTCCACCTACAGGGATAATAATGTCTATTTCACAGTATTCTAGGGAAGGCTGCATTTTGAAGGATACTTTAGTATGATGTCTCATACATACCAGTGCTCAATAAACAACAAGTTTTATTAAAGCATAATTCCATGAATGAAAAAGGAATAAAGCCTACAGTTGTATACCACAAGTCATAGCCACTGACTTCTTTCAGAGCAGAAACCGTTGCAGGACCCGGAGGCCCCTGGAGGAGGTCTGTCTGAGCCGCAGTGGGTGCAGAAGGAGGGCCAGCAGTGGGAGCGGGAACACCAGGCTCCCAATCAGCTGCTCCCAAGGCCAGTCCGGGGACCCGCACACAGCTGAAGGGGTTTTAGTCTTCTCTTCCTACAGATGGACTGTGGTAGAGCCTGGAAAAATTGGTAGGCTTTGACTAGACAGGAAAACCTAGGGATGGATGGGGAACCATGCCTTGAAAGGGAGAGAACAAAGAGGCGGAACTGAAATTAACGTGTGTGGAAAGGAAGGTTCCCTAAAGGATGATCTTAGAAATAAAGTTCCAAAGAATCCTCCTGGTGGCTTTTATTCACCTGCAAAATGGAACTATCAGCTGTTCGTGCTGGTGGCAGCTGTTCAGCTAGTCTCCCCTTCCCAGACTCAAACCTTTTGTCAAACTGAAATAGATTCACTCAGGAAAATCCCCTAGGGCACCCCTGATTGAGGCCAGGTCAGCTGGAGCAAAGGAGGCCCTGAAGGTTTCAAGGACCAAATGGGGAGGAGGGAGAGACGGAAAGGAAAACCTGCTTTCCTTTTCTTGTTAATCCTGCAGGGTCCTTCCTAAAAGGCTTCATTTGTTTGCTTCTTTGCAACGAAGTATTTGGTGAGAAAATCTCAGTGGGGAGATAAATACCTGTCAAAAGCTGTACAGAATTTCCCAGGGAGAAGCCTTCTGTGAAAGCCTTTATTTCACCAAGAAAGAAAGAAAGGGGTATTTTATGTGCATTGTGGAAGAATTAGTGAGACATTTCTCATTTCTCCAGGGAGAAAAATCCCAGAGAGGTGTCTGCCCTGCCTGTGTTTTCCAGCTATTTTCAGACAGGAGTGTTTTATGCCTTGGATGTGAGGACCTCTGCTGATGCCGCTTCTGTTTTCTGTTTTCTTGCAGATGGATCAGCAACTCCGATTCAGTTATAACTTCTCCCCAGAAGTCGAATTCAGGGCTATCAGGTCCCTCACCCTGGGCAAAGTCACAGGTTTGCTGTTCTAGTCCATGTCTTTCTGGCCTTGATAAAATAAATAATAAATAACTTTCTTCAGGGAAAAGCAACAAGATCTAGATAATATCCAACGTGTAGTACCAAGAGTCCTGTGGAGACAGGAATGCTCTTGTGGAGGGCCTGGAAACCGGTATTTACATCTACTTTACAGAATCTTGAGTAATGTAAATAAACATAGCAATTCACTGAAATAGTTATTTTTTACTTAATTTCTAATCAATTTATAATGTTTACGCAATTCTTTTAGTTAAATTCACATAAATTTCACTTAAAGAAATTAAGGATTTACAACCCAATTATTTAACTCTATAAATCCTTAATCTCTTTCCTAATTCGCCAGAAATTCAAAAGATTGTCCTACGACAATAATGGATACTCTTTTTTATTTTTTTCTACAGGGAGTTCTGTCAATTTTCATTTTATATGAAATGATGACTTTTATCAGGTGTAAGCAAGATTGAAATTTTTGTGTCTTCTTGATGAATTGAACATTTTTTTCACACTGAAGTAATATTTTTTTAATTTTAATGTCTCTGCTTTAATCTAGTTTGTCTGTTACTAATATAGCTAATTCAGTTTTGCTTTAGTGTTTGCCTGCCTTACGGTTTATCATTTTGCTTATTTTCCCTTTCAGTCTTTTTTTTATTTTTTGAGCCTTATATAGGATCTTGTGAAGAGCAGACAAACAAATATTGTATTTTCATTCAATCTGGCATCTTCTGTTTCATAAACTGGCAAATGTAAGCCCCGGTGCATTTTTGGTTATTTGGATGGTTGGATTTGTTTCTGCCTATTTTCTAGTTGTTCAACTTTTCCTGTGATTCTAGCGTGCTCTTTTCTATTCTCTCAGTCACAACACAGTGCAGGAAACATTCATAGCTGGAGACATTTTAAGCAGGAATGGACGTAACTCAGGAAATAAGTTGCTCACAAAACTGTGGTGGCGCTTCCAGCGTGCGTTCTTGCTGGCCTTTTGGAGTGACTCCCAGCCTTTCTGAGCTGATGAATGGGAAGCCACTACCTACCACGCGGTCACTGATGCTGTGTGTTAGCGTCCAGCAGGTGGAGAAGGTCCCTTAAAAACGGCGGCAGAGAAAAGACTTCAAGTTACCATGACTTTGCTGGCCAGTAGGAAAAGCTGAAAAGGCAGGAAAAAATGACTCCTGTCCCACTACAACCTTCCAGATCCATAAACTGTATCTAGTTTCCAGAACATAATGTGCATCCAGAAATCTATCTGCTATCAGGTCTGGAAAATGTCGGTTTTACTTTCCAAAATGGCAGTTGAATGAGCCAGTCAATACTGTCCAACTTATAGCTTGTATGTTTTGTTTATTTCTTATTCCATTTCCCCTCCTGCTAATAATAATTATTATTTTACGTAGACACTGCATTTTGGACTTACCAGTGTAGTCACTAATTTGTTGTTCCAAAACCTTTTACTTTCTGCCAGATTTAATTTCCTTCTTTCTGATGTAAATTCTTTTGAATTTTTTTTCCGTATAAGCAGTCCTTTATCTGAAAATAAGTCATTCATTTTTCACCTTTATTCCTGGAAGATAATTTTGCTAGATATGTAATTCAACACTGAAGGACACTTTTCCCTTATATCTTAAGGATTTATTCGTGGGTGTGATGGAACCAGCTCACACTGGCTCATAAAAACCTGTTATACATATCCCTGCACAATTCTGCATCTGGTGATTTCAAAATGGTAGTTTGAAATTGGCCAACCTAGGAGTTTCTACTCCATGTATCTCAGAAATGCTACAAGTCAGGGTCCTTGGGGTCCTTGGCAGCCAGGTTAAACCCTCACCAGCACATCGCTGGACTGTACTCTTCCGTTGTCTGATGTGACTGTTGAAAAGCTGGCTGTCAGTCTGTCCTGTCTTTGAAAATACAGTGACCACCCCCGCACCCAACACCCTAAACCTATTTTTAAGGTCATTTCTTTAAATTTGGTGTTTGACAGATTTATTACCATGTGTCTGATTGTAGACTTCTATTTAATTGTCTTAGTTGATATGTTTATGTTTCTTATTTTTCTTCATTAGTTTCTATATCTAGTTCATATGTATTATTCATATGTATCTGTTCATTAGCTCTCAAAAATTCTCAGCATCTCTTTAATGCTTCTTTCTTATTCTCTCTACTCAATTAGCTTTGACCTGCACTAGATAAACCTTAGACTTATTCTTTTTTCTGTTAGGTGATTTTATTTTTCTTGTCCATTTTCATTGGTTTCACTGTGAATATTTTAAATTGAGTATCTTCACTTAGTAACAGGTCGAGGTCAGGACTCCTGTTCTTCAAGATGATTCAGGTACTCTCCTGGATGCAAACTTAATGTAGGCTGACGACTTACTGTCTTGGTTTTGCATTTATTTCCCCTAAAATCTTCCCCAAGCTTAGGATTCCTCTTTGTTTCCTGAAGCTTAACAAAATATTAAAAATGTGTTGTTTGGTTTTAATGAAGCAGAATTACTTTTTTGAGTGTCTGGTATATTACATGTCCCCTCATACCTAAATTTATCTTTAGCCACTGAATCCACATTTCAGAATAATTTTGAGAGGAGAAATTCCTAGGGCTGTAGGCTCACCAAGCCTGGACTGTTTTCATGTTACCTGCTTTGTAATGGCAGCTCTAAAAACATCCTCTTATTTAAAAGTTCTTTCTGTTAATCTTGACACTGTGTATGACATTCCTGTGGCATTTCTGTCTTTTGAACTAAACCCCTAGTATGTAAGACTGAAAGGATGAAAATTTAAAGCAAGTTACTAAATTACTGTACCTTGTGCTAAATTATCTTCCTGGGTGGCTCGGTGGGTAAGAATCTGTCTGCCAGTGCAGAAGGTGAAGGAGATGTGGGTTCGGTCCCCGGGTTGGGAAGATCCCTTGCAGCAGGAAATAGCAGCCGCTCCAGTATCTCGCCTGAGCAATCCCGTGAACAAAGGAGCCTGGTGGGCTACAGTCTCTGTGGCGGCAAAGAGATGGCCGTGACTGGGCAACTGAGGGCCAGCGTGTCGTTCTGTTTTAGAAAAGACTAGGTTGTTGTTGAGGAAGATAAATGTCAATAAAACGTCTTCATTGGACCAAGTGTGGAAAACCCCTGCCTGCCCACCTTTCTTCCTGTCCAAACGGCTAGGAGCAGAGCAGAGCATTTGGGTCCATAATTAACCTCCATACTTTTGGTCTTTGAAAGGTCTGTATCCAGAGGTGAGAGAAGATGATATGAACATTAGGTTCATTATTAAGGAGGGACATCTATCCTGCAGACCTTTTGGAAGGAAGCCTCATGCATCAGAAAGAACTTGGACTAGGAATATTTGCTGTAGGTAGGAATGGTGCAGAAAAGGGAACATGGTATTTATAGCAAATGCAACCCTACTCCACAACTTTAGAAACGTCTAGTATTGCATTGGACATTTTCAACTCTAAAACAAGTATTTTCAGGCATTTTTTCATAATATATACCAAAGGCAAGTAAGTATAGCAAATCTGTTCCCGTTTTCTTCAGCAATAGCATTCCATTGTAAAGCAACACATGTATTCATTTTCTTTCTTTAAGAGAAAGGGCAAATTCATCATTCTAGAAGATATTTATTTAGCACCAGTGATGGTTCTACATGATATGTGCTATATAGATAACAAGATGAATAAACATGTCTTTCCTGAAAATTCCTGTGATATAGAGACTAGTTCATGAAAATAGAGGACATAATCGTGGACGTTAAAATTGCACTGTGTGTGTTCACCCATGGTGAATCATGTGTTGTTGTTATAGGTTTGTTCCTTTGTTTACTGACATTCTTTGACTTTTAAGAAGAAAAATGCTTGCTTCTGGTCTATTACATGAATAGATTGAAGTGAAAATAGCATTAAAAAGAAAACAAATGTGTTTATTTAGGGAAGTCACGCTTTTGAACAAGATCATCTTTTTGAAAAATTACTGAATTCTTTAGAAATATAGACCTACATTCCTTAGATTCAAATAGTGTGAATTACCTGTATGTTTCTATGTCTGTCCAATTTAGCACTTGTGCAGGAACATGAACATTCTGTCAGATTTAGAAATTTAGAAAGTTTGAACCTTCTAAAAGGAACTGCATTTTTTGTTTGCTTTTGAATTTTGTTTTATGTTTTCTAGTCCTGATTTCTCTTAATTTACTGTTCCAGACTATATAATTAAATTTAATGGCAAAGTTTATATATATATATATAGCATTGAAGCTAAAAATTAAAGAATTTATTATCATTATTATTGTTTTCTTCCTGAGGGGAGACTCTTACTATACTGCAGATTTAGGAAGCCATTACTTTTTAAAATGTAGAAACATCTTCAAGCTTAGATGGAAAGGAATTGTATACTGCTTTTAAACTGTAGCTGCCAGATTCCACATAGACATTCAAATGCTATTTGCCCTCAGGGCATACTTACAAGATTATTTATTTATTAATTTCTTTTGCCTACTTGCCAGTTTGGTAGGCTAAAGCTCACAGTTGGCAGAGACATTATTCTTCTGCTCTGATGGCTGTTTGCCCAGGTCGCTTCAAAATTCACTTGGCCCTAACAAGCCATATAGAAATTGGGAGAATTCCTTCTCAATCTGCAAAAAAAATTCAACTAATTTAGGAATTGCAGAACTAGCTGTGAACACTTGCCTGTGCTTTGGGGCTTGTCCGTATGAAGTGAATTCTGATTGTGTCTAGAGAACAGTTTTCTTTGATTCTCCTAAATCCCTCAGTTTTGAACATCACACCTACTGCGTCTTCTGCAATATCAGAGCATTGTTGAGTGAATTCCTGATTGTGTTCATGTTAAATCATTTCTCAAGCAAAGAGTCATGGCTGCCATTTTTAGACAGTGCAGCAAAATTTATGCATATAAACGAAAGGTGGATATTTCAAAGTACTTGTTTTGTAAGACTGTACTCGTTTTTTTTTATTAATTTTCTAAATAGTTGGGCCCTCCATCTGATTCAAACCTTGTGCAAATGATATTAAATTTAAAAGCAAAATTACAGAGTGAAAGATGCTCAGCTTTTTAGAGACTAGCTCATGTTTGGTTTTCTTACTGTTGTATGACCATTGTGAACTGTCAAATCTGTCTACAATCCCTCGTCAATAAAATGAGGATGATAGCATTTAGGTCACAGATTTGAGTAAGCATTCCATAAGACACTATATGCAAAGCATTTGAAGTATTTGGTATTTAGCACATGCTCCATACATGTCAGAAGCTTTTGATTTTTGAAAATCACGGCAAAATAGAGGATAACTGTGTTTTGCTTTGTTTCTAGTTTTATTTTAATGAGTTTAGAAAAGTTGTTATAAAGGTAACTTCCAAAATGGACTCAAATGTGTTCTAAGAGAGCAATTCTGAACCGTGGTGAGCCTTGAAGATGGGAGTGTGAGTTAAGACGGTTTTAATGGTATGTCAGCGTTAACAAGTTTAAACAGTGACCATAAAATAGTTGGTGAAAATGGAAGCTTCAGAGTGTAAGTTTTGCTTCAGGCACAGCGGGGTTCAGGAGCCTTTGTCGATCTGTCTGTCTGTTTCTCTTTGCACCTCTGACCCTCTTGACCTCTCTATGGGACTTTATTCTCAGGCAGAATTTCAATGGTAACAAAAGTGGAATCAGCAATTCCATGCTTCATAACTACTATTTCAACAGCCCCGGTGGAAAGAAAGCCTCTCATTTCTAAAATCCTGGATTGAATCTCAGAGGAGCAATTTGTGTCAAGCGACAGTTGTAGATGATGGCGGTGTCCAAGAGATTGGGGATACACTGATTATGCACCCGACTATGGCTCTGGATGGGGTGAAGGGTTCAGGTCAATATCAACCACACATATTAAGAATAAGGGGATGCTTATTTCTCAAAAGGAAGCCAAAGTATTCTTGCTAGAGAGGATGAATCAACAATAATCCAGTAACAGCATTGCTTTTTTATTCACATTCTGCTGCCTCTTTTCACCAGGAGAGAGAGACACGGAGTTGTGCATAATTTGGGGACTGCATTATGTTTGTATACATCAAACAACAGTCCCAGTGTGTTGCAACAAAAAAAGAATAGTTGAGGATCCCTCTTTTAAGAAATGCTTGTTATCTTCATTGGGACAAGTTTGTAGCTTCCAAAGAGACTCCTGGAAAAAATTATTTCATTTTGAAAGCATGGGTTTATTAAATAATGTTTCACTTTGTTTTTGGCCATTCCTAGTTCTTTAGCAAAAAAATCTCCAAACCACAGCCCCTCCAAACCACAGCCCTTCCTGTTTCAAATTCTGATATTGTGTGTAATTGTCTCATATATGTCCAAAATTTTGTTAATGATAGTTTCCCCAAGAAAGAAAAAAAAATCAGGTTAATCTAATCTGAACTCTCTGTGAATGAAGAGTTTTAAAAGATCTAGAACTATCATATTTCAGTAATCATTCCACCTTCCTAAATACCCATCTTATCTTTTCTAACTTAAAGATAACCAGTACTGAATCACAGCTGGGCTACAGGGGATTTGTTTCCATTTCTTTTAAAAATAATGAACTCCATTTTTCTCATGGGCTATACAATAGATGTTTAGTTTCACCTCAAGGAACAGGAATGTGTGTTATCTCCTGATTGAAAAATGTAATGTTATTTTACATTTTAAAGGAACTAGTGCGTGATCAGAACGCAGACCTACTGCAAGCTTGTGTTTCTTTGTAAAAGTCAAGTGCATTTTTGTTATAAAAGCAAAAACCAAAATTGATATGTCTTTTGGCAAACTCTGTATGTCTTTTCCTGACTCTGTTAACAAGGGATATTTTGTGTGGTTTACCAGAAGCCAATGATATGACTATTATATAAAAAGTAATAATAGTAATAACATTGCTTACATTATTTAATAATGCTTTGCTCTGTGCTAGATCTAAACCCTTATTTCTTATTTTTTCCTTATTTTTAATTGAAGTTTGGGCTTCCCTGATGGCTCATCAGGTAAAGAATCTGTCTGCAATGTCTGAAATGCAGGGGACCCAAGTTCAATCCCTGGGTTGGGAAGATTCCCTGGAGAAGAGAATGTCAACCCACTCCAGTATTCTTGCCCAGATAGTCCCATGGAAAAGAGCAGCCTGGAAGGCAACAGTCTATGGGGTCACAAAGAGTTGGACATGACTGAGTGACTAACACTTTAATTGAAGAATAATTTAGCATTGTGATAGTTTCAGATGTATAGCAAAGTTACTCCGCTATACACACATGCACAAATATATACATACATACACACACATATATACATGTGTATAATGCATATTCTTTTTCAGATTCTTTTCTATTAGAGTTTATTACAAGATATTGATTTTAGTTCCCTATGCTACACAGTAGGTCCTTGTTATTTATTTATTTTATATATAGAACTCTGTATCTATTAATCTCAAATTTGAAATTCATCCTTCCCCCCTGTTTCATCTTTGGTAACCATACATGTATTTACTATGTTGGTGAGTCTATTTCTATTTTGTAAAAAGTTCGCTCATGTCATTTTTTTATGATCCCACATGTAAGTGATGCCACATATGCTCATTCTTCTCTGACCCGTTCACTGAGTGTGACCGTCTCAGGTTCCATCCACGTTGCTGCGGACGGCGTTATTTCATTCTTTTTTAGGGCTGACTAATATTCCATTGTAGGCTCCCTGCTGGCTCAGTGATAAAGAATCTGCTGCCAATGCAGGAGATGTGGGTTTGATTCCTGGGTCTGGAAGATCCCCTGGAGAAGGAAGTGGCAGCCCACTCCATATTCTTTCCTGGAGAATCCCATGGACAGAGGATCCTGGTAGGCTACAGTCCATGGGGTTGCAAAGAGTCAGACCTGACTTAGAGACTAAATGACAATAAATGCTTCATTGTACATATATGTGCTTCACCTTCTTTACCTGTTGGTTTGACCATGGACACTTAGATTGTTAAGCTCTTATGTTAGCTAATTTTTATCTCCTCCACAACCCAAGAAGACAAGCACTATTATTACTCTTACATTATAGATGAGGAAACTGTGTCACAGAGGTTAAGTGACTGGTCTAGTGTCACAACAGTAGCCAGGGGTGGACTTGGCATGTAATTTCACACATTGAGATCTGGATCCGGCACTCCCAATCAGTCCTGCCATATTTTGGTTTTTAAGAAATAACATGAGACAGTCCAGATTAACAAAACCAAACCAAACAAAAAACACACTCTGTTTTCTGTTGAGGACTCCTAAACTAAAACCTTGTGTCCCTAGCCTTAGCCATGATGGGCTTAAAAGTAGACTCTAGGGCCAGACTTTAGTTGTGGAGGGAGAATAGCATATTTATTGTAAGTCAGGTTTTGGAGTCCATTCTCGATTCCAATCAAAGTCTAGTGCTAACTAATTGACCTGGACAAATAACTTAATTCTCTGAGCTTTACTTTTCTCGATGGGAATGTAGGTATTTATTCTAATAATGTCAGTTACTATTTGGAAGACTCAGTGGTAATGTGGCTAACATGATGCCTGGCATAATGGAAACTCAGTAAATGCTTGCAGTAACAGGAATAAGCAATAAGAAATCACCCCATTTGACCCAAATACTTTTCTCTCAAGAATGACATTGGACTCTAATGTCTTCCAGACCTAAAAGAGGAATTCTAAGGGAAAAAAAAGAAGATGGCTACTCACTCTTTGCATAAAAATGCTTGAATTTCTCTCTTTCTTTCTGCTTGGATGGAATGAATGAATGAAAAGACATTATGTAACCTTGACTCTCTGATGCTTGGTAAATAGTGAAGGTGCACATATGGCCAATTCTCGGTTTCTAATAAAATCATCTTAAGAGTATTAAACCAGGGGAAACATATCTGACATTATTTGACTGTATGTTTTCACAATTAAAGCTGCCTCTGATGGATTGGAACTGTGTGATACTTGGTGTATCAACTAAGCTTCAAAGTGTGGGATGTATTCTGATTTTAGTATTCATTAAACAAATATGCACTGAGTATTTCCTAACTGCACCCAGAAAGGTACCAAGCTAGGCACTGTTGATACAAAAAGTAAAGGACGGTCTGCACCCTCAAGGCACTCACAGTCTAGTGAGAAAATAGACCAGTAAGCAGACAGGCAAGCCCAGAGTGACCTGTGTGGTATGCTAGAGGGAGAAGGGGCATGGAAACGTCACTTGGAGGAAGGGACATCTAAGTTGAGAATAGACAGAGGAGGGACCCAGGTGAGTTCTACCTGGGTGAGCAAAAGAGAAATAAAGTGGCATCTCTGGACACAGGAGGCTGAAAATCAGAGTGCAAGATGGCAAGTGATGGGGCCAAGAGAGGTGAGCAGGGACCGGAACCCCATGAGTCTCACTAGCCATACTGAGAGTCTGGGTTTTATCCTGAGAATGGTAGGGACTAACTACAGAAAGCTGTAAGTCAGGAAGTGCGGGCCAGTCTGACTTTTAAGGGTGCTGATGACCACCTCCGCCCCTCCCCACTCTGGGGTAATCATGGAGTTCCAAAGAGAGGACCTGAGTCTTATTTATGATTTTATCCTTCTTGCTACCATATTTGCAGGCACATACTAAGTGTTTATAATGTTTCTTTTTAAATTAATTTTTTAAAAATTTTGTTGAAGTATAAATGACTTACAATATTATGTTAATTTCTGCTATACAGAAAAGTGGTTCAGTCATATATATATATATATATATATATATACATTCTTTTTTCCTATTTTTCCATTATGATTTATTATAGAATATTGAATATAGTTTTTTGTGCTATATACTAGCAAGGGTCATGTTTATCCATTCTCTTTATAAAAGCTTGCATCTGCTAACCCCAAACCCCCATAGTGTTCTTAAAGGGAAAAGAAATATAGCATAATGTGTAGACGCTACAGCTCTAGGAGCTGAAAAGCCACCACACTGCACGTTAACGGGCTCCATGTTGTACAATCCGCTACAGCTAGGTCTTCGAAGGGTCTCCAGGCTCCTTAGACACCATGTGTTTTTCTCACAATGGTGCCTGGTAGTGATGGAGAAAATGTGTTTGGAACTAGACAGTTGGCAGCTCAAATGCTATACTTGTCCTTTACTAGCTATATCAGCGTTATGTTCACCTCTCTGAGCTCCAGTTTCCTCATCTGTAAAGCAATAGAAATATTTTTTAATCAATTTGTTATAAAGATAACACACAGGGTGTGTAAAGTGTTTGACACACGGGACACATGGTGGTATTTGAAAACAGCAACTATTTTTCTTGAGATAATGTAGCCACACTGCCTATTGATTTTCTTTGGCTGATACCCCTTTTCCTTGCCAATGGCACTGCGTCGATTTGTTCGTCCTTTGCCTGGGGAATCTAGACCAGTGTTAAAGGTGTCAGTGTTGACAAGGGAATGAAGTGAAGAGGATCCCGGCTAAGACTAATGAACTCTGCGCCCGCCTTTTAGGTCTCTATCCTAAGCTTGGCAGGAAGGGTCAGAAGCTGAAAAGGACACGCGGAGCCAACAGAGGCAGAATTCTGAGTGTTTTCTTATGGATAAGGAGGAGAAGTCAAAGCAGAAAGAGAATCATTGGTTCCTGGTTATTCATTTAGTCTGTGAGTGTGTTCTAAGCCACTTCAGTTGTGTCAAACTCTCTGCAACCCTATGCATGGCAGCCTGCCGGGCTCCTCTGCCCATGGGTTCTCCAGGCATGAACACTGGAGGCGCTGTCATGCCCTACTCCAGGGGATCTTCGTGACCCAGGGATTGAAACTGCATCTCTTACAACTCCTGCATTACCAGGCAGGCTCCTTACCGCTGGTGTCACCTGGGAAGCCCCCTTCATTTAGTCTACTGGGATTTAACTTTTGGAGTATTAAAACAGATTAAAATAGCATGAAGCCCCTTGACACTCAGGTGTGATTATAGGATATCCACTTCTGGGAAAGATTTGATCTGAATCCCTGTATTTTTCCGTTTCATTTCCACAAGGATTTTCTCAGTTATCAGGATCAAGATTTGAGACCAGTGGCTAACCAATGATCTCTGCCATTTCTTTGATAAAGAGGCACATTGATGGCTTTCCTGTTGGGAGGATAAATAAGTAAATCAGCATGAACACTGAGAAAATTTCTGGTTTGAGTTAATCCTTTAGGAGGAGTTTCTGGTTATTCTAATCTGCTCCCAAACTTGGATATGTGTTCTACCCTTCTCATATATTTTCTCTATGTGTGTCTAGAGAGTATCAGCTTTGCACAGGTGAAAACTTTCTTGAAAGAAAATATCTAAATGTTTGAAATTGGTAAAATGATTCCTTAGCATTATTCCCAGATAACTCATTCAATGCATAGCATTTGAGCACCTATTATGTACAAATCATGACGCTAAGTGAAACTCAGGACACTTTAAAGATATATAGCCTAAGGATCATTGTTCCTGAAGTAATAAAACCCATATCTATGGAGACAAGACACATTTAATAATTACAATATGAGTAATTTTGATAAGTGATATGCAGATCGTAGAAAGAATTCTTATGAGGGAGAGATCATTTCTAGCTTAGATGATTCAGAAGAGTGTCATGGAGGAGATCACTCCTACCCTGGTCTCAAAGCCAGATGTGGTCTTAAGAGGTGGAGTGTGTTCTAGGAAAGAGGGATTGTTGTTGTTCAGTCGCTAATTCATGTCCAACTCTTTGTGACCCCATAGACTGCAGCACTCCAGGCTTCCCTGTCCCTCACTATTTCCCTGAGTTTGCTCAAACTCATGTCCACTGAGTCAGTAACCCCATCCAACCATCTCATCTTCTGTTGCACCTTCTCCTCCTGCCCTCAATCTTTGCAGCATCAAAGTATTTTACAAAGATTTAGTTCTTCACATCAGGTGGCCAAAGTATTGGAGCTTCAGCATCAGTACTTCCAATTATTCATTGGTGATTCTTCAGGATGATTTCCTTTAGGACTGACTGGTTGAATCTCCTTGCTGTCCAAGGGACTCTCAAGAGTCTTCAGCACCACAGTTTGCAAGCATGAAGTCTTCGACACTCAGCCTTCTTTATGGTTCAACTCTCACATCCATACGTGACTACTGGAAAAACCATAACTTAGATTACAGGTGGTATGGATCAAATAAGACAGCAGGGAGACAAACAGTATGCTGGGAACAGTGAAGGGGCTATCTTCAGATGGTCTTGTTTATGCTGTGGAGGAGAGAAGAAGGAAAAAGAGGAAGTTTCACTTGGGACCATATCCCCAAGAATCCTCAGGGCTCTGCAAAGCAGTCCAGAATCCATTACATAGATGGGAGAAGCCATCTAAGAGAAGTCTCATGGCCAGAGACTGCTGCTGTTGGTTCTTTTGTGGGTAACAGTTCAAATGTGGGCAGGAGGGAGAGACTGATGTGGAGGTTACACTAAAACCCATCCTCTGAATGGGAAAGAAAGAAATAAGGGAATAGCAGTGGAATTTAAAATAAGAGTTGGGAGAACTAGGTAATTCACTGGGTGGGTGGGTTGAAGTATAAGGTAGACTGGAAAGGTCAGCACAAGAGAATAGAGAAACTGGAGCTGTGTAGTCACTGTAGAGGGAAATTAAAGCATTCTGATCAAGCCTGGGCCCATGTTTACCCCCTCAGGGCATGCACAGTGGATTATAAAGCTGATACTTTGTACTCCTCCTTTAAACCAACACCCCAGGCCTGCTTTGGGATTTGTGAAATGCTTATCATCCAGTCCAGGGAGAAGAGCCACAGAGCAGTCCACCACTTTGTAGGATGTCTCCCTCTGCCCTGAGTTTGCTCACAATCCCCAGGCTTGTATTTCTTATCTCTGAATATAACTGTTTCCCTGGGGCTGACTGCAGTCTTTGAAGGCAGAGATGTGCTGTTATCCACATTTTTATCACTACCATCTTGTAGTACAAGTCTTTGTGCTCTGTTTTCTGTGTGTATTTTACAAACACAGCTCTTTTGATTAGTGTATTACAGACAGACTGCCTGTTTTCAGAATGGTTGGCCAAAGACTCCGTCATTTCCAGGGACGTGGGATTATCAGTGCTAAAAATGAAACCATCTTGGACGACACTGGGTGCTCAGTCTCACTTAGTTTAGGGGTTTTGAATAGAGTAATGGAACTGGACCCAGTGGTTGGCAAATACCAGATGAGCAACTGACGCTCATGTTTTTCACAGTCATCCCATCAGGTGTGCCCAGCACATCAGGTGTGCCCAGCAGGTGTGCCATAGGCCAACCCGAGTGAGATGGAGGGGGTGAAAATTAACCCTCAGGCTACCAGCTGACACTTGCCAAGCTTCTGCTGCAATGCATATTCCAGTAGCTAGATGTGCTGAGATGACTGGAGAAGGGCAAGCGGTTGTTTCTGCCCTGAAAAAATCCAGGGGACTAGGTAGGGACATAAAGTTGCACACAAGCAGAAATAATAGAACAATGGAACTCTAACTCATGGAAATTAGATTCTAAGAACATCAAGAAGCCAGAGAAAAGAGAAATCAAATATAAGACCAATGTACACAGCAGCATTATTTACAATAGCCAAGACATGCTGCTGCTGCTGCTGCTGCTGCTGCTAAGTCGCTTCAGTCATGTCCAACTCTGTGCAACCCCATAGACGGCAAACCACCAGGCGCCTCCGTCCATGGTATTTTCCAGGCAAGAGTACTTGAGTGGGGTGCCATTTTCTTCTCCAACCTAAGACATGGAAGCAACCTAAACGTCCATCAATAGAGAAATGGATAGATAAGATGTCGTACATTTAGACAGCAGAATATTATTCAACTGTAAAAAAAGAATGACATAGTGCCATTTGAAGAAACATGGATGGACCTAGAGAGTATCATATTAAGCGAAGTAAGTCAGAAAAGGAAAGACAAATATCATGTAATATGCTTATATGTGGAGTCTAAAATATGACACAGAGGAACTGATTTATGAAACAGAAACACTCACAGGCATAGGAAACAAACTCAGGGTCATCAAATGGGTAACGGGAGGAAGGGCTTCCCTGCGGCTCAGCTGGTAAAGAATCCGCCTGCAATGCAAGGGGCCTAGATTCCATCCCTAGGCCGGGAAGATCCTCTGGAGAGGGGGAAAGACTACTCACTCCAGTATTCTGGCCTGGAGAATTCCATGAACTGTATGGTCCATGGAATCGCAAAGAGTTAGACACTACCAAGCAACTTTCACTTTCACTTTCAGTAGGAGGTAGGATAGGTTAGGAGTTGGGGATTAATGTATACAAAAGTAAAACCACCTTTAGCCAGAATACTGTTCCCCNGTATGGTCCATGGAATCGCAAAGAGTTAGACACTACTAAGCAACTTTCACTTTCACTTTCAGGAGGAGGTAAGATAGGTTAGGAGTTGGGGATTAATGTATACAAAAGTAAAACCACCTTTAGCCAGAATACTGTTCCCCTTCTGATCTTGAGCGTAAGATCAGGCCCTTCCTTGTTTATGAGCAAATCATTTCTAGCTATGTCGAGCAAGAGTGTTTTCCCACTAGAAAGTGTCTCAAATGCACATTGCATCAGTTTCTCCAGATCTCTGAACCCCGAGTCTCACTTGTATCTTCCAATCCAGCAAAAGTTCACATTATCTCAGGTCCTGTGGTGGTTACTTTGCTACGTTGTGGGAGGTGGGGGCCTTTGGCTACATGTGTTGGTAGAGTGACTCTTGAAAGGTATGAATAGAACTTTTTATATGTGGCAGCCAGGTTAGCTCTTGGATATAAATATGAGGTTTCAAGGTTGAATTATCTTTTTATATCACTTTGAGTCTATTTAACAATCTGTGCATGTACATCTACCTTTCTTTTGCTATTTCTGCATAGTTGTTTTCCCCTAGTTGCTTCTTATGTTATGTCAGTCAGTCTTTCTCACTCCTATTAGATTTCATCACACTTTTTATGACCCTGAGCTATCTGCTTGTATTTAAGAATGGAGTGGTTGTAATGCACTGATTGGGGTCTGCATGAAAGGCTGCACTGGGTCTTGAATAGAAAAAACTCCAACTTTATCTTTGAGTCATTCTTCTTGGAATAAGCATATTTCCTAGGAAAGACTTTTCCAATCTCCCTCTTGAAGGGCGGGTGGTTCTGAAAGTCACTCTGGGAAGGAGGATGGATGGGTCTAGTGGTCTGCTGGGGAAATGTTCTTTCAAGTCCTTTTTTTTTTTTTTTTTTTGGTTTGTTTTCCAGTGAATATCCTTGACCCCAGCTGTAGGCATTTCCTTGTCTACCTGTCATAATCCCACCCCATCATAACACTTATTTATTTCTCCAATGCCTACAGGTGACTGAAGTTCTAGAGTACATTGATTGGAAATATTTCCTCTTTCTCTAGGATAGAAATTGTTATGAGGGAATTGTTGCAAAACTGGTTAAGAGAAAGCAAAGGCCTTTGAATGACAAATCTTCAAATTTAGAGTCTGCTTGTATCAGTTGGGATTGCACCTGTGAAACCTACTTGTGAGAGATAATATATTGAGATTCATTGCAAATAATTGGTTCAGATGATTATGGAGGTCTGACACAAGGTGGGCCATCAGAAAGAGTGGCTGGAACTATCAGACATGGCTAACCACAAGAGGAATTTTTTTAAATTAATATTTATTGGAGTATAGTTGATTTACAATGCTGTGTTAGGTTTCGCTGTACCACAAAGCGAGTCAGTTATTCATATACAGACATTCACTCTGTTTTTAGATTCAGTTTCCATATAGATCATCACAGACTGTTGAGTAGCGTTCCCTGTGCTATGCAGTAGGCCTTTATTGTTGTCTGTTTTATAGAAGTGTGTGCAGGGTCAATCCCGACCTCCCAGCTTGTCCCTCCCCACCTTGCTCCTGTGGTGGGCAGAAGTCTGTTTGCTACATCTGTGACTCTATTTCTATTTTGTAGTAAGTTCATTTATACCATTTTTTAAGATTCCACGTATAAGCAATATCATATTTGTCTTTCCCTGTCTGACTTGGGAATCCTTTATTTTCTTTTTATCCCCTCATGTCTTAAAAATAAAGTCCAAATACAGTGTGTTAGTTTCAAATGTACAGCAAAGTGCTTATATATATATGTGTGTATATATATATATATATAGGCCTTCCTTGGTGGGTCAGATGATAAAGAATCTGCCTGCAATGTGGGAGACCCAGGGTCGATCACTGGGTCAGGAAAATCCCCTGGAGAAGTAAATATGCATGTGTGTGTGTGATTTTCAAATTCCTTTCCACTATAGGTTATTGTATGATGTTGTGTGTAGTTCCCTGTGGGGGTGGGGTGAGGAGAGTAAACTAGAAGTTTAGGATTAATATATACACACTGGGTGGGTGAAAGTTGCTGAGTTGTGTCCAACCCTTTGTGACCCCATGGACTGTACAGCCCAGGAATTCTTGAGGCCAGAATACTGCAGTGGGTAGCCTTTCCCTTCTCCAGGGGATCTTCCTAGCCCAGGGATCAAACCCAGATCTTCTACCCTGCAGGCAGATTCTTTACCAGCTGAGTCACAAGAGAAGCCCATCTGCACACTACTACATATAAAATAGACAAACAACAAGGAATACTAGAGAGAGGCTGCAGAACCCCTCTCTCCATAAAGTCTTGTAGCTGATTGCGTCATACCAATCCAGATTATCTAGGACAATCAGTCAACTGATTGTGGATTTTATTCGCAATGACAACATACTTTCACATCAGCACCTGAATCAGTGTTTGAGTGAACAACACTACTATTGTGGTCTAGCCAAGTTGAATCATCAGTAGACCATCTTCCCACCTTCTCTCTGTATTTTTTATTGAAGTAAAATTAGCATAACATAAAGTTAATTATTTTAAAATCTACAGAGGTATTTAGTACATTTACAATATGGAAGTTGACCCTGAACTGACAATCAGTTACTCCGATACCCTCTTCCTCCTTACCCTTCACAATCAGCTATCTGCTTTCTGTCTATATTGACTCACCTATTCAGGATATTTCCTATAAATGACATCATATCATTTTGTGACCTTTTATGTCTGACTTTTTCCACTTAGCCTAGTTTTTGAGGCTCAGAAACATTGTAGCATGTATCAATACCTCTCTCCTTTTTATGACTGAATAATATTCCACTGTATGGTCTTACCACTTTGTGTTTATCCATTAATCTACTGAGTTATTTCCACCTTTTGGCTGTAGTAAATAGTGCTACTAGGAACGTGTATGTACATGCATCCATCTGAATGGCTGGTTTAGATTTTCTTAGGCACGTGTCTAGAAGGGAAACTGCTGCCTTTGAAAAGCAGGAGCAACTCAGGAAATTTTGCAACATGACCTGTGTTCCTTGCACTCTCACCACACTCCTTGTTAATACAAAGACATTTTTAAAGAGGACTCCTGGTGGTATTTATTCTTTTGAAGACCATACCTGTGTGTATCTCTGAGCAGGAAAGCATGCTGCTGCACTTTACCTTGCTAAGCCTCAATTATAGCTTATTTAAAATAAAAACAATCACTGGATGACGTTCCAAAGTCTTTTTGTAATATGTAGTACACGGAGATTATATTAGCAACCAAAGTAGGAACAGGCAGTAGACTCGGAGGCAGAGGAGTGTCTGAAATCACAAGAGCTGAGTTATTCAGCAGATGCTTGAAATCTCTTGGCTGCAAATTCATACTCTTTGAAATGTCAGGGTCTACCAGATGCTCTCTGAAGTTTATTCTAATGTTGAACATTATAGGATTTTGTGATATATGGAAATTTTACAAACTTTGTCTTTCAAAAATCCTAATGTCAAAGTCATTTTTCACACTATTAAAACAAAGCAAACAAAATGAAAGAAAGGCAACTGAAAGTCAATTTTTCTGACCTAAATTGACGAGCTCCTAGGCTTAAGTAAAAATGCTCTTCAATATCTGAAGAAAAGAAAAAGGACACTGAGCTTTATGCTATACTGAGTAAAAACACTGGCATGAATTCAATCATTATATTTAAGCAGAAGTTTGTGTATTTGTATGATATTTAGCATTTTCACTGTTAAGCTTTCCCTCTCCACCTCAGTAGGTGGCACAGTTCCCTTGTACTTTGCTCCGGTTTGTGGAACATGCCCACCTCCTTGGTTTCCTACAACTGTGTTCTGTTCGTTGACTCTTCCCACTGCAGTCAGGTGCTCAGCCCCTGGCCTGTCAGAGAATTGTCGTTTTGTTTTGGAATGTATTGTTACTTCTGGCTACTCTTCAACTTTTTCTTTGTCTTAGTCTGTGTGATTTGGAGTCACATGCCACCGACTTTGGGCTGTCCCAGGTAGCTCAGTGGGGAAGAATCCCCCCGCCAGTGCAGGAACCACTGCAGACACGGGTTCAGTCCCTGAATCGGGAAGATCCTCTGCAGGAGATACGGCAGCCCAGTCCGGTGTTCTTGCCTGGGGATCCATGGTTACAGGGGCATGGTGGACTGCGGTCCATGGGATCGCAAAGAGTTGGATAAAGCTGAAAGTGCTTTATCCATACACGCGTGCGTGTATGTCACCCGTTTTCACTATGGTCTGGATTCTGCAGCGTAATTGCTTTGAGAATCCTTAGGCCTTCTGGATCACAATTCCTAACCCCTAGAACTTTTGTGACATGCCACCTAAAGCTCTTAGTTTTACTTTAGGGGTGGCAGATTGAAGACGTGTGGAACTCATGGTGTTGGGCTTGCCCAGGAGTTTAAAAGGGGGGATGAAGAAGGCTCTCCAAAGAGCTGGGGTCACCAGTAAGACTCGGGACTTCAAGCTTTCTCAGTCCCCTGTGCTGTCTGTCCCTGTCATAAATTCTGTGTCTGAAGATTGCTCAGGACTTCATTACAATCGACTTTATCAGGGGATCATGGCTGAAAACTTCTGTGTGTACCATTTATATACATCTCACATCCTTCTAATTGACTTTTGTGAAATTTTAATACTTGGTAAGACAGTGCTTCCTTTGTGTGAGGTTGGGAAGAAACTTTCAGCTAAGGGAGGCTAGAGGAGGTGTTGGTCTCTTTAGAAATTGGGGATGATGGTTACTTTTGTGTGTCTGCCTGGCTGATCCATTCCATGGCATGGACCCAGACAGTGGGTCAGATATGATTCTGGTGTGTTTGTGAGGTGTTTCTGGAGTAGATGGGCCTTTGAACCATTAGATTAAGTAAAGTGGATTGCCTCATCCAATCAGTTAAGAGCCTGAATCAAACAAAAAGGCAGAGCTGGTTCTAGATCCCTTGTGATTTTCAAATTTGGACGGAAATCTTGGCTTTTTTGCCTCTGGAGCCTCCTGGCTTTGGACTGGAACCACATCATTGGCTTTCCTGTTCTTCCTGTTTGCTGATTGCAGATTTTGGGTTTTTTCAGCTTCCATCATCATAAGAGGCCTTTCTTCATATATATGTTTTTTTCTGGAGAACTGTGACTAACACAGTGAGGGATTGAGTTCTGAAACTGCCCCAAGCCATTTATGCTGCCCTAGGGAGTCAATCAGAAAAATCTTCTTCCTCATGTATAAATGTGATATGAAACTTTTTATCATTTCTTGGGCGCTGCTCCTGGAAGCTCTAAAATTCTACGAGTAACATATATGTTATTAGCAGTTTCAATTTGCATTTCTGCATGTCAGTAACACTAAAAAGCACCAAATTCAAATTTTTCCACTGCTGTCCTTTGTTTCATGGATAAATATCTTCAGGGAGCAAAAGCAATGTAAGAATGCCATCTAGAGCTTCCGTGAACAATGAAGGATGAGTTTAACTTACTTTTATATCTTAGTTAGGGGTCCCACCTCCTTAAATGTCTATAATCTGTATCTGTCATTTGGGAGAGAGCTACTTATTTACTAAGCATCAGTTAGAGACTCATCTGAATAATTGAATGCAGTTTAACTTACATAGATTATAAGAGCAGGAGAGTGCAATGGCCCTTGGGAGAAGACTGAGTCTGAAGCTTGGCTCAAAGATGGTCAGTTAATATCTTAATAATGCCCTAATTTTATCTGGGCCTCCCTTTGTTTTTTTTCTATAATACAGAAATTGTTATTGTTGTTCAGTTGCTAAGTTGTGTCTGATTCTTTGTGACCCCCTAAACTGCAGAATGTAAGGTTTCCCTGTCTTTTGTGATCTCCCTGAGTTTGCCCAAACTCATGTCTATTAAATCAGTGATGCTATCCAACCATATCATTTTCTGTCACCCCCTACTCCTCCTGCCTTCTATCTTTCCATGGTCTTTTCCAATGAGTCGTCTCTGAACATCAGATGGCCAAATACTGGAGCTTCAGCTACAGCACCAGTTTTCCAATGAATATTCAGAGTTGATTTCCTTTAGGATTGACCAGTTTGATCCCCATGCTCTCCAAGGGACTCTCAAGAGTCTTCTCCAACACCACAGTTCAAAAGCATCAATTCTTGGGCACTCAGCCTTCTGTAGGGTCCAATTCTCACATCCATACATGACTACTGGAAAAACCATAGATTTGACTATATGGACCTTTGTCAGCAAAGTGATATCTCTGCTTTTTAATATGCTATTTAAGTTTGTCATCACTTTTCTTCCATGGAGCAAGCATCTTTTAATTTCATGGCAGCAGTCACCACCCACATTGATTTTGGAGTCCAAGAAAGTGAAATCTGACACTGTTTCCACATTTGTCGCATCTATTTGCCATGAAGTAATAGGACCTAATTCCAATATCTTAGTTTTCTGAATGTTTAGTTGTAAGCCAGATTTTTCACTCTCTTCTTTCACCTTCATCAAGAGATTATTTACTTCCTCCTCACGTTCTGCCATTAGAGTGGTATCATCTGCATATCTGAGTTTGTTCATATTTCTGCCGGCAGTCTTAATTCCAGCTTGTGCTTCATCCAGCCCCATATTTCACTTTATGTACTCTGCATAGAAGTTAAATGAGCACGGTGATGATATACAGCCTTGACGTACTCCTTTCCCAATTTGGAGCCAGTCTCTTGTTTCATGTTCAGTTCTAACTGTTGCTTCTTGTCCTGCATACAGGCTTCTCAGGAAACAGGTAACAAAGTCTGGTATTCTCTTCTCATTAAGAATATTCCACAGTTTGTTGTGATCCACACAGTCAAAGGCTTATCATAGTCAATGACACAGACGTAGATATTTTTTTGGGGGAATTCCCTTGCTTTCTATGATCCAGTGTGTGTCGGCAATTTTATCTCTGGTTCCTCTGCCTTTTCTAAATCCAGCTTGCACATCTGGAAGTTCTTGGTTCATGTACTGTTGAAGCCTAGCTTGAAGGATCTTAAGCATTACTTTGCTAGCTTGTGAAATGAGTGCAATTGTTCAGTAATGTGAACATTCTTTGGCAATGCCCTTCTTTGGGATTGGAATGAAAACTGGCCTTTTCCTGTCCTGTGGTCACTGCTGAGTTCTCCAAATTTGCTAGAATAATGAGTAAAGCTCTTTAACAGCACCATCTTTCGGGATTTTAGGATTTGAAATACCTCCACTGGCTTTGTTTGTAGCGATGCTTCCTGGGGCCCGCTCGATTCTGCCCTCCAGGCGCCCGGCTCCGGGCGAGTGATCACACCGTCACAGCCAGATTGGTCATGAAGAGCTTTTCTGTTTGGTTCTTCTTGGTATTCTTGCCGCCTTTTCCTACTCTCTACTATTTCTGTTATGTCCTTGCTATTTCTGTCCTTTATTGTGCTATCTTTACATGAAATGTTCCCTTTGTGTTTCCCATTTTCTTAAAGAGATCTCTAGTTTTTCCTATTATATTGTTTTCCTCTATTTCTTTGCATTGTTCACTTAGGAAGGCTTTCTTATGTCTCCTTTCTGTTCTCCGAACCTGCATCAGTTGGGAATATCTTTCCCTTTCTCCTTTGCTTTTCACCTCTCTTCTTTTCTCAGCTGTTTGTAAGCTTCCTCAAACCCCACTTTGCCTTTTGCATTTCTTTTTCTTGGGGATGGTTTTAATGACCACCTCCTGCACCATGTTATAAACCTCCATCCATAGTTCTTCAGGCACTCTGTCTATCAGATCTAGTCCCTTAAATCTATTTGTCACCTCCACTGTATAATCATAAGGAATTTCATTTAGGTCATACATGAATGGCTTAGTGGTTTCCCCTACTTTCTTCAATTTGAGACTGAAATTTGCAATAATGAATTGATTATCTGAGCCACAGTCAGCTCCAGATCTTGTTTTTCCTGACTGTATAGAGCTTCTACATCTTTGACTGCAAAGGATGTAATCAATCTGATTTCAGTACTGACCATCTGGTGATGTCCATGTGTAACGCCATCTCTTGTTCTGTTGGAAAAGAGTGTTTCCTTTAACTGGTGCATTTTCTTGGCAAAACTCTGTTAGCCTTTGCTCTGCTTTATTTTGTACTCCAAGGCCAAACTTGACTGTTACTCCACGAATCTCTTAACTTCCTACTTTTGCATTTCAGTCTCCTATGGTGGAAAGGACGTGTTTTTTTTTTTTTTTTGGTGTTAGTTCTAAGAGGTCTTGTAGGTCTTCATAGAATCATTCAACTTCAGCTACTTTGGTATTATTGGTTAAGGCATAGACTTGGATTACTGGAAATGGTTTGCTTGGAAATGAACAGAGATCATTCTGTCATTTTTGAGACTGCAACCAAGTACTGCATTTTGGAATCTTTTGTTGACTGTGCGAGTTATCTCATTCCCTCCAAGGAATTCTTGCCCACCATAGTAGATATAATGTTCATCTGAATTAAATTCGTCCATTCCCATCTATTTTAGTTCACTGATTCCTGAAATATTGATACTCAGTCTTGCCATCTCCTATCACATTCCAGGTTCCTATGCAATATTGTGTGTTGTAAAACAGGAATAATAACTGCTATTATCAGGACTGCCCAGATAGCTAAATAATATTGTGTGTGCAGTGTGTGTGTAAGTGCATATATGTATAATATATTTGCATGCACATTGCTTAGGGCACAGTAACTGCCTAATATTTAGGTGCTATACTGAGGCACAGTTATGGAAGGGGAATCTGAAAATGGAAATGATAAAAGGAATTCCCTTGGAATTCAGACCAGAAAGAAAACTTGGCAGATGAGAAACAAAAAGAATAGAATTATTAAATACAGATTTCTTTGTCTTCTCTATCTAGAGAGCTCTTTTCTAAGCTGTGGTATCATATTTTTGATCATGCTGTGTAATACTTTTGTAGTCATATACTCAAGTGATTTTCTATAACACAGCTAGTTTTTATCAATTAAATTAAAAATTTAAATTCTCTTATCTGTTACTGCAAATGCAAACACTTGCTAGAATAACATGATAGTTGGGTGCTTTTCTTTACATGTAAGGCATTTCCTGTTAGTATTTTCTTTTTGCTTTTATTAAAGTATTTGGGTTATTTAACCTAAGATAATATTATCTTCACTGTTATCTCTCTTATTTCTAGGATGAAGGAAATGCATACTTAAAGAGAATTATGTACTGTTATTCTTAATAGAATGACTGAGTTTCAGTCAATTATTATCTGTTGACTCTAACTACCTACCCAACTTTATTCTGTATCTGAATTCCACAAGGGCAGGACTTGGGATTATTAAAAATAATGTATATAGAATTCAGTACAATTGCTTTGCTTTTTGTAGTAGTTCTTTTTATCCTAATTTAAGAGATGAGGAAATTAAAAATCAGTAACTTTTTAAAAAATCTTGTACTGTCCTCTTTATTGCTTTAGACAATAAGCAAAGGTTTATTCTAGAATGATGACTTAAAATATGAGGAGGTCTTTGGTTTTATTAAATATACCCTTGCACAACTTTTCTTTTTTCACTTAACACAGGTACATATTCTTCAATTAAGATTTGGTAACTTGCCCACAGTTATTCCAGAAGACTCTATTGGTTCTCCATCCTATTCTCTTGCCTTTACCACTTCAGTGCAGGTCATTTATAACTTCTAGCACCTGGAATTATTTTGCTGAGGGCTTTCTCTGGCCACTGAAACATGCTTTGCCTATTTACGTCACAAGCTCAAAGTATCAAGGACGTAATGTGTGCGAGCTGGTGTACAAATATTCCAGTTTCTTATCATACATGGGGATAAATCCTGTTTAGATATGTATTCCTCAATGACTCCTAGAATTTTCCTGGCAGGACTAAGTTCTAGTTGCCCTCAGTGCTGGTGGTTTGATTGAAAAAGAAAGAAAACACTTTTCTATTTTCTCTCCCATCCTTATCTTTGCCATCACCCTTTATTTAAAAAATGAGGTTGGCAGCCAGTTAACTTGAAGAGAGGAAGAGAGTTTGACTCACACTTTGCTGAAGTACACTTTGGTATGCTTTGCTAAAGTAACTTAATAAATTCACAGGAAAAAAAATTTCAGAGGTTAAAAAAAAAACACATGCAGAATAGAATTTCAGGGTTCAATCACTGAACACATTTTTTTCAAAAACAGTTTTTAAAATTATAGAATAATTAATTTACAGTGTTGTGTTAGTTACAAGTGTACAGCAAAACTATGTACATATATATCCTTTTCCAAATTCTCTTTCATTGTAGGCTATTGTAAGACATTGAATGCAGTTCTCTGTGCTATGCAGTAGGTCCTTGTATTTATCTATTTTATATATAGTAGTGTGCATATATTAATTCCAAACTCCCATATCTCCTCCCCACCCACCTATCCCTTTTGGTAACCTTATGTTTGTTTTCTATGTCTGAGTCTATTTCTGTTTCATAAATAAATTCATTTATCTCATTTTTTTAGATTCCACATATAAGTAATATCATATGGTATTTGTCAAACACTGAAGTTATTCAAGAAAATATATTGTGTCACTCACTACCTTTGCCACGCCTATCCTCTTTGTCTGATATCAAGCTTTAGCATTTATTGTGAGACCTTGGACAAATTACTTCACATCTCCAAACCTTAATTTCACTTGCCTGTGGCATGAGAATTACATAGTTCTTATTTCATAAAGTTGTTGTGATGTGACCATCACAACACAACCGTTTATCTAACCTGAGCAGAGCAAAGACAGGCACATAGTGGATGTCTTAGGGGTGTTGGCAGTTACACAAGCAGATGTAGTGCCTGGCAGTCCGAGAATGAGAGCTGAGGCCGGGTTCGAATCCTAGCTCCATCACTTATTGGCTGTTCCTTTGTATCGTTTAACCTCATTAGTCTCCATTTTCTCACCTTTGAAATGGGCATAGTGACACAGAAAATGAAGTGTTATAAGGCAGTTAAAGCAGCACTTGGCACTTAATAAGCAACCCTTTCATAATGAGTGCTATAGAAGTTGCCCTTGCTTTATACGGTATGGCAGAACCGAAAAAGTGACCACACAAATTGAAACTGGGAAAAAACATCTTAATGTCATGAGAACGTAGTACCCTGCAATCTAAAATATCAGACACACTGAGAGTTAGGGTATTTCATAGGCTTGCCAAACAAAACCCTCAAGAAGCATGTGAGGAGTGTTTGCCTTCTAGCTGTGTGGCTGAGTGTGGAGGGCGCATCTTTTCTCTGCCTTGGTGAGCTGTCATAGTGCTTTTTAAGTTTGAATCAGCTTCTGACAGCTCATCCTTTGTGCTTTCAATGTCGTGAGATGTCTTCGAGAGCTCCTTTGATGTGAAGTTCTCTGCTGGCATCACTCCCTCTGGGACACTGTCGTTCTGTTTGTCCTGAACCACCTCGTTGACATCGATTCCCATCACCTTCGCTAATTTCCTGTGGCTGCAGGTCTACCGTCGTTCAAACGCGGTCAGTATCAGCATTTCCATGGTCAGCTCTTCTGTAAACCCATTCACATTTGAGTTTCACTTACCTTGTTCTCATTTTCTGCTTCTTTGCCATAAAATCATCTTGTTGACCAATGCCCTCTTTTGGTTACCTATTTTATTTTTTGTAAAATGTCACATGGATTTATTACTGAGATACAAAGAAGCAACACAACTATGCACTTTGCTGCCTGTGTATTACCTAAATAAGCAGCGGCACAGTGGCCAAGTCACCTGCAGGCTTTGAAAGAAATAATGTGATTGGTTACTAACCTTGATGTGTATGTGTATTTATGTATTAATTTGTGGGCTGAAGATCTAGCAGCAGAATTTGAACTTTATGCAATTACTCATGCTTAAATTATAGTCACTGAAACTTAAATCATGTTGTTGAACGACTGCTGTTATTTAAATCATGGTAACTGAGATTCATGCATTTTAGGCCTGGGCAAAGTGGAGACTGTTTACAATGGCTAACATTATTAAGTAGCAATATTTAAATAAGAAAATCATGATTGTCTTATAGTAACTAAAATGTTAATACCTGAACATGTTTTGAATGTGAAGTGTAGAACCACTTTAGCACTCTCAGAGTGTTCTTATGTTTATTGTTTTCCTACTGGTACATTAACAAACTTAAAAGCAGCATAAAGTTATCTTATAATCTTGAGGTTAGAAGTCTTAAGTGGGATTTGTGAGGCTACAATTCAGGTGTTAGCAGAGCTATGCTATTTTTGGAGGCATCAAGGGAGAAGCTGTTTCCTTTCTGTTTCTTGTGTACAGTGGTTACTTGCACTCGTTGGCTTGTAGCCCCTTCCTCAAATTGCTAGAATCTCTTACTGTTGTCATCGAATCTCCTACTTCTGGCTGGCTTTCTTGCCTGCATTTTAATATGGATCCTTGTGATCATATTGAGTATAATGTAACTCATGCTAATCGTATTAGCAAAATCTCCTTTGCCAAGTAAAGTAAAATATTCACTTGTTCTGGAAGTTAGGACATGGACATGTTTGGAAAGAGAGAGCTTATTCTCTGCTACACCATGTGTCTTGTAAACCAAATGTCGGGGCATACACAATGACCAATTTTACTCATAAGGAATCTGAGGCTTAGAGAGATGAAGGGGCTGCTTTATGAGCATCATGTTAGAAGTCTTTGAATAGTTTTCATTTAATGTAAAATTTACCAATTATATGTTGGATAATAATCTATACACACAAAGACAAATATGCCTTCTCTCCTCCTCCAGGCCTGGGAGCAGAACAGAAAGGTTAGTTTCCCAGAAAGATCAGCTGCCAGGCAAGGACCAGTCAGTGCTATACACATAGAACTGCTAGGACTTGGAGTTCAAGACTGTCTCTGCCTCTGTACATAATGTGCTGCTTTCCCCACCTCCAAATCCACACCTTATCCCATGAGATTTGAGAACGGCCCCTCCTCAAAGAAGTTTTCTGTACCCACCATATTCTGATTTATCTGTATTTGTTGACTGCCTAAAATGACAAGATGAGCCATTTTGTAAAGATAAACAAGTTGGGG
This sequence comes from Alces alces, assembly GCA_015832495.2. Classification (NCBI taxonomy): domain Eukaryota; kingdom Metazoa; phylum Chordata; class Mammalia; order Artiodactyla; family Cervidae; genus Alces; species Alces alces. The sequence continues at coordinate 2,237,449 of JADEYB020000002.1, read as the reverse complement.
GTTTGAGTGTTAAGCTCTGTGATTCAAAGGTAAGTATGCACATAAGGAAAAAATAAATAATGGAAGTGCTAGGAATTTCCACTACAGTGACTTTGAATTTCTCTGATATTATTTTCCTCATGTGCATAGTGGGTATGATGCCACACTGCTGTCTTTTCCAAGTCTTAAATCTAGTGTGTGCCCTTCACCTAATACTTCACCACTTAGTCTATGATGCTCAGTAATCAATATCTCCTATTATATTTATGGGACAGTACTTCTAAAGTCTTTCCGAGTGATATATAATATTGTCAAGAAGTATGAGGCCTGTGATACAGATAAGTACAAGAATAGATGATAATTGGCACCACACACACATACAAAGAGTAGCACTAAATATAATTATCACCAGCAGGGACATTTTTGCCTATGGCCGATCTCTATTCAATTCCTAGAGAATAGCACATTTTCTTCTCATACAGGGCAGCCAAATTTTGGTCATTCAATGTAGACATGGGGATTTTTGCAAAGGTCCATATATGACTCATCAAAAATAACTTTTTAAAACTGAATGTGTGTATGGAGGGAGGTGGATACACACAGTTTAAAAGGTAGTTATTTTTGAATGCCTCTCTTCCTTTCTTTCCTTGCCTCTCTTTCTCCCTCCTTTCCTCCCTCCTCCCTTCCCTCCCCTTCCTTCATCCCTTCTTTCCTTCCAGAGTTTGGCTTGTATGTATGCAGCTGACAGTTTGATTGCCTACCAAACATCCATTTTGACTTATTTTTCCCTTTCTAACTCAGTTCCAATTTTATTTAAATATTTATGCTCCTTGAAGAATTCATGTGCTCCAGGAAAGGGTGTCAACATCTGCAATCCCTGAAGATTCCTACACTGGTCTGAGCCAGTGGTTCTCAAAGTTTGGTCTAGTGGTCACTGGGAGGGTGGAATCCTGAGACCCTTTCAGGAAATCCACAAAGTCAAAGTTATCTTCATTTTGATAATAGATATTAATTAACTTTGTCACTCTTGTCTCTTACACGTACAGAATGGAGTTTTTCAGAGGCTCCAGGATATGTAATAATATCACCACTTGGTCAATTAATGGCATATGTACTATGGCTTCTTTTTAAATAAATGTTTTTAGTTTTTAATTTTTAACACAATGGATATTGACATATACAAAAAAAATATAGGTATCCAAAATCTCTTCAAGGTTTTTAATACAGAAAATGGATCTGGAAACTGAAAACAGGTCTTGAAAACTGCTGATCGAAGCAAATGATTATGGTCCCTCTCTGTTGCCAGTGATTGGAGTAGCACAAACCTGGAACACAGTGTGGCTAATTAGAAGTCTGCAGGGTTGTTGTGTGTATGTGGTTCTGAGAAAGGATTCTCCATTCTCAAAAAGAAAAAAAAAAAAAGCACAAAATTGAAGCAGCTTTTGTTTATGTATTTATGTATTGCTTCTGGACATCATTGCATCTAGATGAGATACCTGGAACTGCACAACCCCTGGTTCCAGCCTGAATATGAGATAGCCACACAGGATAAGCCCTGAAACTCCATGCTCAGAACTCGCCTTATCTCTAAACTTCCTATTATTTGAGACAGCTTCCCTGTAATGTTTAAGTCTCTGCAAATTGGATTTTCTGTGACCTCCAGCACCTCACAAAATATATATTATGCCTACCTCTGTAAACAAAAAAGAAAGAAAGAAAGAACATCAGATCTCTGGAGGTGCTCGGTGTGGCTTGTACTCTTTTGGTACTTTTAACTTCACAGATAGCAATTCCATAACAGAGCAGAACATATTTCTTTAAGTTATTTTTGGACTCTGTTAAAAGACTCTCTTTTGGGACGTGTAGGGTTCTAGTTTTGCTCATTTCCTTGAACAGAGTAAACAACAGAGATATGAATCAAGACATGTGAATTGTCTGGTTCTGGGGCCACATCAAATAAATAATCAACATCTGAGGATGATTTTTTTTTAATTTTCCAGTTACAAAGGAATGAGTTTTTATGTCAACTTGAGCATTCCAGTCTTAAACTCAGAAAAGTGATTTTTCTGTAGAAAATAAGCAGAATTGGTATTGGGTGTAATATCTAGAAGTTTAAAATTTGGATATATTGCTAAAGTCTTACTTATCCAGGACTCACTGTCATATATCCATAGAGATGCCTTTATGTAATGCATGCAACTAAGGAACCCAATTAAAAAAGTGAAAAATGTAATTTAGCTTGTGAGATGTTCACTGGAGATAATGAATTCTCAAATGGCAGACTTTTTGTTGACTGAATCACCTTGGTTATTTTTATGTTTCTTATATTAGCATATATCATCTGTTTATCTTCTGTCTATTTATCTATAGATATATATTTTTACTTCAAGAAAAGTAATGCAATACCTATTATATGCCAGGTCCTGTACAATTCAGACTCATTTAATCATCCAAAAGATGTTTAGCAACCTCTATGCCCAAAATAATATGTTAGTATATAGCATCTCTGACTCAATGGACATAAATTTGACCAAACTCTGGGAAATAGTGAAGGTCAGGGAGGACTGGCGTGCTGCAGTCCATGGGGTCACAGTCAGACATGATTTAGTGACTGAAGAGCCACAACACGTAGTTAGTGGTAAACAAATAAAGGCATTTTTATCATAAAATAGATGGTCTGGAGTGGTACCTGACAGGTGAAGCAATGTTATACACAAAATTGCAAAGTTTGATGCAATTAATTAAAAAGGAAGTCAGCTGCTTCCAAATGTGCTGGAGATTGAGAATTGCAGAAGGAGTATGTGCAGAAGGAGTATTGGGTGTTTAAGTATGTCTTCGCTGAGGAAGGGGCTTTCAGTCTGGGACCCAAAGGTAAGGAGTCTGTCATGCAACATTTATAGGTGTCTCCTTGGCAGTGGGGTCATGAAGAAAATAGAAACTGGGATGTGTAGCAATCCAATTTACATGGTCACTCTGGTTCCCTAAAAGCAGTTTATTTAATTTTAGATAACAAAGTACTGAGAATAATGAAAAGAAATATTTGATGAGTACCCTTGGAAGAGCTGCAAGAGAGAATTCCACATAATGTGTTGTGAATGTGATTATAAAAGTAAATAAACTAAATGCTTATAAGTGGCCAGAATAAAGAAGTTTGAAATATATCTAAATATCACTGATCAGGTTGCATTATTGTTGATATTTGGAAACATTTGTTTCTTAATTATTCATTCATTTTTAAGTTTACGAAACACGGTGTCTTAGATGTGGTGTCCTAACTGGGTGAAGAGAAAAGGACAGTGTACCCAAAAGCAAGAAGTTGCCAACCTAGTTGGAAAACAGACTTGTAAACATAATGGTGGAATCTAAGAAGTGTTATAGAAGTAAGCAAATGCCTTGGGAACATGGAGAAGGACTTACTTAACTCAACTTGGTCCCTCCCTGTCTTTTCAGCATCATCTTTTTTCTTATTCTAAGGCAGAGTTAACTTAATTTTTTAATGTTTGAAATGTGATGGTCTTTCTCACTCTAGACTTTGTACAGGCTTTGCTTGTATCTGGAACACTCTGCCCACCTTTTCATTTATGCTTGTTGTTTATTTGTCACCTAGTATATTTATTCCAAGCCATCTTTTCTAAAGTACTGTTTCTCAAAATGTGGTTCGTGAACCATCTGTATCATAATTGTCTAGGAATGTACCTTAAAAATGCAAATTATTTTGTACCTCCACACCAGACCTACTGAATGAGTGGAGATCTAAAGATAGACATTTTCATACATATTCCTGGAACTTTATTTTACAAACTCAATTTGATCCCTGCTGCCCTAGATTGTGTCAGGGGTCTCGTCCGTACTCCCAGAGCCATAAGCATCTCTCCCTCCATAAGACTTTTGCCTGAAATCATTGCTGAAATCATTCAGTTAATCCTCCAAAGTGACTGAAAGCTCATAGAGATAAGGAAAATGTCCTCTAGCTGACAATTGTAAGCTGACAATTGTCTCACAAGGAGCGTGGATCTCATAGGTGGCTAATAAATAGATGTAGGTCTTACAAAGAAGGAGTGGATATTACCCAGGTAGTTAAGGGACAGAAGAGCCTTACAGGCAGAGAGAGCATGTGCTACTATTCGGGGAAGAAGGAGACGTTCAGTTCTGTGTAGCACAGATGGGGTTGGATGGGTGCATGGGATTTAGCTGATGAATGTTTCTAAGTTATGCTTTGGGGTTGAGGTTTCTTTTCACTTTATCAACAATCAATGAAACCTATAAATCCCACTCCTGGGCATATATCTGGAGAAAGCTATAATTCAAAAAGACACATGTACCCCAATGTTCATTGCAATACCATTCACAATGGGCAGGACATGGAAGAAACCTAAATGTCCATCAACAGAGGAATGGATAAAGATGTGGTACATTTATACAATGGAATATTCAGTTCATTTCAGTTCAGTTCAGTCGCTCAGTCATGTCCAACTTTTTGTGACCCCATGAATCGCAGCACGCCAGGCCTCCCTGTCCATCACCAACTCCCGGAGTTTACCCAAACCCATGTCCATTGAGTCAGTGATGCCATCCAGCCATCTCATCCTCTGTCGTCCCCTTCTCCTCCTGCCCTCAATCCCTCCCAGCATCAGGGTCTTTTCAAATAAATCAGCTCTTCTCATCAGGTGGCCAAAGTATTGGAGTTTCAGCTTCAGCATCAGTCCTTCCAATGAACACCCAGGACTGGTCTCCTTCAGGATGGACTGGTTGGATCTCCTTGCAGTCCAAGGGACTCTCAAGAGTCTTCTCCAACACCACAGTTCAAAAGCATCAATTCTTTGGCGCTCAGCTTTCTTTATAGTCCAACTCTCACATCCATACATGACCACTGGAAAAACCACAGGCTTGACTAGATGGACCTTTGTTGACAAAGCAATGTCTCTGCTTTTTAATATGCTATTCAGGTTGGTCATAACTTTCCTTCCAAGGAGTAAGTGTCTTTTAATTTCACGGCTGCAATATTACCCAGTCATAAAAAGGAATAAAATTGTGCCATTTGTAGAGTCATAGATGAACCTAGAGACTGCCAGTAGAGATTGAAGTAAGCCATAAATAGAAAAAAAAAATCAATTGTAATGCATATACGTGGAATCTATAAAAATGGTATAAATGAACTTATTTTCAAAGCAGAAATAGAGACACAGGCATAGACAAAAAAAGGTGTGGGCGCTGAGGAGGACAGGGGATGGGATGCGTTGGGGGAAAGGGCCTGACATAGATAAAGCAGGTGTAAAACAGACGGCTGATGAGAAGCGGCACAGGGGCCCCACCCAGAGCTCTGCCGTGGCCCAGCTGAGGATCCGTCCAGAAAACAAGGGGCGTATGTGCACATGTCGCTGGTTCACTTCACTGTGCCGCAGAAACTAACAACACTGTCGAGCAACTTACGTTACACTAAAAGTTAGTTTTAAAATCCTACATAGAAGTATTGAACATGGCATGACAGAAAGAAATGAGGACACACTATAAAAGACCTAGATATCAGATCTGAATTGGCCGTGAACTAGGTAACTTGCTTTAAACAATTACTTGACCTTGTGTCTTAACATTCCTAACTGGTAATTGGGTATAATTATCTTACATTTTCTTATTACAAAAGGATGAATATTTGTTAATACACAGGGTGTATGTATGTACATACCATGAAAAGCAAAAAAAGCATTAAGTAAATACCAAGTATTTTTTTTTCCAAGTATTTTTTTTAATACAGTTTGACATTCCTCTTTCAGAATTAAAAGCTTTATCTGAGAGACATGGTTTTTAGACTCTGGATAATCTCTGATAGCTAAATTTTCAGACTGTTTCTCTCTTACCTGAAAGCCACTTTTTAGTACTCTTGAGGGAAAAACTCTTTACTTGTATATACTACTTATATTTTTCATTAACATCAGTTTCTTTCTTTATGTTTTGTGAAGGTACAGCATTTTAGCCTCATAAGCCCAGGTTGTGTGGGTCTGCATGACCTGTATTTTGACACTTCATGATTCGAATGTCTTCTATGGCTTTTGACATATAGCAAATGTACTTCATGATTCAAATGTCTTCTATGGCTTTTGACATATAGCAAATGTCATGATACATCCTACGGCAATGTCTGTTTTTAGCAAATTGCTGATCCCTTTTTTTTTTTAATATTAAGAAAAAAACCCCGAAAAAACAACAAAAAAAAACCACCTGCCTTGTTTGACTCTATCACTCTCTTAATGTCAAACAATTGTGACTGTCCAAAGTGCTGCACTTTCTGGGACTAAAATTGGTTCTGTGCTGTTTTCCTTGGCATCACAAAAATCTACTTGTTTCAGCAGAGGGCCATAGATTTGCTTTGAAGAAAGGCGTGCTTGCAAATTAATGTAGATAGTCAAATTTTTAGATGCTTAAAGAAGTTAGTCTATAATAACTTAACCAACTGAGTCATTCAAAGTTTTAGTACTACATTTATTAAGTCATGCATCAGTATGAAGTGGAAATTTAGTCTTTACAGCAAGCACATAAGAATTTACACCTTAGTTTTCTCATGTAAATGCATTATTACTTGGGCATGTTGAGGGTCATTGAATGTAGACAAAGGAGTTTGGAACTCTTTGGATAAGTAATAGGAATAATAATAATAAATGCATATAAAGGAACTGAGCTAGAATTCATACTTATTATATTTATTTCATCACAATTAATGTGGTCACTACTATTTATCACTAATTTACAGTGGAAAAAAACTGAAGCTTAGAAATGAGAAAATACAAGTCATATGTTCAAGGGCGTAATTCATCAGCTCAGGCTACCTCCAACCTGTGCAAGCTGTCAGCACACCATGATGCTTCTACACTAGTATTTGAGGGCAGGGAGACAAACTCTAATAAGAATCAGACACACTATTTCAGTGATATTTAAAGTGTATTAGGAGGTAGAAACAATGTCAGCTTCAAATTAGAAGTTTTGAAGATTTTTCTTTGTAAGATATTTATGGTTTTTCAAGGTGGTGGTATATATTATATGAAGACCAACCTTTCAGTTCTTGATTAGGTGGGACTTTTATATATGAGCAGAAAACCTTGGGAATAATGAGAAAGAGGAGTGGCATTTTCCCATGGTAGAGCCTTTCTTTGCAATCCCGTTCTACCACTTCTGAGAAGCTGCCTTCACTGTGAAGTTTGTCTTCCATATTTATTCTGTAGCTCAACCCACACAGTAATCCCCTTGCCTAATTCCTTATAACTTGAATATGACTGTAATCTGAAAATTGAATAAAATGACTTAAGGATTGGATTATTTTTTTTAATTTTATTTTAATTGGAGAGTAATTACAGTATTGTGATGGTTTCTGCCATACATCTACATGAGTCAACCATAGGTATACATATGTCCCTTCCCTCTTAAAACGCCCTCCTACCTCCTTCCCATCCCACCTTCTAGGTTGTCACAGAGCACCAGCTTTGGGTTCCCTGCATAATTCAGCAAATTCCCACTGGCTCTCCAATACATGGGCTTCCCAAGTGGTGCTAATGGTAAAGATTCCACCTGCCAATGTAGGAGACATAAGAGACATGGGTTGAATCCCTGGGTCAGGAAGATCCCCTGGAGGAGTGCATGGCAACCCACTCCAGTATTCTTGCCTGAAGAATCCCATGGACAGAGGAGACTTCAGTCCATGGGGTCACAGTCAGACATGATTTAGT
>JADEYB020000002.1:2184159-2214969 GCA_015832495.2 Alces alces | reverse complement strand
ATGGTAATGATGACCCTATATGTGAGACAGCAAAAGAGACACAGATGTAAAGAACAGAATTTTGGACTCTGTGAAAGAAGGCGAGGGTGGGATGATTTGAGAGATTAGCATTGAAACATGTATATTGCCTTATGTGAACTAGATCGCCAGTCTAGGTTCGATGTATGAGACAGGGCGCTCAGGGCTGGTGCACTGGGACAACCCTGAGAGATGGGATGGGGAGGGAGGTGGGAGTGGGTTTCAGGATGGCAGACACATGTACACCTGTGGCTGATTCATGTCAGTGTGGCAAAGACCACTGCAATATTGTAAAGTAATTAGCTTCCAATTAAAATAAATAAATTAATTTAAAGAAAGAAAACAAAAGAAAAGACAGTGATGGTTTATCCCCTGTAGCCTCTAATAAAAAAATGCAAATTGACAGCACCTTGATTTTAGCCCAGTGGGAACCAGTATCAGACTTCTGCAGAGCTGTAAGACAAAGCATGTGTTGTTTCATGCTAAGTTGTTTAAATTTATGCTGCTGCTAATTTGTTACAATTTCTCTGCTCTTTTCCAGTAGCATATTGGGCACCTATTGACCTGGGGAGTTCATCTTTCGGTGTCACAGCTTTATGCATTGTCATTCTGTTCATGGGGTTCTCAAGGCAAGAATGTTGAAGTGGTTTGCCATTCCCTTCTACAGTGGACCACATTTGTCAGAACTCTCCATCATGACCTGTCCATCTTGGGTGGCCCTACATGACATGGATCATGGTCTCACTGAGTCAGACAAGGCTTGTGATCCTTGTAATCAAGTGCTTCAAGATGGCAGAGTAGAAGGACACACAGTCATTTTCTCCTGTGCGTGCCAGGGAGTCTCCAGCGGCAACAGACTGGTTCCATGTTGGGAAAGGAGTATGTCAAGGCTGTATATTGTCACCCTGTTCATTTACCTTCTGTACAGAGTACATCACGAGAAATGCCAGGCTGGATGAAGCACAAACTGGAATCAATATTGTGGGGAGAAATATCTGTAAACTCAGATAGGCAGATGACACCATCCTTATGGCAGAAAGTGAAGAGAAACTAAAGAGCCTCTTGATGAAGGTGAAAGGGGAGAGTGAAAAAGCTGTCTTAAAGCTCAGCATTCAAAAAACAGATGGCAAATAGATAGGGAAACAATGGAAACAGTGACAGACTTTATTTTCTTAGGCTCCAAAATCACTGCAGATGGTGACTACAGCCATGAAATTAAAAGATGCTTGCTCCTTGGAAGAAAAGCTATGACCATCCTAGACAGCATATTAAAAAGCAGAGACATTACTTTGCTGGCAAAGGTCTGTCTAGTCAGAGCTATGGTTTTTCCAGTAGTCATGTATGAATGTGAAAATTGGACCATAAAGAAGGCTGAATGCTGAAGAATCGATGCTTTTGAACTGTGGTGTTGGAGAAGACTCTTGAGAGTCCCTTGTACTGCAAGGAGATCCAACCAGTCCATCCTAAAGGAGATCAGTCCTGAATGTTCATTGGAGGGACTGATGCTGAAGCTGAAGCTCCAGTACTTGACCACATGATGCAAAGCGCTGACTCATTAGAGAAGACCCTGATGCTGGGAAGGATTGAAGGAAGAAGGAGAAGGGGATGACAGAGGATGAGATGGTTGGATGGCATCACTGACTCAGTGAACATAAGTTTGAGAAAGCTCTGGGAGATGGCAAAGGACAGGGAAGCCTGGTGCTGCAGTCCATGGGGTAGCAATGGAGTTGGCCATGACTGAGTGACTGAGCAACATCAACAATAATCTGTTACAACAGCCACATTAAATTAATACACATAATTTCTTTTATTCTCCTGTAAGATAAGAGGTATGATAAATTAGTGAAGTTTACATGGGCATTCCTCAGGAAGGAATAATAAGGTCAAAAGGAGAAATAGCACTGTTAAGGGATATTAGTTTCTCATTTTCCTCTATATGTCCACTATATATCTTCCCTAAATGTGGCCAACAAAATGCTTATTTGGTGTTCCCTGGAGGCACACTTTGACCACTTATGAATGGAAGTAAATTATAATTAATCTGATTGAGAGGAAAGTCCTTGTCGTCTTCCAGAAAATAAGCATATTATCATAGTAAAATAACTATTTGAACCACCTAGTTCTATTGAAACTGTTACGCTTTAAAAGAGGGGGAGAAGTTCATCCTGCATTGTCATTTCATGCAATTGCATCACAGAAATTTGTTCAAATTATCCTTATTAAAATAAAGAAATGGCATACTGAGTAATATTACCACAAATCTTGAAGAAAATGAGACATTTGATCTTGCCATGATTCATAAATGATTGCCTCATTATCTTTTATAAAAACTCAAAGATGCTTTGGGAGATTGAGTGCTGTCATAGAAAATTCATGCTCACCAGTTAGTAATAAGGAACAGAACTAAGCATGTAAAAATCTTGAATAGGTCAGCCTATTAGTGTATGAAAATGTGTTTGTGTACAGTGCATACAAACTGCTGAAAACACGAAACATGACGTACTTCTGAGAGGATCACTTTGCACTTCCTATCTCTCTGCCTCATTTCACTTTTTTTCTTACTATCTTTTGAGTGAAGTATGTAATGAGCATTGTAGCATGCTTGAATTAATCATCAGCATCCATAAATAAATTGTGATGGAGATAATGATCTAAATTCTGTAACATAAAACATCTAGAGTGTAGAGGAGATTTATTAAGTGTTCATTACAGTTCATAAAATACTTGAATGAAAATTTAGAAGTTTGAAACATTATCTCAAAGCAAGATAGCCCAAGCAATTTTCTGTGATATGTGGTAGATGTATTGCACTTATATTTCGGGTAGACTTTCAAGAAAGTAGATGAAGAGAGAGAAAGGACAATTTCCTTTATTCAAACAATGAAAAGTCACTTTCTGTAATTTCAGACATTACTTAGCACAGAGGTGGAGCAGTTTTTTGTTTTTATTTGTTTTTTTTTTAACTAACTGTTTTTCACATTGCAGAGAATCTTGGATTGGATCCTGAAGTTGCTAAAGCCAATGCCCTGGGTTTTGTTGGGTGTCTGGCCTCAGTCCAGTACAACCATATTACACCACTGAAGGCAGCCCTGCGCCATTCTACCACTGCACCTGTAACCATCCAAGGGGTCTTGACAGAATCCAGCTGTGCCTCTTTGATGGATTTGGATGTGAATGTGGTGACCACGGTGCATTCCTCATCAGGTGTGCAAGAAAATACTCTGTGAAACTCCTCTCACCAGTGCTACTTTGATGTCTTCAAGAAGCTTCCAGCCTAAAGGCTAACGTGAACCAATTCCTTACCTTGTATGATTACAGGCAGTTAAGAATTATAACTGGTCTCTTAGATTGATATTTAATATGTTTAAATAATCCTGTTTCTAATACAGAGCTTCTCAGGTGGCTCAGTGGTAATTTGCCTGCCAAGCAGAAGACCCAGGTTCGATCCCTGGGTCAGGAAGATCCCCTGGAGAAGGAAATGGCTACCCGTTCCAGTATTCTTGCCTGGAAAATCCCGTGGACAGAGGAGCCTGGCAGGCTACAGTCCACAAGTCGCAAAAAGAGTTGGACAAGACTTAGCTACCAAACAACTTCTAACATAATGAGTAGTTAGAAATGCATACATATATGTATGTGAGTGAGTGAGTGAAAGTCACTTAGTCATGTCTGACTCTTTGCTACCCCATGGACTATAAAGTCCATGGAATTCTCCAGGCCAGAATACTGGAGTGGGTAGCCTTTCCCTTCTCCAGGGGGATCTTCCCATCCCAGGGATTGAACCCAGGTCTCCCACATTGCAGACAGATTCTTTACCATTTGAGCCACAAGGAAAGTCCAAGAATACTGGAGTGGGTAACCTTTTCCTTCTCCAGCAGATCTTCCCAACCCAGGAATTGAACCAGGGCCTCCTTCATTGCAGGTGGATTATTTACCAACTGAGCTATCAGGGAAGCCCATATATGTGTGTAGGTATATTTATTTTTTCACTACTGTTTAAAGTGGCTACTGAGCTGAGGATTGAAGAGTTTAGAGGACAGGAAGGTAAGCTGGTCTTTGAACTAATAAAATTCATGTGATTAAAATCAACCCTCCTTAATAATAAGAAAGCCCCATGGTACTATCATCCATACATCTTCTCTTACTTTACCACTCCCTGAAATACCTTTTCTAGCTTTCTTAGTCACCATCACCCTAGGTGTCTAGGAGTATTCTTAGGATTTAATTTAGTCAGGTATGCTCATCAATTGCCAAATAAGTTATGAATTATGAGCAAAGAAAGGGCAAAGAGTTTTTCTGCTACCTGCTTATCACTGATCTTGGTGTTTACTTGGCAGAAGTCAGGTATGTACCCTAGAAAAATACATAAATGTGACACTTGGCTAGCCTTGATTTGTGTTCTGAATCTTCCAATGCTACACTATGAAGCAGCTTACTTTGGTATCTGTGAAAACGGGAAAAACAATAATCATGTTGGAGTCATTTCCAGAGAATTAAATGATACAGCAGTACTAATGACAGGTGCTGTATGTCCTGAAACTTTTACGTGCACTACATGGACACCTCTAGGATCATTAACCCCTTTTACCACCTTTGCAGGTTGTTGTTTAAACTGTGTGTAGTTCAGTGTCACCAGACTGATAAGTGTCAGAGAGAGGGTCAGAACCCAGGCCTAGGTGCCTTCAGACTTGATGCTCTTTTTTAAAAAAAAAATACCATATACGTTAGTATACATCTAGTAAAACCCTCTGGTGAGCGTTTCCTGGGTGTGTTAATGCACAAATACTTTTGTTCTTTCCTGCCAATGAACTCAGAAATCTCTTGTAATTAAAGAAACCTCTGAAGCAGAGGCAAGTGTGATTGAGGGAAGAAGGTGTTGTCAAGTATAGAAACTGTCCAGCAAAGCAGAAGGGTAGGCTGAGAGGTTAGCACATCAAAAGTAGGCTGAGAGGTAAGCAGTAGACTAAAGCAGACATGAGTATAATACCCCCATCAATTTATTTAACCCCTTATATTACAGCTTATATAGAATCTAACAGAGTCATGCAAGTATGGGGTATAAGCAGAGTACTTCAAATACTCTGTTTTGGTTTATTTTTTCTGTATATGCTTGTTTGGGTTCCTTCCAAAATGCCAACTCCCAGCTCTCTGAGATCACCTGGTCTAACCCACAGGTGTGTCATCTCAACTGCACATTATAGACCTCCTGCTAGGACTTTGAGTGTCTTTTACTCCTTTCAGATCTTTTTGGGAAGACAGATGAGCGGGAACCACTCACCAACGCAGTGCGAAGTGACTCAGCCGTCATTGGAGGTAAACCATGCTTTGTGGCTGAAAGCAGAACAGACATAAGTGATTCTGTGCTCTGGAGGAATTGTCTGAATTCTTCCTCAATTGTGGCCATCCAGCACCCAGAGCCCTGCATGATCTGCAAGAATGTGAGCCTTTTCATGAATAGTCACAATGCCTTGATGATCAAAGACACCCTCCCCCCAGGCCAGGTACTAGGAGCTCCATGGAGTCTTCCTTCCCCTCAACCACCAGGCAGCTGAGCACAGTCAGCAGCTGGATAATTTACCTCCAGACAGGCAGCACGCATCCTGTCGATCTCATCCAGTTGCCATTTTTCCTAAAGCAGGAAGCAAACCAATAAAACCACATATGGGAAGAAGCCACGTTGGCACAGACAGATGGCAAAGCCATCATCCTGTCGGTTTTCTCCATCGAGTGGATCAAATGAGCAGAGTGAAGCCCACAGGACTGTAGTTTCCAATCCAGCAGCACATATGGCTATAGAGGCAGATCTTGTCTGCTCTGCTGTGAACCCCGCCTTCCCTTCTCCCTGACGTCTCCATTTTCTCCCTGCCTCTTGGTCTCTCCACTTTGCATTCTTCCTCAGCTTGGCTGATACCTCCAGGATCTTGATTTGTCCATCTGGGCCTTACAACACAGAATGACTCCCAAACCTTGTTTAATGGAAGATGCCTGTGAGAGACTGAATTCATTTCCATCTGAGAACCAGGGTCCTCACAGCACCCCTATCTCTGCCTTCTGGCAGGCTAGATGAGCTGTTCCACACCAGATGGAGTTTGCTCTTAAAAATCAGCAGTAACCATTTATTTAACATTTCTGGAATAAGCCCCATTACCGGTCAGGACCAGCACTAAGTATAGAAGTAGGATGATGAAAAACATGGACGCTACCCTGTAAGGCCTCACAGCTTGGCCGGGGTCGGGTGGGATGGGGTGGATAAACAGGTAACAACAGAACCAGTGAGTAGTGTTTTAAAGAAGGCAGGGCAACTGGCAAGGGGAGCCCAGAGGTGCATAATCACAATAAGATTGTGAGGAAAACACACACACACATACACACAACACTTCCTTAAGGAAGTTCTTCAAATGTTTGGCTTGAATTTCTGCTTCAGGAAAAAAGTCTGGGTTGATTTTTGTTTTGCAACAAGAAATATAGGAAACCATTCAATGTCTGTTTCTCTTCATATAATTTTTCATTTGACAAGTAGGCAAAGACTTTAGTGACTGCTGACTTTTTCCCACTAGTGTACAGGCTTTCTTGAGTCTAAGAACAGGATATTCATCCCAACCCCTGAAGAAAATTCCTAGAGGTTCACATGGAAATATTCCATATCCTGAAGGAGTAGAAAAATACATTCCATGTCCTGAAGGAATAGAAATTGATTCTGTGTTTCATCTCTTGAAGCTGCAACCCATTCCTGGGTATCACTCACTATACCCAGTTTATTTCTAGGTGTTTTTTTTATTTTTTTAAGACAGATTCTTTTATTTTTTTAACAGCACAAAATACATTATTCACATAACACATTTCATCAACTTTTAAAATATGTCAATGACAAGTTGAAGTCCAGCAATATTATTTACCAGTGGTAGAATAGTATGCAGATTCTTTTTTTTTTTCCCATTTATTTTTATTAGTTGGAGGCTAATTACTTTACAATACTGTAGTGGTCTTTGCCATGCATTGACAGGAATCAGCCATGGATTTACATGTGCTCCCCATCCTGATCCCCCCTCCTGCCTCCCTCCTCACCCAATCCCTCTGGGTCTTCCCAGTGCACCAGCCCTGAGCCCTTGTCTCATGCATCCAACCTGGGCTGGCGATCTGCTTCACCCTTGATAGTATACTTGTTTCAATGCTGTTCTCTCAGAACATCCCACCCTCGCCTTCTCCCACAGAGTCCCAACCTGGTTTTACTTTGCCTTGTTCTAAAATAGTTGGGGGAAATGCTATATTATGGTTAAGGAATATTTTAAAAAGTAAACCATCTTACTTTGTAAAATAAACATTTTGTCTCAAGAGTCATTCTACTTAGATAAGAAAATGGCAGAAAATATACTTTATTAGGAATGAGTTTATCTTTGACTATCATAAATATTTTTCAAAGATTTAAATAATTTTTTCTCCCATAGAGTCTTTCTCTCTTTCAAAATGTTACAGTATCATTTTTACTGTCATTTTTACAAAGGACATTTTTACTGTCCTTTGCTGGTTTTGCTATTCACTTCTCAAGAGACTTCCTGGCAAAGGTAGGGACAAGACCTTAGGATCAGTGAGGATGACCTGCCAAGTAGGTCCAGTGGAATCACACACAGTCAATCACAGTAGGGGAGAATCTGACACAACAGGGCAGACGTTTGCTGTTGCAGTTGACTCTGGAGGACAGAAGGGCACCGTCTGCAGACTCCTCCGCATCTTACAGAGTGGCAGCAGGGTGAAATGTCCTGAATGCTTAGTAAGCATTTCATGATTAATAAGACATTTTTAGGAAAGCAAACATATATCGTAGACAAATTTATATCCATAGTGCATGTACTGGGAAGTGAGTTACTTAAATATTCTTTTCTAGGATGCTGAGATAGTTCTAAGATACTTAGTTATTTGCAAGGTGACAAAGAATTGTTCTAATTAAAAGTGGTTCAGGTATATTCTTGAAGGCAAGTCTTGAAGGAATTTATCAGGAGGTCATTTGCTGGTCTGATTCTATGTTTATTGATGACATTCTTAGTCTGTTAAATATAAGCTTCTCTGATATAAACTGGCTTGCTCCATCACCCGTCTGAAAGAGGGGGTTTTTTGGTAATTGAAGCCTGAAAACATTACAGCCTGTGTTTATTTCTGGGCATGTGGCAGAGTTTGTTGCTTGTTTTTGTTTTTGTTTGGTTCTTTGTCCTGAGTGCCCTTGTCGTCTTCTTTCAGTTCTTTCTCCTGATCAGATGATCTGTGATAATTGCCTTCTGTCTTGTCCCTCTTTCTCAACAGGAGTAATAGCAGTGGTGATATTCATCATCTTCTCGATCGTTGGCATCATGAGCCGCTTCCTTTACCAGCATAAGCAGTCACATCGCACCAACCAGATGAAGGAGAAGGAATATCCAGAAAATTTGGACAGTTCCTTTAGAAATGACATTGATTTGCAAAACACAGTGAGCGAGTGTAAGCGGGAATATTTCATCTGAAAAACTGCAGGGTCATCTCATGTTCTTTCTTTGCTCATTTTTGGTTCCTCCTTATCCACTTTCTCCTATCCTTTAATTTTGGTCATTCTCTTTCTCTGTTTCCCTTTTGTTTTGGGGGCATACCTGCATTCACCACAGCATCTATCCCCCCAAACCAGCCCAGAATACTAGGCAGCTATGGCCACTGCCTTCCTCTTCAACAAACTTATCGGTGAAAATGATCACTCAAGAGACTGACTTGACTACTTTAGACAAGGCAGAGACGCACGGGTGTGCACACGTCCATATTCAGTTTTATATTCTGCTTTCGAAGATGCAGCCTTCAGTTCCGCAGCGATTCGGTCTTGCGGGCTTACCTTGAACCTGAGATCTGTGACTTCGGCATGTAACCATCATCCTCGACACCCTCCCCATTCCAAGGCCACTCTGACCAGAAAACTCAGGGCACCGAAAAGGAAGACGCTAGGGCCTGGTTTGTGTCAGTGGCACTTTAAAAGGAAAAAGAGAGGTTTGTCATGTGTTAATTTTCCTTACTATAGGAAGCCCATTGCCCTAACTCATCATCATTGTTCACTCTCTTATCCCCTGAGTATTTTCAAAAATAGGACTCCTGATAGTCATAAGTTATTACTGTGTTCCTTTCTTACCACTCTCTCCTGGAGCTGACACTTTAGAACAGCACACAATAGCATAAACCTAGGGGAAGCATGGAAAATAGTCGCTTGAAACTAGGAGGTAAAAAGACAGCTGCTAGGAAGTAGATGTTCTATAACTTCAAAAATGCCTCTTCTAATTTTGTAAGAAATATTAGCTATGTCATTCCTGAGATTATTATACAGATATATATATATATATCTGTATAATAATCAGTTGTTGCATCAAAAAGTAACTCAAAGTCTAAAATAGCATTTGGTTCCATGAAAGAGCTAAAACCATCTTAACTCAGCTTTAAAGAAAAATAAAAACAAGGCAAAAACAAAAGGCAAAACAAACAAACAAAAACTGCATGAAAGCAAAGAAATGCCAAACAGAATTCTTTCCTTCCATCCTCTCACTAAAGATCTGGTGAAAAGAATAGACACAAGTTTCACATTTTAGAATAGACGTGATAACCCACGTCTGCCACCGAGCCATTTTTTCTAGGGGGTTTAGGATGAACTGGCGTGTGAGGCACTCTGACTAGCTCCAGGAAGCCACCACTGCTTTCCATAGTTTTAAAGGAGCCCTTGGGTTCTGCAGGGCATCATATTTTCAAGTCCGCTGCATCCTTTGTATATAAAGGTCCCCACATGTTTTTTTCTATAGACATAAACTCCCAGATGAGGCAGAGACATGTTTCAGGGTATGCATCATTTTGGTACCAAAACAGCCAAGGAACATCATCATTCCTTCAAGAAGCTATCTTGGGCTCATCCCCCAGGTGGTGGTAAGAATCCTGGTGGTTTTTCTATAGGAACATTCCTCACTCTTTGCCTCTGAGCCATCTTCAGGAAAAAGATGAGGGGAAAATGATACAAATGTTCTAGTATGCTGGAAATGCAAACAGAATGAGCCACAGATGTGGAAAGTACTTGCTGATTCTCTTTACAAGGCAGACTCAATCTGAATCCCATCTTTTTCTCTTCGTGTCTGTCACCTCTGACTGTTTTAACACTTTCCTGCATGATCAGGCTCACAGTGAGGGACTCCTCAGCTTCACCCCATTTCAGGTCTATTTTAAGCTTTCAGTGTCAGAGAATATGGGGAAAGGATTTCTTTTGCGATCATATTTCTCAAATAGAAGGTGTTCTAAAGACACACTCTCTTTTTAAAATTTTGTGTGGATTCTTACTTAATCATTTCCATTATATCCTTTTGCTAGCAAATTTATTTTAAAGTAATTCTAACAAGGGCATCTTTTTTTTTTCCCCCTTCTAACTTTAATAAGATGAATGTTCCATTCATGAGGAAATATCTTAAAATATTGTTTCCTCCTGCCCTGTTCTTTCCTACTTCCAATGTTCACTTTTGAATTTTCTATTTCCATAAAAGGGCTTTATAAATCAGCCTTTTGCTTGGCGACATCATCCTTTGTCCCCTGAAATAAAAGCCACCATGCAGTGCAGTGGGTTTAGCCTGAAGCATCTCCAATAATGAAATGGAAGGAAAAAGAAGGTTGAGTAATAAAACTGGAACTGCTCATTATTCCAGTCTCTGAGAAGTAGGGACTATATTTTGCTGACATAGTACAGATATAAGAAATGGAGGACTAACAGAGGCCGGCTTGGAATATTCGTTTCTCTCATCTACTTATACTCATGGGTAGTTCTGTCGGGTGTAAACTTTGGGAAGCTCCATCCTTGCCACATCTCCACTACAGAATCTACCAGCAAACTTCCCCATATCTGTAGACTATCTATCCATACATGCTGTGTATCACAGACTCGATGACGAATGCCAAGATAGTGCAATCAGCACGTCACTCTTACAAGCAGAGTCTCAGGGCTAAATAAAACTTATTTTTACAGGGTTGGAATATTTCATAACCCCAGAGAACACTAACTTGCACTAGATGTGTATGAAGAGCAAGCATGCTGCTCCCTCCAAAGGAAAACACACTTTTCACTGACAAAGAAGTGTGAACTCTGCCTATCTTTCCTCACTGGTACCAAAATCCGTGGAGTTTTGTGCACCTGTTGATTTGTGTGTTTCAATCCTTGACCAACTATAATCTAAAGCAGACGTCTTTGGAAGCATTCTGGTGCCCCCTTAACCACAGTTAAGCTTGTTTCCTGACTGCACATGTTGGCCGGCTGGATCGCCATAATCCTACACTTTAACTTTCTTTGGTAATTGCTGTTTACCAAAGTATTTTATAGAATGTGCTTTGTAGGAAAACCAAAAACACCTGTGAAATTTCACATTTTAAGGGGGCTATTTCACTGATATCATTCCCACCAAACAAATCTATTTATGTAAGCAGCAGTGTGTTTGCTTACTGTAAACATATATTTAATGCTGCATCATTCCTTGTGTGTATAGGTTTGAATGCTATGGTTTATAGGAGAATTTGTCTAGAGAGTTAGACATTTGTCACTTCTCTAGATATATTTTTAAGAAAAGCTTCACTTATTCTCTACTCTGAACTGCAAATGTAATATTTATTTTAAGGAACCTAGGGCTGATTTTTTCAAAACAGTTTTTATGCCCTTGAGTAATAATGGAGATGGTACTAACCTGATTTCCATCTTTTGTTAGACTGTTGCCCACCACAGGGTTGCAGGAGCAGGATCAGAACAAAAGAAGGAAAGTGGTCTGTACTTAATTCATTCATGGAGTAATTATTACCCAATACTCTAAGGGCTGTGTTAGATACTGAGTATATTAACATACATTGCACCTTGTTCTTGCCCTTGGAAAGCCCACTGTCTGGCAGGGGAGGCATGTATTGTTGTCGTAGACTTGCTGGAAACTGAAAGAAACAAATACTTTCTGGAAAATATTTATATATATTTCTTCTTGTTTATTACTCTGCCTTCAATAAGCTGCTTTGTTTTCCTTTCTTAAAGCAAGTATCAATCTCTGCAGGTATATTTCTCTGGAGGGAGATGGATTGACTCTGTAGGGACAAGAATAAATGGTCTCCATCCCAAGAGTACTTCTGCGGAAGCTGTATTCTCTCCATTCTTGTTTTAACTCTGGGTAGGGTATTCTGAAAGTCCTCCTTCTAAGGGTCAGACCTCAGTGATCACACAGGAACCCTATCTGAGGTCGGAAACAACAATCTCCATTTTCCCCCTTTTCATTTCCCAGTTCTTTTATACAATTTATTCATGACCTATTGCATGCCCTTGTTCTTTCAGATGTTCCTTAAGGCATTTTTGTCATACTCTAGCTTCTCCTAAAACCCTGTTGCATCCTAATGAACCATATTGACTCAATTTAGGAAGGTCTCGGAGAACTGGATGAAGTACTGCTTTGAGTAACCCATTGACTCAAAGGTGTCATCCATCTAAATGAGGTCTCACATCTGTGCTCTGGGGAGATTTTTCCAATTCTGAAAAGAATCACATGTTTCTCGTCTCTGCAAGAAGTTCATTCAGTTACAGGAGCTACACTGGGAGACTCCAAGACACTGAGAAAGATAGGAATCAGGCCCTTGAGTTCTTTCTTATAAAAAGTCTTGACAGCTTGTCCACCAACGACTGGCATCTTTTGAATTCCTACATGGCTACAATCCATCAAAATCATATTGTAGCCTGAGCCTGCCAAAGGCAATCTGATACACAGTGTATAGCTCTGATACTCATTCTTCCTTAACCTGAAGGCTGAGACATACTTAATCCTCCTTTGTCCTAGAAGTCCCAAGTAGACCAAATCAATAAAGAAGCTTCCTTGTTCCTTACAATGTAGAGATGATTAAAGGAAGAAGGTGTCATCAAACTCAATATTTTCAGAATACTTGGAAGACAACTGAGTGCTATTTCATGTCTCTCATGCAGTTTGAAAGTGTTTTCTTTAAAAAAAAAAAAAAACAAACCCACAAAGTGTGATTGGATTATTTCTATTCTGTTCTTGAGTGTTTCTCACCCTCCCTCCATTGCCTCATCCACACTCTTTTTAAGTCATCTAGTTTGCAGAGTTTGCTTGTCCTTCGTTTTCATCTCTGCTTCATAAATTCCAAATATTTGAACCTCTTAAAGGGAAAAAAATCACAAACACACACCTACACAATCTCTTTGTCAAAATAGGGCTGTTATTCAGGCTTCCTCTATGACATCCTCCATACATCTCTGATAAGAAGAAACACATTTTCTTTTGAGTCAACAGTTATTTGAAACTTTCAGAGGAGGTTTTCATATTTAGCTCTTTTTTCTGCTTTTGAGTAACTTTTGTCTTACTTTGCACTAAGGTACTCTGAGGGAGAACAGAAAAGCACATTTTTTTTTAGTGAACTACTGTACTTTGTAAGTGAGTTGTCTGTCTTTTGTAATGTTTATAGTATACAAAGCAGTAGAACAGACATGAGCAAAGATGAAAGCAAAAGTTGGTTTGGGTGTTTTGACCACACCTGGTGGGAACAGGATGAGGAGAGAGAGAGAACTCTTGGCATCAACTTGGTGACGACTGATGACTTTCCCATGGAAGGGCTGCTGCTTCCAGAGAGACTCGCCGGTGGCAGCTCTTCCCACTTTCCTGGCTCTTAACTCGGGAATCTCTTTAGTGCATTTGGATCTTTACTTTACCCATTAGGGAAAGAGGCAATATCCTAGGGTTGCATGAGGAATTCTTTTCTTAATTTGGCACAATATTTCTGTCTCTTCCCAGGATATCAACCATATTTTTTTTCTAGATTTGTATTTCATCGGGATTTTTCTAGGATGCTTTAGAGCTATCACCACAATCACCTAGTCTGCCCAGATTGAACACTTAGAGGAACTATGAGGAAGCACCTTAGGTCCACTCCCCTGAATCAGCATTCCCCATGGGTAGAAGCCCTGAGGTCCTGAAATAAGCCTAGGGATTGTCCTCTCCCCTTATTGGTCCAGCCATGCATGGACATGCCAGAATGATGATGAGATGTGCTTCTCCCCATCCCTGACAGTGAATACTTTCAGGGACCTATCACCGAACACTATCTGGGAACACTACTTTCTTCAATCATCCCCAGCTATACTGGGGAACTTTTGCAAAAACAGCAGGACAAATTAAGAGGGCTGTCTTAGGTCAGAATCAAAGGTGAAGCTAATTGTTTTAGTGATTAGATCCTAGTGTTGATTTTCCTCAACATCATATTCTTCCATGCCTCCAATGCCGGAAGTAGCCTCAGGGGACATGAAAACCAGATGAAATAGATTGTTGTATTGCCCTGCAGACTCTTTGGAAGTCCTCCCCATAGATAGAATTTTCAATAAACCTTAAGGGATAGTATTAATGAGCTTCTGCCTAGTCAGACATCCTAATTATAGCCAACACAATCCCCCAGCCTTCACGGGAATTTTAGTCTCTTCTCTTTGAATGGCAGTGTCAACCTGTGTAACCTTGCCCTGCCTTAAATACTAATGCAAAAATACCAAACCTTGCTTACAACAGTGTACTTATATGGCAAGAGGGACTTTGTATTTAGTGAGGTCCAACATCAAGAATGCTTTCCTTCTGAATCTGGTAGTTGACAGGTCTCCTGATATGCTGTGCCACTTTGGGCTGTCTCTCCCCTCAATCTACTGGAGGAGGCACAGAAGGTGCAGACGTGTCACTGGGAACTGGAATGCAGGCTGAGGGGGACCACAGATAAGTCTCCAGGATATGCTAAGTAAGGAACAAGCAAACTTTTACTGCATAGGGCCAGATAGTCGGTACTTTAGCCTTTATAGGACAGCCAGTCTCCACTTCGGTTGCTCATCTTCCCTGTTGTAGTAGGAAGTGGGCCAAACATGGACAAAGAGTCATGGCTACATTCCAGTGAGACTTTGCTTTGAGGAATAGGCAAGATATCAGATTTGGTTCATGGGCTATAGTTTGCTGACCCTTGTTATGCAATATTACACTGTCCACTTCAGATGGAAAATCAGTTTCATTCTGGTATAGAGTGGTCCTCCTTCTTGAAGAATGGGAAAGAACAGGGAAATTATTTTTAAGAAGGAAATGATAAAATACAAAATAACCTCTTCTCCAAAAATATATATGTCAGATACTTATTATGGCAAAAGCACAAAACAGGTCACCTCTCTTTGTAGATCTTCTGGAGTCTAGCTTTCCTTTTGACCTTCTCATATTTGTTCCTGAAACAGAATCCCGAGTGATGTTGCCTCATTCCAAGTCAGTTTTGAAGACCATGTAACATGTCTTAATACACTGTATGGGGGAAAAAAAAAATAAAAGTTAGCCTTAGATTTCTTTGTTTTCTATGGTTCCTGTTGTATAGAAGAAAGACTTACACTGTAAATAATGTATATTTAATAAAGAGAGAATTTTGTATGATTTTGTGTGGAAGACAAATGTGGCTCGCTGTGTTTTCCTGGGTTAATGGAGAGTCAAACAATTAATCCCGTAGCGCCCATTCTCATTCCTTAGACCATTAACTCCCAGACAACATGACCTGTGGAGTTGCTGCAGAAACATGAACCTCGCACTCTCCTGGGTTCATTGATCTCACCAGGCCGAAAAGTGCTGCTGTGGGCGCTCTGAGCGCTCAGTGGTTTATCCTGGCTCAGGTGTGTACAAGACCAAGCTCACCGACTTCATCAAAAGTCAAGTTCAAGGCTCAGGAGTCACTCTGGTTTCAGGGATGCACATGAAATCTGGGATGCGTGCTTTCCTAAACCTTCCTCAGCACCCACTCACTCACAGAAGCCAGCCCCTGTTCCTCTCCTTGGCTATCCCTTTTTATCAGAGACAGTCTTAATTCCATATGTCTGAGATACTAAGTATGCATTGTCATGAAATGAAATTCACTTCATTGAGTGTTTATTGAGATTTCTATGTATGGAGTCAACAAACAGAAATTGAAAACTGACATGGTTTTTCAACAGGACAGAACCATGACACCATCAGATTGAATTTTCTTTTTAAATTGATTTATTTTATTGAAGTAGAGTTGATTTATAATGCTCTGTTCACTTCTGCTTTACAGTAAAGCAGTCCAGTTATGCATAATATACACATTCTTTTTTATATTCTTTTTCATGATGCTTTATCACAAGATATTGAATTTAGCTCCATGTGCTCTACAGTAGGACCCTGTATGTTACCCCTTATATATGGAATCCAAAATATGGCACAAATGAACTTGTCAATGAAGCAGACTCACATGTAACTTTTAAAAACTCATCTAACTGCACAGTGGAGAGTGGACCTTGGAAATGAAAAGGCAGAGAATAGTTGGGATGCATTTCAGAAGCCTTCAGGAGGGTCTGGTGTCTGGGACCAGGGGTCTCATAGTGGAAGTTGTAAGAAAGCTGCATCCAGGAAGAACCATTAGGGCTTGCTGAGAGATTAAAGAGAACGCATGAGGGAAACAAAGAATCTAGAAAGGTGAGACTTTTGGGCTTACGTGACTGAATGGGTGGGAGCAAATAGTTATGTTTTAGAGGAGTGTGGGCTGTGAAGTAGAAAAGTGAATAACAAATCCAGCTCGGGATTGTGTCAAGTTTGAGATTCCAACTAGGTAATAGGTGTGGATTCAGAGCAGGTATCTGGGTATATACATCCGCAGTTCAGGAGGAAGTCTGGTCCAGAGAGGCACGTGGGAGATATATGTGTACATATATGTATGTACCGTTGTTTAGTGGCTAAGTTGTGTCTGACTCTTTTGCGACCCCATGGACTGTAGCCCACCAGGCTTCTCTGACCTTCCTTGGGATTTACCAGGCAAGAATCTGGAAAAGGTTATCATTTCCTACTCCGGGGAATCTGCCCCACCCAGGAATCGATCCCTTGTCTCTTGCATTGGCAGGAAGATTCTTTACCACCAAGCCACCAGGGAAGCATATACATGTGTAGGTATAGACATATATGTATGTGTGTGTGTGTGTGTGTGTGTGTGTGCGTGAGAGAGAGAGAGAGAGAGAGGGAGAGAGAGAGAGACCCATTGAGATCATCTAGAATGTGAGTATAACTAGAAAATTTTAGATAGTGGAACAGTGATGTGTCCGAGGACCAAGGGCCAGACAGGGAGGGCGGAAGAAAACCAGGTGAGTAAGCTGGGCTCCAGAAAACAAAATGCTTAATCAAGGAGAAATGGACAGTCCTCCAACTCTATTCAGAAACTAAGTGAGATGAGAATAAATATATTTAGCAAGAAAAGGCATCCAAGACCCTTTTAAGAGCCACTTGAAAAGAAGTGGGAAAGAAATTCTGCTTGGAGTCATCTGACACCATGGAGAACGTAGGGGATGGCAGGGACCAAGCTTAAAGGAATCCAATAGTCTGGACATTCATGGCCTTGGATGAGGCACATGCGTGTGTGCATGCTAAGTAGCTTCAGTCATGTCTGATGTTTTGTGACCCTATGGACTACAGTTGGCCAGGCTTCTCTGTCCATGACATTCTCCAGGCAAGAATACTGGAGTGGGTTGCCGTGCCGTCCTCCAGGGGATCTTCCCAACCCAGGAATCGAACCCACGTCTCTTATGTCTCCCGTACTGGCAGGCGGGTTCTTTCCCACTAGTGCCACCTGGGAAGCCCTGGACCAGGCGCACTGGGGTTCAAATCACATAATATCCATTCTCTAGTTCTGTGTCTTAAATGAACCACCATAATCCTTACTTTTTTTTTTTCATATTTAAATT
The DNA here is from genome assembly GCA_015832495.2 of Alces alces. NCBI lineage: Eukaryota > Metazoa > Chordata > Mammalia > Artiodactyla > Cervidae > Alces > Alces alces. The sequence continues at coordinate 2,197,193 of JADEYB020000002.1, read as the reverse complement.
GGAAAATAAAACAAAAAAGCTTGAAAGATCTTTAGGAGTAAATGAAACAATATGTGCAAACCCAGGAGCCAGGTCCATTGTCTTCAGAGCCCTCCATAAAAGCTCCCTATCATTATCACCCTACCACCTCATAATGTGTAGAAAAAAATAACATGTGTCACCTAGAATTTAACAAAAGGAGCACAGATAAAGCAGTGCTGCTTTGCTTCTTAAGAAGGCTCAGACGTCACTTGTAAGTAGACAAGACAAGACCAGGAAGAGGTCTTGAATTCTAGCTGTAGCTTCATCATCAATATTTCGGAGAGGCCCAACCTGCCCAAAAGAGAGTCCACAATTCTAAATACTAAAATGAGTCAGGTATCTTAAACTTTGACAATACTTTTTGCTATCAGAGGAATTGATTAGAGAATTTGGCCAGACAATCATGCCTTCAAATACCAGCACTTCTAATTAGTAGCTGAGAGACAGAAAATAAATAAGCCCTTTCTCATTTTTGAGGTCCAGAGCCTCATTACTCAATAGATTTTAAAGCAATATGCTTGTACTAAAATATATATATATCAGTTTTCCAAATATCTTTTTTGGATTCTGCTTTCTCCTCACATCACATAATCAGAGGGGACAAGAAGTAGAGGACTCCGTTCATCTTAACCTCCTGTTTGTGCCTTCATATCAGCAGCTGATTCAAGTCTGTAGAATAAAAGAGGAAAAATGATTCTCAGTGCAAACAGACATATAATAAGTGTGTATGGGAGACCCTCATGGTATTTTTAATAGCAAATGTTTAAATTATATATGAATCTATTTTATTTTTCATGACATCTTTAAATTCCCAATGGCCTCAGATTTGATCAGATAAATGATCTCTCAGAATCTGCACATCTGAGCCTGGCTAAAAGCACTTTGAAGGCACGCCAACTGTAGAGGAAGGAGTTCTGACATCAACACCTGGGGGCTGCTGAAAGCTGAGCCTAGAAAATGAAATCCATCCATGGGAAGGAAACAGGAGCACCAATGACTGCTGTTTGAAAAGGCAAGTCCAGTTCAACTGAGTCCTCTGAGAGCCCCAACTGTTCAAACAGGTCTTGGGGAATTAAAGGCTGCCTTAGAGCATCTCTTTCACTGAAAGGAGAAATGCTACCACCCCCGAGCACATGAAGACGCTCCCGGGCAGAAGGCCGACACGGAGGTCCTCACTCCCTGATGCTTTGCTTCGGAAACTGTGACAATTGTCCTCGGCTCCCAGGGCCCTTTGTTGTATGCAAAGCTCGCGTTTAAGAGCTACGGGCTTCATGAGGAGGATCGGCCTGAGACAAATATGCTCATGCAATAATAATGCGAAAGTAAAATAATTACTTTACCAATGCTTGTGGACCCTTTGTAGATCAAGTTGTTTATTTCTTTTTTATCAAAGAAACTATTAATTTATTGATGAGGGAGTCTTAATGGTTGAGTTGGGTTTTTTTTGTTTGTTTGTTTGTTTGTCTTTCTCTCCCCTTGGCTGAACCCCAGGGCATGTGTAACTCTCCTGACCAGGGATCCAACTGCACCCTCTGCAGTGCAAGTTCAGAGTCTTAACCTCTGGACCATCAGGGAAGCCCATGTTGACTACTTTATGCAAAACTTTCTTTCTTATTGTCACACTAAAACTATAAGAGAGATGTTGTTTTCTCATTGTGCTGACAAAAATATCCAGCATGAGAAAATTAATTTGCTAAAAGAACTGCATAGTTTTTGCTGTCACAAATACTTGGATTCCATGCCTGGTCTGTTATCTGTATCACTTTAAGACAAACCTCTTACCTTATCTGAGTCTCAGTTTCTCATTTGGAAAATAGGAATATTAGTGTCTATTTCACACAGTCAGATAGCTAGTTCATGATGGAGCAAAAAATTATCCTTTTTAAATTTATTTTTAGTGAAGTATGGTTAATTTACAAAACAGAAACAGACTCACAGACATAGAGAACGGACTTCTGAATGCCAAGGGGGAGGGGTGTGAGGGAGGGATGGACTGGGAGTTTGGAGTGAGTAGATGCAAACTAGTGTATCCATGGATGGAAAATGAGGTCCCACTGTGTAGCACAAGGAGCAATATTCAATATCCTGGGATAAATCATAAGGGAAGAGAACATAAAAAACAATGTATATACGAGTACAAAGGAATAAAGATTTAAACTGCTTTGGCCTTAAATCACACCTACCTATAACCAGCTGCTGCTTGAACTAATTCAAGTAATATATTTGGGGCCTGGTGCATCTGCCCTGTCCCTGGCTTCTACTGCTCAGCGACACTAGAGGAAGACCTACAGCTAAAAAGATAAATAGACGCTAAAGAGAGTTGGTGCTTGCTAGGTGGTTCAGTGGTAAAGAATCCACCTGCCAATGCAGGAGATGCAAGAGACATGAGTTCAACCCTGGCTTGGGAAGCTCCCCTGGAGTAGGGCATGACAACCTGCTCCACTATTCTTGCCTGGAAAATTCTATGGACAGAGGAGCCTGGAGGGTTACAGTCCATGGGGTTGCAAAGAATCAGACATGATTGAGCAACTGACAGACACACACACACACAAAGAGAGTTCTTGCTGTTGTCCATTCGCTCAGTTGTGTCCACCTATTTGTGACCCCATGGGCTGCAGCACACCAGGCTTCCCTGTCCTGCACCATCTCCTGCAGCTTGCTCAAACTCATGTCCACTGAGTCGATGATGCCATCCAACCATCTCATCTTCTGTCACCCCCTTCTCCTTCTGTCTTCAATCTTTCCCAGCATCAGGGTCTTTTCTAATGAGTCAACCCTCCCAAAGTATTGGAGCTTTAGCTTCAGTATCAGTCCTTCCAGTGAACAGTCAGAGTTGATTTCCTTTAAGGTTGACTGGTTTGATCTCCTTGCAATCCAAGGGACCCTCAAGAGTCTTCTCCAAGAGAGCTGCTAGAAGTCATGAATACCAAAGCCAGCCTTTCTCAAGCTTGAAGCATTTCTATTTAATTAACGTTGGAACCGAGATGCCGGTAGAGTGTGACTTAGGACTGCAGGAATTATTTTGTACCTGCAAAACTCACTCTGTGATGCACCTGCTCTCAAGGCCAATCCCTTGTGAATGGGGACATGGGCAGTGTAGCTGATGTTGTCTTTGTGGATACCTAAAAAGACATTCTCTTGGGGAAGAATATGCTAACCTGCGACTGGAGCCAATAGGAAACATTTTGAAGCATGTACATTTTCAACCAAGTAAACCTCAAATGCTCCCTCTCAATAATCAAACAGAGATATTTCATCAACCGTGTTACCCATCATGACACATTAGTGGTACTCTCATGTAATAGTATACTCCAGTGCTGGCGGATCTTGCCTTTGGATCTATGAAGGAGTCAAACTTACACTTGTGAATGGTATAATGTGGTGTTAATTAAGAACCTGCAGTGTGCTAGATGTTGAATTCCCTATTTATGCCTTCTCTATTTAAATTTTACAAGATAAGCAATCACAAACTAAATTGCAATAAGTCAAACATACAGGGATCAAACTTAATGTTGATGTGTATTGTAGGTTCTTGAGTGTTTTACCTTATATGAAAACACATCTTTTAAATCTATTACCCTTTAGGATTTGTAAGATACCTTCACAGTGTTAATATCATAAGGAATAAATAATACTGCCAGCATTGTATATTGTCTGAGACTAACCATTTGCTTCCTCTCTCATTTATTCATTAGCTCATTCATTCGTCAAACAGTGGTGAGCTCTTTTGATGAGGATTTCAAGTGAGATTATGGGAGTAATCACATAATGGGACATGGCCTCTTCTGGCAGAGGCCCTGTGGGTCTAACTGGGGAAGCCAGCAGGTAAAGGATAAGCTGCAAAGCAGGTGCTTCAATGAATGGCCCAGAGCTCTAAGCAGCGCAAACGATAAGGGAGCATGCATTTGACCAAAGTGAGTGTTGTTTCATTGGTGTCTCAAAGATCGAGACAAAGATTAAAATTTAGGTTTAAAACAAGAGAGGGACTTAACTGGTGGTCCAGTGGTTAAAAATCCGCCTTCAATACTGGAGTTGCCAATTTGATCCTTGGTTGGGGAGCTAAGAACCTACATGCCATAGAGCAATGAAACCTGTGTCCACAACTGGAGAACCCTGCTTGAGAATTGACGTGCCAAATGAAAGAGCCCACATGTTGCAAGGAAGACCCTATGTCCTGCAACTAAGGCCTGAGGCACCCAAGTAAATTAATTAATTAAGTAAAAAATGAAATACAAAAAATGAAACAGTGTTTGAAAGGAGGCACCAAGGCAAGAGCAAGTATGACAATTCAGGAAATTGTATATAGCTCAATATGGCTTAGGACAAAGTTAAAAAGTTGCTGTTCAAATATGACAGGCAACTCAGCAAAGATATAAGAATGACCTGTCACATCAGAGTTTCATAGGGGTAAGGAAAGCAAAAGTGACAAAACAAGAGGTGTGCAAACGTGAAATGGTTTTATGCAATATTTAGGTTATATCATGTCCAGGCCAGCGTTAAGTTGGATTTGATGTCAGACTATTCCCAACCTGTCCTAACTCTCTCCTTTCTGGCTATATATACCAGGGAGAGTTGAATCAGTATTTTCAGCTTTGCATGTCTAATTTTTAAGATGAGTATGGAATGTTTACTGAGTTGTTATGAATAATTAATAAAATGGGAAATGCGAAAGCATTTTTTGAACTACATAAAGCAATACAAATATTAATTAATATTACATCTGCAAGCCTACAGTGGGGAAAAAATATCCATCAATTAAACAGTCAAGCCAGACAGTAAATATTTTAGGATTTGAGGACCAGGTTCTGGTACAACTCTCAACTATGCCCTTATAGTGTGAAAGCAATTGTGGGCACTATGGAAATAAATGAGCATGTTCCAATAGAGCTTTATGCATAGAGACTAAAATTTAAATGACATAGAACTTTCACATGACATGAAACTAAAAAAAAGTCTACTTTTGATTTTTTTTCAACCACTTAAAAATGCAAAAAAAAAAAACAAAAAACAAAAAAACCATGGTCCATTCACAGGCTGTACAAAAATAGGCAGTTGGCCAGATTTGACTTCCAAGTCATACTTTGCTAGCTACTTAATTAAACAAATTATTCACTGAATTTGAAGTCCAGCCTTTGTTAGCGTGAGGAGTGGAGATATAAAATATTTATTCTTTTTCTTTCACCCAATATCATTAAAATGTTCACACAAATATAGAAAATAAGGCTGAAATTCTGAGTGCTCTCTGAGAGAAGGAGAAGGGGATGGCAGAGGATGAAATGGTTGGATGGCATCACCAACTCGATGAACATGAGTTTGAGCAAGCTTCAGGAGTTGGTGATGGACAGGGAAGCCTGGTGTGTTGCAGTCTATGGGGTTGCAAAGAGTCTGACATGACTGACTGACTGAACTGAACTGAGAAAGGTGGAATTCAAAAGAGATCAAGACTGCTCTTGAGTGAGTTTAAGGACAAAGGGTTAAAACAGAGGGTCCCTTTGGACCACAGCTTTGATTAGTGTGAGCTGGTTGACCTCAGTTTCTTGTTTGCCTCAAAGAGTTGCTGTGAAAATAAAATTTTAGAAAACAGAAGAGGCTGGGGATATGAAGATACTTGTTATTCATAAAGTTTATATAGATGTGAATGATGACAAATTCTCTTCTTTGTGTAATCTTGCTTGTTTGGTTTGGGAGAGCCAAAAGAAGTTAGAAACGTTTGCAAATGCCACAGGGCATGAGTGGCTGCTACATTTAATTGTATGATCAAGTTAATTAGGTTGAGTCACTTTAAATAAGATAATTATTGGGGAGAAAAAAATACGATTTTGTTTGCTTGGCATAGATGATGTTAATGTATAAGAAGATTCAATAGGCCAATTTTAAGTTTCCAAACCTGTGTGCCTCGCATGGATGATGTGTATGTAGCAAGACTCTGATTCCCTAAGTTCCTAGTGAGAAATGACAGGACTTTGGGCGGCTGGATTACTCAAGTTGGAGACCCTGTCTGAAGCTCCTGAAACAATGGTCTGGTTAGAATAGACATTTCAGATATAGTGGTTCAAATTCAATAACCCCAAATTTCTATTTTGGAAATGGGATAGGCAACATAAACTAAACAGTTAAGCAGAAAGCAGTTGAAAGGATATTTAAGCATTAAATATAGGAAAAGTAAAGCTAGCAAGACAATGCTAAGCAAAACCCCCCAAAGTAGGGGGGCGGGTGGCTTGTGAAAATTTACAAAAGTTTTATGTCCTTTCAGAAAAAAAAAAAAAAAGAGCTCTTAAATAGAAAACCATAAAAATCCTGGAGTTCATATGACTTATTCACCTTTCAGTTTGAAAAAAGAGGCTGGATGTGAATGTTTTTAGTAGAATAACTGTCAGTTTCATTGCAAGGTCAAATCGCAATGTAGAAAGATAAAAAAGAACCATGAGAAGTGTCTATTTAAATCAGAAGAGTTGAATATCATGCCCTTCAGACTTTCAACTGTCTTGTCCATTATCCCTGGCATTTTAACCTAGGTACTTGTCCTTAAGAGGTGAAAAAACATTATAAAAATTTACAGGCCAGTCAGAAATAAAACAAAAGAGAAAGGAAAAGAAGAAGCTAGCAAACCATCAAATAACCCATTGTGGATAATCTAAAGCAGCATGAAATGTTATGGCTTTAGAACACAAGATTTTGAAAAGAATAAATCTCTCTATATCAATTTAATTTATTTCAGTGAAAATGTACAAGAATATAGAAACAAGATGGAAACAATAACAGCCATCTATCTTATTTCCAAGAAGTCTTTGATCAATTCTATCTCAAAAGACATTCTTCTCAATAAGTAACAAAAACGCAGATTTCAGTGTAATATTCTGGTTGAAAAATAGCTGACTTTAAAGTAATTATCCCTGGGATGACCCAGAAGGATGGGATGGGGAGGGAGATGGGAGGGGGGTAAACAAACAAGAAAAATTAAATTAATTATCAATAACTCAATCCCAACTAGGGCCATAATGTAACAATAATTAGCCCTAGAATATGTTATATTTTACAACTTACGATAACCCCTCTTTAAAAATTGGGAAAATCCTTACCAAATATACAGATAAAATTCACTGGGCAGAACTGTTAATATTAATATAAAAGGAATAAATATATGTCTAGATGATATTATAAGCTGGCCAAGTTAACTATTGAAAAAAAAAGAAAAAGTGATAAAATTTGATGAACATGAGGGAAGACAGCAAAAACATTTGTTCAGAAAGGCAAAGGGGGAATTCCCTAGTAGTCCAGTAATTCAGACTCTGTGCTTCCACTGTAGAGGGCATGGGTTTGATTCCTGGTTAAGACTAAGGAAAGTAAAATCTCACAAGCCACACGGTGCACCCAAAAAAAAAAACCAAAAAAACCCCCAAAAAACCCAGAAAGGGGAAGCATTTGTATAGAGGAACATAAATTTAAACTTTTGTCAAAGAATATCAAATTTTAATATAAACGGTGGTGAAAATGAAGGACTCTCTCTTTATTGTGGGTTATATGACAAAGATGTCTGCCCCTTAGATTTCCTGGGGTTGAAATGTCTGCATACCTCTGTTTCCATCCTTACTTGTCAGCCTCTGAGTTTCTTGAAGGCAGTGACCAAACCTTAGTATACTCTTCCTTACACATTCCTGAAAGCATAGAAGGCTTTAAGATGTGTATTACTGAGTAGCTCAATAGTTCCTCAGACTAAAATACCAACAATAACATGAGTGGGCAATTTGAGGCAGAGAGGCCTGTGATGAGTGTTCAGAAAATAATATAAAATATTTGAAAATAACCCCCAGGGAATATTTAAATTTGATGAAGATATAAATTGTTAAGAAACCATATAAATCCATGACTGATTCATGTCAATGTATGACAAAAACCACTACAATATTGTAAAGTAATTAGCCTCCAACTAATAAAAATAAATGAAAAAAAAAAAGAAAGAAAAAATCCCTGAAAACCTTGAAGTAAAGTGAAGAATTTGTTTTTCCCAGATAATTCAACTGTTATCACTAGTTTATTGCTGTCAAACAGTTATTGAATTTCTGTACACTGAGTTTAAAATTGCCTTTTAAATATTAACCTCATGTTAAGGAAAGTATTTTTAAAAGTTTAGTTGATTAGATCTAACTGATGGAGATAAGACTTCATTAATTTCTTAAAATGTACCCCAATAGCAACATGGTAGGCTATCACAGAAACAGCACTTTTCATTTAGTTGGAGTTATTGGGCTAAGTGCTCATCCGCATTGCTTTTATTATAATAAAAAACATTAACATACAAACCTCACATTGCACAGATCTCAATGGTCTCAGAGATATGGGATGACTAATGCTTGTCCTTAAAGACCTTAAGAATAGGTTTAGTTAAGGTCACAAACAACAGGCAGCACTGTTTCAACTTTGGTCATCATAAAAGATATAGCAGCTGTACAAATGTGTTTTATGGAAAATTAAAATAATATAAAAATAAAAATGAACCTCACACTCGTCAGAATGGCCATTACTGAAAATTCAACAAATAATAAACGCTGGAGAGGGTGTGGAGAGAAGAGGACCCTTTACTCTTGCTGGGAATGTAAGTTAGTGCAGCCAGTACGGAAAACTGTGGAGGTTCCTTAAAACACTGAAAATAGAGTTGCCATATGATAATGCAGTCCCAATCCTGGGCATATATTGGGGAAAAGCTCTAATTTGAAAAGATATATGTACCCCAATATTTATTACAACACTACTTATAATAACCAAGATGCAGAAGTAACCATTGACAGATGAATGGATAAAGCATATATAAATATAAATACATATATTATAAATATATACTGGAATACTACTCAGCCATAAAAAACAAACTAATGTTCTTTGCAGCAACATGAATGGACCTGGGGATTATCATACTAAGTGAGGTAAGACAAACAAAGACAAATACCATATGATATTATTTCTAAGGAGAATCTTTTTTTTTTTTTTCATTTATTTTTATTAGTTGGAGGCTAATTACTTCACAACATTGCAGTGGGTTTTGTCATACATTGACATGAATCAGCCATGGAGTTACATGTATTCCCCATCTCGATCCCCCCTCCCACCTCCCTCTCCACCCGATTAAGAAAATGATAACAGTGAACATATTTAAAGAACAGAAACTGATTCACAGATGCAAAAAACAACCTTAAGGTTGTCAAAGAGGAAAGTGTAGGAGAAGATAAATCAAACATCTGGAATTAACAGACACAAACTACCATATATGAAGTATATGACCAGTAAGACCTATGGTATAACACAGGGAACTGTATTCAATACCGTGTAATAACATATAATGGAAAAGAATCTGAAAAATAATATATGTATATATATACCTATATATATGTGGAACAGTCACATTGCTTCATACATGAAGCATTGTAAATCAACTATACTTTAATAAACATTTTTATTATGTAATTAATTTAAAAAAATATTATAGGAGGAAATATATTTAAATATATTCAAATCTGGCATTTCAATATGTGTATACAAGTTGAAGGAGTACTCAAACTCATGTCCATTCAGTCAGTGATGCCATCCAATCATCTCATCTTCCATCAGCCCCTTCTCCTCCTGCCCCCAATCTTTCCCAGCATCAGGGTCTTTTCCAATGAGTCAACTCTTTGCATCAGGTGGCCAAAGTATTGGAGTTTCAGCTTCAGCATCAGTCCTTCCAATGAACACCCAGGACTGATCTCCTTTAGGATGGACTGGTTGGATTTCCTTGCAGTCCTAGGGACTCTCAAGAGTTTTCTCCAACACCACAGTTCAAAACCATCAATTCTTTGGTGTTCAGCTTTCTTTATAGTCCATCTCTCACATCCAGACATGACCACTGGAAAAACCATGGCCTTGACTAGATGGACCTCTCTTGGCAGAGCAGTGCTTCTGCTTTTTAATGTGCTGTCTAGGTTGGTCATAACGTTTCCTCCAAAGAGCAGGCATCTTTTAATTTCATGGCTGCAGTCACCACCTGCAGTGATTTTGAGGCCCAGGAAAATAAAGTCAGCCACTGTTTCCACTGTTTCCCCATCTATTTGCCATTAAGTGATGGGACCAGATGCCGTGATCTCAGTTTTCTGAATGTTGAGTCTTAAGCCAACATTTTCACTCTCCTCTTTCACTTTCATCAAGAGTCTTTAGTTCCTCTTCACTTTCTGCCATAAGGGTGGGGCCATCTGCATCTCTGAGGTTATTGATGTTTCAGCAGCAGTGGCAGCGCGGTGCTCGAGAGGCGGCTCTGTGGCGCTGGAGCACCCGTGAGGAGATACCCCATGTCCAAGGTCAGAGAAGCCCAGCAAGACGGTGGCACAGGAGCGACTTTGAGGAGTTACCCCACCTCTAAGGGCAAAGGAGTAGCCCCAGCAAAAGGATGGGAGGGGCGAATTCACATTTAGAATCAAACCCCATTCCCACCAGAGATGCTCAGAGGGCTCAAACAAACCCAGAGACCCCACAGAGACTGAGACAGAATGGTGTTTGAGCATCTCCTGTGGAGGCACAGGGCAGCAGTGGACTGGTATCTCCAAAAAGTCGCTTCAGCGCTATGCAGCCACGTCTCCAACACCTACCATCCTGCTGGGGCTTCTCTGACCTTGGACATGGGGTATCTCCTCACAGGCCATAGGGGCAGGGGTTCTGGGTGCAGCAGACGTGGATGTGGCATAAGCCCTCTTGGAGAAAGTCACTATTAACCCCGCTATAGAGCTGCCAGAACTTACATAGGACTGGGAAATAGACTCTGGGCTGGTGCAACAGAACGTTGTGCACCAGGACCCAGGAGAATGGAACAGTGACCCCACCGTAGACTTGCCCGGGGGTGTCCGGGAGTCTCTGGCGAAGGCGTGGGTCGGTGGTGGTCTGCTGCTGGGTTGGGGGCACTGACTGTATCAGCACGTGCATGGGATCTTTTGAGGGAGGGCACCGTCATCGACATTACCTTCCCCATAGCTTGGCCCCAAGGTAAATAGCAGGGGAGAGGGGAACACAGCTCCATGCATCAATAGAAAATTGGATTAAAGATTTACTGAGCATGGCCCTGCCCATCAGAACAAGACCCAGTATCCCCCTCAGTCATTCTCTCCCATCAGAAAGCCTCTTATTCTTCTCCATCAGATGGCAGACAGACAGAAAACCAACATCACAGAAAACTAATCAATCTAATCACACAGACCACAGCCTTGTCTAACTCAATGAAACTATGAGCCATGCTGTGTAGGGCCACCCAAGACTGACGTGTCATGGTAGAGAGTTCTGCAAAATGTGGTCCACTGGAGAAGGGAATGGCAAACCACTTCAGTATTCTTGCCTTGAGAACCTCATGAACACTATGAAAAGGCAAAAAGATAGGACACAGAAATATGAACTCCCCAGGTTGGTAGGTGCCCAGTATGCTACTGGAGATCAGTGAAGAAATAACTCCAGAAAGAATGAAGGGATGGAGCCAAAGCAAAATCAACACCCAGTTGTGGATGTGACTGGTGATGGAAGCAAAGACTAATGCTGTAAAGAGCAATATTGCATAGGAACCTGGAATGTTAGGTCCATGAATCAAGGCAAATTGGAAATGGTCAAACAGGAGATGGCAAGAGTGAACATTGACATTTTAGGAATCAGAGAAATAAAATGGACTGGAATGGGTGAATTTAACTCAGATGACCATTATATCTACTACTGTGGGTGGGAAAGAATCTCTCTTAGAATAAATGGAGTAGCCATCATAGTCAACAAAATAGTCCAAAATACAGTACTTGGATGCAATCTCAAAAATGGCATAATGAACTCTGTTTGTCTCCAAGCCAAATCATTCAATATCACGGTAATCCAAGTCCATGCCACAACCAGTAATGCTGAAGAAGCTGAAGTTGAATGATTTTATAAAGACTTACAAGACCTTCTATAATTAACATCCAAAATAGATGTCCTTTTCATTATAGGGGACTGAAATGCAAAAGTAGGAAGTCAAGAAACACTGAAATAACTTGCAAATTTTGCCTTGGAGTACAGAATGAAGCAGGGCAAAGGGTAATAGAGTCTTGCCAAGAGAACGCACTGGGTCATAGAAAACCCCGTCTTCCAACAACACAAGAGAAGACCTTACACATGGACATCTCAGATGGTCAGCACCGAAATCAGACTGATTATATTCTTAGCAGCCAAAGGTGGAGAAGCTTTTGCTTTGCTTACACAGTAAGCAAAAACAAGACCGGGAGCTGACTATGGCTCAGATCATTAACTCCTTATTGCCAAATTCAGACTGAAATTGAAGAAAGTAGGGGAAACTGCTAGACCATTCATGTGTGACCTAAATCAAATCACTTATAACTATATAGTGGAAGTGAGAAATAGATTAAGGGGCTGGGTCTGATAGACAGAGTGCCTGATGAACTATGGAGGGAGGTTCCTGACATTGTATGGGAGACAGGAAGCAAGACTGTCACCAAGAAAAAGAAAAATGTAAAAAAGCAAAATGGTTGTCTGAGCAGGCCTTACAAATAGCTCTGAAAAGAAGAGAAGCCAAAAGCAAAGGAGAAAAGGAAAGATATATCCATTTGAATGCAGAGCTCCAGAGAATAGCAAGGAGAGATAAGAAAGCCTTCCTCAATGTTCAGTGCATAGAAATAGAGGAAAACAATAGAATGGGAAAGACTAGAGATCTCTTCAAGAAAATTAGGCATACCAAGGGATCATTTCATGCAAAGATGGGCTCAATAAAGTACAGAAATGGTATGGACCTAACCGAAGCAGAAGATATTAAGAAGATGTGGCAAGAATACACAGAAGAACTGTACAAAAAATATCTTCAGCACCCAGATAATCACGATGGTGTGATCATTCACCCAGAGACAGATATCCTGGAATGTGAAGTCAAGTGGGCCTTAGGAAGCATCACTATGAACAAAGCTAGTGGAGGTGATGGAATTCCAGTTGAGCTATTTCAATTCTAAAAGATGATGCTGTGAAAGTGCTGC
>JADEYB020000002.1:2123945-2179469 GCA_015832495.2 Alces alces | reverse complement strand
GAAAACTAAGATCATGGCATCCACTCCCATCACTTCATGGGAAATATAGATGGGGAAATATTGGAAACTGTGGCAGACTTTATTTTTCTGGGCTCCAAAATCACTGCAGACGGTGACTGCAGCCATGAAATTAAAAGATACTTGCTCCTTGGAAGGAAAGTTATGACCAACCTAGATAGCATATGAATAAGCAGAGATATTACTTTGCCAACAAAGGTCCATCTAGTCAAGGCTATGTTTCCTCCAGTGGTCATGTATGGATGTAAGAGTTGGACTATAAAGAAAGCTGAGTGCCAAAGAATTGATGCTTTTGAGCTATGGTGTTGAAGACTCTTGAGAGTCCCTTGGACTGCAAGGAGATCCAACCAGTCCATCCTAAAAGATAGCAGTGTTGCATGTTCTTTGGAAGGACTGATGTTGAAGCTGAAACTCCAATACTTTGGCCACCTGATGTGAAGAGATGACTCATTGGAAAAGACCCTGATGCTGGGAAAGTTTGAGGGCAGGAGAAGAAGGGGACAACAGAAAATGAGATGGTTGGATGGCATCACTGACTCAGTGGACATGAGTTTGGATGGGCTCTGGGAGTTGGTGATGGACAGGGAGCCCTGGTGTGCTGTGGTTCATGGGGTTGCAAAGAGTTGGACATGACTGAGTGACTGAACTGAACTGACCTTTTTTGTTAGTGATGTATCCAAGGCAAACCATTCAATATCACAAGTAATCCAAGTCTATGCCCCAACCTGTAAGGCTGAAGAAGCTGAAGTTGAATGGTTCTATGAAGAGCTACAAGAACTTCTAGAACTAATGCTCAAAACGTATGTCCTTTTCATTATAGAGGACTGGAATGCAAAAGTAGGAAGTCAAAAGCTACCTGGGGTAAGAGACAAATTTGGCCTTGGAGTACAAAATAAAGCAGGACAATGGCTAACAGAGTTTTGCCAAGAGAACGCACAGGTTATAGCACACACCCTCTTCCAACAACACAAGACAGAACTCTACACATGGACATCACTCGATGTTCAATACAAAAATCAGATTGATTACATTCTTTGCAGCTAAAGATGGAGAAGCTCTCTATAGTCAGAAAAAAAACAGGACCGGGAGCAGACTGACTCAGATCATGAGCTCCTGACTGCAAAACTTATACATAAATTGAAGAAAGTAGGGAAAACCACTAGACCATTCATTCAGGTATGGTCTAAATAAAATCCCTTATGATAATACAGTGGAAGTGACAAATAGATTCACAGGAATAAGTCTGATAGACAGAAAGAGTGCGTGAAGAATTATGGACGCAGGTTATTGACACTATACAGGAGGCAGTGATCAAGACCATACCCAAGAAAAAGAAACACAAAAAGGCAAAATGGTTGTCTGAGGAGGCCATACAAATAGCTGAGAAAAGAAGAGAAGCTAAATGCAAAGGTAAAAAGAAAAGATATACCCATTTGAATTCAGAGTTCCAAAAAATAGCAAGGAGAAATAAGAAAACCTTCCTCAGTGATCAATGCAAAGAAATAGAGGAAAAAATAGAATGGGAAGACTGGAGATCTCTTCAAGAAAATTAGAGATACCAAGGGAATATTTCATGCAAGGATGGGCACAATAAAGGACATAAATGGTATGGACCTAGCAGAAGCAGAAGATATTAAGAAGAGGTGGCAAGAATACATAGAAGAACCATACAAAAAAGATCTTCATGACCCAGATAACCACAATGATGTGATCACTCATCTAGAGCCAGACATGCTGGAATGCAAAATCAAGTGAACCTTTAGAAGCATCACTACACGCAGAAGTGTTCCTTAAATAACCAGTGAGTTGATTGGAGTTAAGATGGGAATACACATTGATAAGTTCCTGAAAAAGTTGTAAAAAATTAGGACCAAACCAAATATTAATGTAAAGAGTACTTGATATGTGTTGAAACTTGAAACATTAGGTACTATGCTAGAAGCGTAGCACAACAGCCCTATGAATTGGGCATTATTATTATTTTTTCTTTGTCCCCTAGTTTTCAGATAAGGAAATAGTTTTTGAGAGGGCAGCAAGATCTTAGAGCAAAGACTCAAGAACATGTCTTGAGTCCAAATCCCATGATCTCAACTACTGTGTTCTATTTCTATGTAGTAGCCAGTAGAAAAATGTATGCCCTGAGAAAGCCTGGGCTGTGGTCTGGTGATACCAGTTCTTAGTACTGGATGAGCACATGCAGCCTCAGATACTCTCAGTATATGACACATAGTCACATGAAGCAGGTAATTCACCAAGAGATTAAGTACTTTGCTTTGAGTCAAACATCCAGTTAAATTACCCAACAATTAGAATGCAAGTTAAAGGTGCATGGGCCTCTAAACTGGGCTGTTTTCCAAACCTCCAAGTCACTGAACTACAAACTCAACAATGGCCACCTTTCAGCAGTCACAAGAGCAAACTAGCTGATGCATTATTGACTTTTTAAACATTGGGGACCTAACCACTATCTATATATTTTTATTCTTTTTTTATTTCTTAAACTTTGAGTGAAATGTGTACTATTATTCAAATTGCAAAAATAAAGCATAAATATACTGGGCACACACTTTTCTTTCCATCACATCCCCAGCAAACCTCCAAAGGAAATCACAATTTGCAGATTATAGAGTGCAAGAATTAGCTTTTTTTTCAGGCAGCCGGGAAGATGGCGGACATTCAGACAGAACGTGCGTACCAAAAGCAACCGACCATCTTTCAAAATAAGAAGAGGGTCCTGCTTGGAGAAACTGGCAAAGAAAAGCTCCCTCGATACTACAAGAACATTGGTCTGGGCTTTAAGACTCCAAAGGAGGCCATCGAGGGCACTTACATTGACAAGAAATGCCCTTTTACGGGTAACGTCTCCATTCGAGGGCGGATCCTGTCTGGCGTGGTGACCAAAATGAAGATGCAGAGGACCATTGTCATCCGCCGAGACTACCTTCACTACATCCGAAAGTACAACCGCCTTGAGAAGCGCCACAAGAACATGTCCGTGCACCTTTCTCCCTGCTTCAGGGACGTCCAGATCGGTGACATCGTCACGGTGGGCGAGTGCCGGCCCCTGAGCAAGACTATGCGCTTCAATGTCCTCAAGGTCACCAAGGCTGCGGCACCAAGAAGCAGTTCCAGAAGTTCTGAGACTGGACTTCTGCCCGCTGCCCCAAACATAATGAAGATATTTTCCCCGTCCAAAAAAAAAAAAAAAAAAAAAAGAGTGTAAGAATTAGTTACAGAAGTCTTGGAATATGCTAAACCAAATATATTTGTTTTTTTCAGATGAGAAAGCTGCTAACTTCCATGAAATGCTCATTCACTCCCAACTGGTTACTAAATACTTAACGTGGGCTTAAGAAAGATGTTTGTCTAGATCATCAAGTGTTTCATCTGTAAAAGAAGGGTAATAATAAAGCCAATACATGGGGTACCACATTACACCAGTCACAATAGAAGTTATTAAAAATCTGCAAATAACAAATGCTGAAGATGATGTGGAGAAAAAGGAACATTTTTGCACCAGTAATGGGAATGTGGTGCTGGTTTAGTTGCCAAGTCATGTACAACTCCTATTACCCCATGGACTGTAGCCCCTCAGGCTCCTCTGTCCATGGAATTTTCAAGGCAAGAATACTGGAGTGAGTAGCCATTTCCTTCTCCAGCAGATCTTCCTGACCCAGGAATCAAACTCAGGTCTCCTGCATTGGAGGCAGTCTCCTGAATTGAAGGATGATTCTTTACTGACTGAGCCATCAGGGAAACATAGATGGGAATGTAAATTGGTGCAGTCATTTTGGAAAACAGTATGGAGTTTCCTCAAAATACTAAAAATAAGAGTTGTCACATGGCCCAGCAATCCCACTCCTGGGATATATCCAGACAAAACTATAACTCAGAAAGATACATGCGCTCATATGTTCACAGCAGTACTGTTTACAAAGCTAAGACATGGAAACAACCTACATATCCAGTGGCCGATGAATGGATAAAGAAGATGTGTGGTTCATGTATACAATGGAACACAGCACGTGTGCTCAGTCATGTCTGATCCCTGGCAACCCCATCACCTGCAGCCCACCGGGCTCCTGTGTCCATGAGATTTCCCAGGCAATAATACTGGAGTGGCTTGCCATTTCCTACTCCAGGGGACAATGGAATACTACTCAGCCATAAAAAATTAAATAATGCTATTTGCAGCAAAATGGATGGATGTAGAGATTATCATATTAAGTGAAGTCAGAAGGAGAAAGAAAAATACCATATGATGTCACTTATATGTAGAATCTAAAATATTCCACAAATGAACCTATCTACACAACAGAATCAGACTCACAGATATATAGAACAGACTTGTTGCCAAGGAGGAGCGGGTTGGAGGAGGAGTGGACTGGGAATTTGGGATTAGCAGATCAAAATTATTATAAACAACAAGGATTATGGATATATTAACAACATGTTGATATTATAAACAACACATTATGGACAAACAACAAGGTCCCACTGAATAGCCCGGGGAGCTATGTTCAATATCCTCATATATGTGCGCATCTGGTTTTTGCTCATGCTCAGTCACTTTAGTCATTTCCAGCACTTTGAAACTGTTGTCCACTAGGCTCCTCTGCCCATGAGATTCTGTAGGCACGGATGCTGGAGTGGGTTGAAAGCCCTCCTCCGAGGGATATTCCCAACCCAGGGGTTGAACCTGAGTCTTCTGTCTCTCCTGCAGTCTCCTGTCTCTCCAGCAGAAATTAATACAACATTATAAATGAACCATGGGGCTTCCCTGATGCCTCAAATGGTAAAAAGCCTGCCTTCAATGTGGGAGATCTGGGTTCAATCCCTGGGATGGGAAGATCCTCTGAAGAAGGAAATGGCAATCCACTCTAGTATTCTTGTCTGGAGAATTCCGTGGACAGAGGAGCCTGTTGAGTTACAGTCCATGGGGTCTCAAAGAGTCAGACACAACTGAGTGACTCACACACACACACACACACACACACACACACACACATGAACTGTGCTTCAATAAGATACATTTTTAAAAAATAGAGCCTACAGCTAGAGATTGAACTAAGAATTAAATGAAAGAATGAGCAGAAATCATCAAAGATAGCATCTGGCCCAGAGTTTAATCTCATCTCTGTGAAGCTTCTCATGACTACTTAAGCCTACATGGGGTTGCTTTCATTGGCTTAGAGAAACTTTTCACTGAATTATGACTCTATAAATGGTTTACCTATGTACAACTGGCTCCCAATTTTAAGTTTGCTGCAGAATATATACTAAAATTTCTCCAGTATTTTCCACATTCCCCATAGTGTCAACTTCAATTCCCAGGTCATAGTAGGCATCCACAGTTAACTTTAACTTAAATAATTAACTTTTAAAATAATTTAATCAACTTAGAACATTTGTGTATTTTACGAAGTAAAAATGATTGATAAATCTTAGAATTAAAATAACAATTTTCTACCCTGATTACCTCCTCCCCTGATTTTAACTGCCACCCCCACCCCCCGCAAAAAATACTTGAATACATTTCCCTTTTTTATTCTGATTGTTGTTGTTTAGTTACTGATTTGTGACCCCCGCGGACTTTAGCCTGCCAGCCTCCTCTGCCCACGAGATTTCCCAGGCAAGAATACTGGAGTGGGCTGCCATTTCTTTCCCCAGGTTATCTTAGCAACCCAGGGTTTGAACCCATGTCTCCTGCATTCAGGTGGATATGTTATCACTGAGCCACCAAGCACCCTTTTCTTCTGGTGCTATTATCTATTTTTCTAAATAATATGCTTATGCTGCTAACTTTTGACTTTTCAATTTTAAATATCACTAAGATTTTTCTACTGTTGACAATAAGGATTGACCTTTCTTATACACCCTCTACCATCCACTCAGAACAATGAATGCATAATCATTTGCATTAATATTCAGTGTTTATATCATTGTGACTATGCATATATTAGCCAACCTGGACCAATTAATGTACAACAATTGCATTTATTCTCTTACAAATGTTTATCTCTTTATATTTTCACCTGCTTCATTGGTCATATGGCTATCATAGCTTAGCATTAAACTGCCTGACATGTGAATGTCCTTTCAATCTACTGAAATACATCAGGTCTGTGGTTTCCTTTTATCCTTTATTCTAAAGCCTTTGATCTGCCTGTTCTTACCATGAATTCTGTTCTCCAGGCCCATTATTGAATTATCCTCCTGGGGGTTCCCCTCACCATAATCCAGGAAATTCACTACCCTATGTTTTATTTTACATTTTTATTCTCTTTGCCTGGATACCATGCCTTTCTGCTCTTTGATTTTTTTTCTCTTATTTTGGGAGAGTGTATCTTGAGAAAACAGATGAAGAAAATGAAAAATTTTAGACCTTCATTATATGTAAAGTCCTTGCTTTTTTCTTTACCTGATTACTAGGAAGGTGAAGTACAGAATTTTTAGCTTGAAAATATTTCCCTTTAGAATTTTGAAGGCAATGCTTCACAGCAATTTTAGCTTTGGATAGAGGGACTGGAAAATCCTATGACTGTTTATACACACTTTCTAAGACGTTGAGGTTTTCCTTTTGTTGCTGTTCTGGAATTCCTTGATGACACTGCCATTTTTGAGTACTTTTCTGTTCATTGTGTTTTGCACACAGCGAACCCCTCTAGGCTGTGGTTTAAAAAGCTCAAGCATTATTTGAAAAATTTCTCTTTTCTGTTTTACCTGTCTATGTGGAATAAATGATTTGGGGAATCTAGGTCTGATTCTCCCTCTTTCTCTCTTTTTTTGGTGTGTGGTCTATTCCTCCATCATTTTAACTCTTCTTCCTGAACATTTTTTTTACACATTGTTGATTGTGTTTCTCCACTTGGATAGCTTCTGATATCATAATTTTGTTTTCCAAGAGCCCTTTTGCATTCTTTTAATGTTTTATTTATTGTAGTATTTTATTCTTTCCCCCCTTCATCTTTTTTCATCAAATACTAGTTTGAACAAATCTACAAGTTTGAGCAAATTCACATTATTTAAACTAGATTTTCTCAAACATACGTTTGTGACTCAGGTGTGAAGAATGCTCCTCCCCAGGGATATTGGCCTAAATCAGTAGGACTGAGGGGACAGTAGCCTAACAACCTCACTTCCCTTCCTGGGTTGACTTCTTTGCCCTGTCCTCCCAAAAAACTGTTAACCACACTTTATCACATCTCATCATCAGCTGACTTTTTCCTGTCACATATTATTGAAAAAAAAAACAGCACACATGAATATTCATCAGTCTTTTCTCTACCAGGATTATTTTACGAAGTGAATTTTGTCTCCTGCCAAATTCATATGTTGAGGCCCTGTTCTTCAGTGTAGCTTATTTGGAGAAAGGGTCTTCCGAGAGGCAAGTAAGATTAAGTGATGTCCTGGGGGTCGTTCCTTAATCCAACAGGACTGGTGTCCTTATAAGAAGAGGAAGAATTCTCTCTCGCTCGCTCGCTCTCTGTATAAGCACACAGAGGAAGGAGTGTGAGGACGTGGCTGGGAGGCAGTGAACCAGGAAGGAAACTCACACCAACACCAAACCCAGCAGCACCTTGATCTTGGACTTTTAGCTTCCAGAACTGATGAGAAAATAATTTTTTTGTTTTGTTTTGTTTAAGCCATCCAATCTGTAGTATTTTGTTATGGCAGCTTTAGTGGACTAAAACAGTTATCTCATGATCAAATCAAACTTGTCCAACCCACTTTAATGACTGCTCTATACTGGGTCCAGTTCGGTGAATACAATCACTAATTTCTAGGAATCATCAGCTTAGAGAGAAAGTGAAAGCATCCATTCTCTATACCTGGTGTAAAACTTTATGACTTCCTGGGGGTCTTAGATAACTGAAATTCTAGAGATACTTCAGATCCCAGAATCTTATTTCAATCATTTTAAATGTCCAATATTAGTTATTAACCAAAACTTTACTAGATTTAAACTTAAAACTCATTTCCAAGAAGGAGTTGGTGCTTCTGCGTGCCTTTTTGTTGGTCAAATACCCAACCCTTGAAGAATTCACCAGCTGATGTTCCCAAATCCAATAAGTTGAGACAAGACGATGAGGGACTGAAATATGCCGCTGTGCTCACTATGCGCCTTTGCCCGAAGACGAGGTTAGGGATGGGTGGGATTCCCCGCGCTCGCTTGGGCTTCTGTGTCTCCGGTGCTGGTGGCACTGCACAGAGTTTTATAATAGAAAAAAAATGATGGTGATATAGTGATAAAAATGTGAAGAAATAGAACTTCAGTTCCCTCAATGTGATCAACTGGAATTCATATTTGATTAACATTTTCTCAGCTTTTTTGAGATATAATTAACAAATAAAAATTGTTTCTAATCAGAGTGTATACCATGATGATTTAGTATACATATATATTGTGAAATGATTACCACAGCCAAATTAATTAACCCATCTATGAAAAAGTACAAATGGTGAGGTATAATATTTTTCCTTCATATGTATAAAACTAAAATCATACATGATGTTATTCATATATGCATTGTATTGTTGAAGTAGAATCGGTACGCCTTTTATTGTACTGTATTGTTCACTTTGCCTTTTATTTATTTTTCTAATTTTTATTCACATGATTATATAGAGTTTTTTTTCTATTTTTTTAAATTTTTTAAATTATGGGAGTATGATAGCACATTTACAAGAGACTTGGAAAATACAGAACAAAGTTACATATAGTTCCACTATTTATTACAATTATTTTTAAATAAATAAGATTTTTAGTTGGAGTTTCAATACAAATCCTCAAAAATTAATAAAATATATATATAGAAAAACAGAAGGATATAGTATACCTGAAAACACCATGAACCTATTCAACATATTTAAGACTTATATAATTTTCACACAACAGTAGGATATAAATTCTACCCAAGTTCACATAGACTAAACTAGGAGACACTGGAACACATCCAGGACATAATTTAGCTAGCTCAGTGCGTGCTCAGTCATGCCTGACTTTTTGTGACCCCATATGGGCTGTAGCCTGCCAGGCTCCTCTGTCCATGGGATTATACTGGCAAGAATACTAGAGTAGTTATCATTTCCACCTCCCAGACAAAGTTCTTCATAATAACAATTTTACTAATCGCATATCTTTTCTTTTTTTATTGATATTATTAATTTTATTGAATTATTAATACTGAAAATAATTTTGTCTAATAAAAGAGATTGGCTAAAAAATGACTTGTTGTGGTTACAAAATATGTGAGTCGTGCCACTGGGGGGAAGTAGAGCATCTTCCCTGATTAGCATGGAGATCCAGAAACACCTACAGCAGAGCAGCTTATGAAGGCGTCCTGCTCTCTGGCCACTTGGACGGCCAGCCTGGCCTCTCTGCTGTCCTCTCACAGAAACTTATTCCATCCATAGCTTTTCTCACAGAAGCTCCCCTGAGCCTTTATCCTGTTGGTTTTAGAGTTTCTTGTAACTAGCGTTTCTGTTCCCAATGTACCTCCCTTGTGAATTCTTAAAACCCATTAAGGATTAGAGGTAGTTTTATCTTCTTAATGAAAACTCTCTTGCCACTGCTCCAGAAATATGGTTCAGTGCCCGCTCTGAGCTTCACTGCACACCATACATTATTCCCTGTTGACACCTATATAAGTTACTCCTTTTTTTGTGAAATATTTCTAATGTATCTTGAGGCTACCTTAATTACATTCTTTGGGGGAAATTTTTCATATATAATTAAAAGTACAAAAAAATAAATTATCATGCACCAATCAACACGATTTAACAAATGGTAACACATTACCATTAACGCTTTAAAAAAAATGCATGTTCCTTGGAAGAAATACTATGACAAACATAGACAGCATATTAAAAAGCAAAGACATCCCTTTGGAGACAAAGGTCCATAAAGTCAAAGCTATGGTTTTTCCCTGTCTGTCACTATCTGCTGGAGTTTGCTCAAATTCATGCCCATTGAATTGGTGATGCTATTTATTTCATCCTCTGCCACCCTCTTCTCCTTTTGCCTTCAATCTTTCCCAGCATCAGAATCTTTTCCAATGAGTCAGCTCTTTGCATCAGGTGGCCAAAGTCTGTAGTTTCAGCTTCAGCATCAGTCTTTCCAATGAATATTCAGGGTTGATTTCCATTAGGATTGATTGGTTTCATCTTTTTGCAGGACAAGGGACTCTCAAGAGTATTCTCCAGGACCACAATTTAAAGACATCAGTTCTTCAGTGCTCAGCCTTTTTTATGGTCCAACTCTCTGTACATGACTATTGGAAAAACCACAGCTTTGGCCATGTGGACCTTTGTTGGCAAATTTATGTCTCTGTTTTTTGATAAGCTATCTAGGTTTGTCATAGCTTCCCTTCCAAGGAGCAAGTGTCTTTTAATTTCATGGCTGCAGTCTTAGAAATATCTAAAAATTCAAGCTCAGAAAGTCTACAAGATGCATGTACAATGGAAACAAATAATTTTGTTGAAAATCCTTTCCTAAGAATGCTACTAACAAAGAGAACCTGTCCACCCTAAAATCATCACTTATGAGGAAGAATTTTTCCCTTCTCAATTATATTACCATTAGACTTTTATCTCAATAAGATAAAAAAAAGAAAAGAGCTCATTGTTATACTAACTGCTCTATTCTGCATGGATAGACTTCAAAATGGCTCAGTCAGTTCAGATCTGTTCAGTCGCTCAGTTGTGTCCGACTCTGCGACCCCATGAATCGCAGCACGCCAGGCCTCCATGTCCATCACCAACTCCCGGAGTTTGCTCAAACTCATGTCCATCGAGTCAGTGATGCCATCCAGCCATCTCATCCTCTGTCACCCCCCTTCTCCTCCTGCCCCCAATCCCTCCCAGTAACAGGGTCTTTTCCAATGAGTCAACTCTTTGCCCGATGTGGCCACAGTATTCGAGTTTCAGCTTCAACATCAGTCCTTCCAATGAACACCCAGGACTGATCTCCTTTAGGATGGACTGGTTGGATCTCCTTGCAGTCCAAGGGACTCTCAAGAGTCTTCTCCAACACCACAGTTCAAAAGCATCAATTTTTCGGCACTCAGTTTTCTTCACAGTCCAACTCTTACATCCATACGTGACCACTGGAAAAACCATAGACTTGATCAGACAGACATTTATTGGCAAAGTAATGTCTCTGCTTTTTAATATGCTGTCTAGATGGGTCATAACTTTCCTTCCAAGGAGTAACTGTCTTTTAATTTCATGGCTGCAGTCACCATCTGCAGTGATTTTGGAGCCCCCCCCCAAAATAAAGTCTGACACTGTTTCCACTGTTTCCCCATCTATTTCCCATGAAGTGATGGGACCAGATGCCATGATCTTAGTTTTCTGAATGTTGAAATTTAAGCCAACTTTTTCACTCTCCTCTTTCACTTTTATCAAGAGGCTCTTTAGTTCCTCTTCACTTTCTGCCATAAGGGTGGTGTCATCTGCATATCTGAGGTTATTGATATTTCTCCCGGCAATCTTGATTCCAGCTTGTACTTCTTCCAGCCCAGCATTTCTCATGATGTACTCTGCATATAAGTTAAATAAGCAGGGTGACAATATACAGCCTTTATGTACTCCTTTTCCTATTTGGAACCAGTCTGTTGTTCCATGTCCAGTTCTAACTGTTGCTTCCTGACCTGCATACAGGTTTCTCAAGAGGCAGGTAAGGTCTGGTATTCCCATCTCTTTCAGAATTTTCCACAGTTTACTGTGATGCACACAGTCAAAGGCTTTTGCAGTCAATAAAGCAGAAATAGATGTTTTCCTGGAACTCTCTTGCTTTTTTGATGATCCAGCAGATGTTGGCAATTTGATCTCTGGTTCCTCTGCCTTTCCTAAAACCAGCTTGAACATCTAGAAGTTCACGGTTCACGTATTGCGGAAGCATGACTTGGAGACTTTTTAGCATTACTTTACTAGCGTGCGAGATGAGTGTATATAAGGACCCTTGAAAAAATATATTGCAGACAGAACAATTTCAGAAAACACAAGAAAAGTACCAAAAATTGATAAATGTTTCACTAAAAAGATACCTCCTATGAGCATATAGTAGCTTATGCTTGAAAATTTCCACTGCACACATCTCCCATTACTTGTAATAGCAACTGAGGATATTTGATCAAAATGTATTGAACATCTTTGATCTTCAAAGAATTGTGGTTCATGCTGAGGATATAGAAAAGAAAACAACATTTTGGAACAGGTTATCTGTCCTCAAATTTGCTGGCATATTGAGTGCAGCACTTTTAAACATCATCTTTCAGGATTTGAAATAGCTCAACTGGAATTCCATCACCTCCACTAGCTTTATTCGTAGTGATACTTCCTAAGGCCCGCTTGACTTCACATTCCAGGATGTCTGGCTCTAGGTGAGTGATCACACCATCGTGGTTATCTGGGTCATGAAGATCTTTCTTGTGCAGTTCTTCTGTGTATTCTTGCCACCTCTTATTAATATCTTCTGCTTCAGTTAGGTCCATACCATTTCTGTCCTTTATCGAGCCCATCTTTGCATGAAATGTTCCCTTGGTATCTCTAATTTTCTTCAAGAGATCTGAAGTCTTTCCTATTCTGTTGCTTTCCTCTACCTGTGGCTGCAAAGAATATAATCAATCTGATTTCAGTGTTGACCATCTGGTGATGTCCATGTGTAGAGTCTTCTCTTGTGTTGTTGGAAGAAATTGTTTGCTATGACCAGTACATTCTCTTGGCAAAACTCTATTAGCCTTCGCCCTGCTTCATTCTGCACTCCAAGGCCAAAATTGCCTGTTACTCCAAGTGTTTCTTGACTTCCTACTTTTGCATTCCAGTCCCCTATAATGAAAAAGACATCTTTTTTGAGTTTTAGTTCTAAAAGATCTTGCAGGAATTCATAGAACTCTTCTACTTCAACTTCTTCAGCCAGCAAATTTGGAAAAATTAGCAGTGGCCACAGGACTGGAAAAGGTCAGTTTTCATTCCAATCCCAAAGAAAGGGAATGCCAAAGAGTGCTCAAACTACCGCAAAGTTGAACTCATCTCACACACTAGTAAAGTAATGCTCAAAATTCTCAAAGCCAGGTATATTTTTCAAAAGTTATGACCAACCAAGATAGCATATTAAAAGGAAGAGACTTGACTTTACCAACAAAGGTCTGTCTAGTCAAGGGTATGGTTTTTCCAGTGGTCATGTATGGATGTGAGAGTTGGACTGTGAAGAAAGCTGAGAGCCGAAGAATTGATGCTTTTGAACTGTGGTGTTGGAGAAGACTCTTGAGAGTCCCTTGGACTGCAAGGAGATCCAACCAGTCCATCCTAAAGGAGATCAGTCCTGGGTGTTCATTGGAAGGACTGATCCTGAAGCTCCAATACTTTGGCTACCTGATGTGAAGAACTGGCTCATTTGAAAAGACGTTGATGCCGGGAAAGATTGAAGGCAGGAGGAGAAGGGGACAACAGAGGATTAGATGGTTGGATGGCATCACTGACTTGACAGACATAAGTTTGAGTAAACTCAGTGAGTTGGTGATAGACAGGGAGGCCTGGTGTGCTGCGATTCATGGGGTCACAAAGAGTCAGACACGACTGAGCAATTGAACTGAACTGCTCTGTCCTCAAAAAGTCATAATGAGTTAATTACAAGTGAAGCTACACCTTCTGCATTTACTATATTTGTGTATTTATAACTTCTGTGTTTACTGTATTTCAAACACATTCTGAACATACTGCTTGTCGAATCTCTTTATTCCTGGCTAGACTGTGAATGTGTGCATTTTTTACTCACATTTCAACTACGAAAAAAATAAGGTGAAAGGTGTCATTAACCAAATTTATTTATGCAGGATACTTTTAGGTACTAGATTAAAATAAGGACTCCTTTCACTCCTAGTATACATAAAATGAGTGATGCACAATGATTGACAAGGACCCTATATATATATATATATATATATATATATATATAATTTTAGTTCAGACACAGGAGGCATGATCTTTGTATCTGGGGTAGTCAGAAAGCATTTCCTTAAGGAAAGAAAGAGCTTGAGCTGGTCATTGAAAGATGGTTAGGTGATATTCAGATGAGCACTAAGAGACTAGCAAAAGTTAAAGTTTTAAAGTTTTTATGGAAAGATGGAGAACAATACTAAGGAAGTACTTTTCTATGTAATATATCACCTGGTGGAAAGATAAATTGGAAGAAAAGTAATATAAACAACTTACCTAGTATCACACTTGAAAAATGAGTGAGAAAAATATACGTATATCATTCAAATGAGTCTGTAGGTTCTTTATGGAGTCTTTATAGACTTTTTAAAAAACATGTATTTATGTATATCAAAAGTGATAGATTATGGGAAACAAAAACAGTGACATGCCGGAAGGGGATACATTCAAGCTACGACAAATTGTCGCTCTCAGAACGATTGTTGTGAACACGGAGGAAGAGATTCTTCCCTCGCTTGGTCAGAAGCTGAAAGATGTTGCCTGAGGGCTGCATCCACTTTGGGGTTAAAGGAGGGCTTAAAAGTGACTAAGAGAAAAATGTGGAGAAGAGTAGGTTAAAGGAGACCAGAGAGATGAAGAAAAAGTTTCACATTTGTCCCAGAATATGTACATCTAAGAACAGACTTGGTGTTTGGGGGCTTAGTTGCTAAGTCATGTCCAGCTCTTGTTACGCCAGGGACTGTAGCCCGCCAGGCTCCTCTGTCCATGGGATTTCCCAGGCAAGAATACTGGAGAGGGCTGCCATTTCCTTCTCCAGGGGATCTTCCCCACCCAGGGACTGAACCCAGGTCGCCTGAACTGCAGACAGTCTCTTGTGTGCAGTCTCCAGAATTGCAGCAGATTCTTTACCAGCTGAGCCAGCAGGAAGACCCGTCTTGTTGTTTCTGTTTACTTACTAAGTCATGCCTGACTCTTTTGCAATCCTCTGAACTGTAGCCTGCTAGGCTCCTCTATTCGTGGGGTTTCTTGGGCAAGAATACTGGAGTGGGTTGCCATTTATTTCTCCAGAGGATCTTTCCAACCCAGGGATCGAACCTGCATCTCCTGCATTACAGGCAGATTCTTTACCACAGAGTCAATGACTTTTTGTTGCATGAGTCTTTTTGCTTAAACCAACATGGGTTGTTTTTTTCTTGTACATTTACAACTAAAATATCCCTCTTATACCATCTTACATGTGGCGTTAGATAATACATAGAACCAAGCTCTAAATACAATCAAGTTAACGAACACATTCTTTTTTCAGTTAATCAGTTCTTTTGACTAGACAAAACTAGTTTACTTTTATTTTGTAAATGTATTTAGCTGAAATACAGAGATGAAAAGTTTATTGGCCTGGCTTCAAAGGGCTCATAATCTAGTAGAAGGTTCTCTGTTCAAGCAGTTATAATACTAGGTGATGACTGTTACAATTTTCCCCAAAATTGTTTAGCCAATGTTACTAGAGCCTGGGGCATCTAGATCTGTTGTGAAAAGTGACAAAGACTTCATACGGGAAAAATTGCCTAAAATGCAATTTAAAGCATATCTGCTATGTAATTCTTACTCTCTATTTTACAATATTTGCCTCAAGGAGCATTAATTTTTGAGGGAATATAGAGTTGTATTTTTCTTCCCAAACCTTCTTCTGAGCAATAGTATTTGAACTCACTTCAATGAAACAGTTTGTTCGAAAATTTTGGGTGGTAATAAAACACCCCCACTCCAGGTATTGAGTTTGAGGTATTGATTTGACAGGCAGTAGGATTGTTGCTGAAAAGCTTCATAAGGCAGCAATCTGACCAGCTTCAACAGAGGTCAACAGCATGTGATTTGTGGTTTTGGAATAAGGGTCACATCTTTGACATTTAAATAGAACTTTCTTGGAAAACATATATCTTTGTACCTCTCAGAGAGAAGGAGGAGAGCAACGTGTCTGTCTTCTGATCAGATGATCTCTCAGTTACAGTTATATTTCGAGGGCTAGGAAAACCAATGTCAGGTCATACCCAGACTGTGGCATGGCCTGCAGCCTTCCAAGTCTAGATAATAAGGACTCTAGAACCCTGCCTACCTATCCTTTTGTAATGGCTTCCTGAAAACTCAAACCTACAAAGTACAACTAGAGCAAAAAGCACACTTTGGGTGCTTGGAAGCCTACAATCTCCCTGGCTATTTTTTTTAAATTCTCATTTAACTTTTTCCAACATTATATTATGAAATTTTTCAAAGATAATGCAAAATTGAATAAATTTTGCACTAAACACCTCTAGATTTTATGCTTGTTTTAATCATATGACTGTCTTTCTATCCACCCTATCTTCAGCTATTAGAACATCATTTTGATGCATTTCCAAGTGAATTAAATAGGTATATATAATAAGCACTCTAACATGTATATAATTATAATATACCATGTATATTATTCTGTTAATAGTGCTTTTCTCTTTTGAAGTAATGTTTACAAATTATAAACTGCATATGTTGTTATTTTTTGACAAAAACATACACTATAAAACCAAACCCTTGTCAATATAGTAAACTTTAAACCCACCTAGGAGCATTTCTTCATAATCTGTCAGTCATTTCCCACCACCACAACCCCTGCCCCCACAAATAATTGCAACGCTGATTTTTTTTCAGTCAAACATAGGAAGAATGTGTATATTTCAGGATTTCATATAAATGGAATCATGCAATATGGAATTTTTTCATATAAATTTTCCTTTACTTAGCATAATATTTTTCAGATTCACCCATGTTATACATAGTTCTTTCCTTTATATCCTCTTTTGTGAGATGTCAACATATTTTGCTTAATTTTTCTTTTTAGGTAAGTTCCTTTTTGTTAATAGAACATATGATTTCTTTATATACCTGACTACCATTCTTAACTTTTGATTAAATATAGTTCATATTTTGTGACTTTAGTAGATGGGTAATGTGCTCCTGAGGTCTTACATCCTCACTAATCAACATAGGTGTTACTGATAATTGCCTGTCATTTCTGTTCTCTAAACCCACCAGTTATCTCCTCCATAGGAGAGGCATTTTTCTCTATTTGGTTCCCCGAGGTATCCCAGGAGATGAGACCAGTGATGAGCACATAACAGATGCTCAATGCAATAAATTCAGTTATTAGAAAAAAAAAATCACTGGATAAAGAAATATAGAAAAATAAATAGATAGAGCAATAGAAATAGAACAGATTGGTGGTTGCCAGAAGTGAAGTGTGGGGAAGTGGAAGAAATGGATGAAGCAGGTCAAAAGGTAAATCAATAAGCATTAACACAATAAAATAACAAAGTAAAAAGAGAGTCCACAGATTTTGATAACTCTTTGAGAAATATGAAGTAACACCAGAAATATTAACTGGAAATGACAAGATGGAGTATCACAAAACCGCACTAAGGGAAGAAAAAGACACTGCCCACACCGCTTCTCTAAGTTTTTAGAAGGGTGATTAGTAGAATTTAGATTAAGACCAAGAATGTTGTCTTTGATCAGTCTGTCCTATTAGAAATATTTTAAAAATTAGAATCCTTAGTAAGTTCATTAACTTTGGTAGTAAATTTAAAAGAAAGAAAGGAAAGAAAAAGAAAGGGGAAAGAAAGCAGGGACAAGCTTTTCTAGTCTAACAAGAATCTGGACCTCACATACTCTGTTGTGGGAATGTGAAATGTGACAGCCAGTCACTCTGGGGAAAAAATGAAGTTTCTTAACATGAAGCAAAATAAAACCTTCAAACAAACAAACAAAAATACAAATCGTGTAGCTATCGTATTTTGGGGCTTTAATCCCAAGGTAAGAGGCAAATTGTGTCTCTCTGTTGCTTCTTACAGTTGTGTGTGAACCTTCAGTTACTTTGTGGAAAGTTTATTTAAAAGACTGTCATGCCTATGAATGCTTGAATGTAAAACACAGATCAGAAAAAGAAAATTAATGCATCAAAATGAGGACCACAACATTGCAGAAAGTATAAAGGGAATAATGATGAGCATTTAGGTCTATTTGACTTTATGGTTCATTAGGGTTCAGTTGTTTATTTGGTAGACAACTCACAAATAAACTTGTAGCTAAAAAGAAAATAGTTGTTTAACTCATATTATGAATTTCTAACTTTTAAAAGAGAGTATAATCTGTTTATATTTTACTGTAAATATGAATAAATTGGATTTGTTCTTTATATCATTTTTATTTTTCATACTGTTACCTTATTTCTGTAAATAATTTTTTTCATCTTTCTATTAAACATAATTTTTTTCTTTGTTTTCTCTCCTCTCCTCAGCTTGGAAGTCTTTCTTTTATTTACATTGTTTTTATAGTTTCCCTTAAAATATAATTGCACCTACAAAAAGTTAATATCACCACCCTCCTTACTAACAACAGAGGGAATATATCATATTTTATTTGTGTGTTGTTTTAGAATTTTTCTGTCTCATTTGAATATTCAAAATTAGTCATTATTTTTGTTTTCACTTTTCAGTAGATGCCTAGTTTTCATTTATGTTTATTTATTTATTTTTGCTCACAAATGCATCTGTACTCCCTTCGCCTTTCTCAATCTTTTTTTTTTTTCCCCTCTCTAAACTTTCTTCCTATACGATATGTGAACTGTAAACTCTGTTTTACTGAAAATACCTTGAATTCACTCTCATTCTTAATGACAGATCGCTGCGCGGAGAACTCTAGGTTCACAGTTGTTTTCTATCAGCACTGTGAGAATAATATTGTTCCACATTCTATTTTTTCCTTCTCTTTTTTAAATCTTATCTCCAACCTTTGGAGTTCTATTATTTCACTAAGAATTTCTGAGTGTGGGTTTAATTCCCTCTGCCTTGCTCAGGATTTGGCCTGCTTGTACAATCCAAGGATTTATTCTTTCATTGAGTCTGGAGAATTCTCAACCACCATCTCTTTTATATTCATTCTCTTAATTCACATTTATATCACCTTCTGAGTATTCAGTGGTTGCTTTATTTCATTATGCTTATTTCCTTACTGCTCCTTTATTTATTTACTTTTTTCTTCTCCATTTCTCTGCATTTCAAAGAGTTATCTTATGTTTATCTTCAGTTCAACTTTATAGAATCAACTGTTAAACTTATTAAGTTTTTAATTTAAATGATTTTATTTTCCTTTCTCAGACATTATAATAAGTGCATTTGGAAAGCTGTTGTGTTTGATTTTTATAGTAGTCTTCTTTTATTTTTATTTATTCAGATTTTTATCCCTTTAATAATCTTAAACATGTTTATAGTGTCTTTCAAATTGTCTTATTATCTCATGTTCTCTGGACTGTTCATCCATCTGACTCTTCTGTTTGGTTTTGCCTCATGCCCTGTGTGGTTTGCAAGTTTTCCTTGTTGGCCCAGTACGTTTAGGACGACTCTTCTTGAGATTTTACTTTATCCTATGCTTATGGAGGTGGTTTTAGGGAACGAGGAGCATTGCTCACAGGTGTTTTGGGGTTTCACATTCAGTGTGCAGCACATAAACGACCGCTGCAGATTCATGAGCGCTGCAGATTTGAGTCTCACTAGTACTGACTTGACATTTCCTCAGGACTTTGGGCGAGGTGTTTTCAGTCTCTCTTTTAGCAAAAAGGCCGCTATTCCAGAGGCTTTTTTAAAATTGAGAATCCTTAGTTTCAGTTTCATACAGGTTGTGTCTCACGCCCCAAGATGACATTATAGCCTTACCCCCCGACTATTAAAGCAATGTTTTCGTTGGATATCATTCCTGGCTAAAGCAGCGTCAGCACGTCAGTTCAGTCCCTCAGTCGTGTCCAACTCTTTGTGACCCCATGGACTGCAGCACACCAGGCTTCCCTGTCCATCGTCAAGTCCCAGAGCTTGCTCAAACTCATGTCCATCCAGTCAGTGATGCCATCCAACCATCTCATCCTCTGTCGTCCCCTCCTCCTCCTGTCTTCAGTCTTTCCCAGCATCAGGGGCTTTTCCACTGAGTCAATTTTTCTCATCACGTGGCCAAATTACTGGAACTTCAGCATAGTGTATTGGAAAACCAAGTCACCACAAAACAGTATCAGGACTACAAGCCCTAAATTTGTAGTTGGTGT
This sequence comes from Alces alces, assembly GCA_015832495.2. Taxonomy (NCBI): domain Eukaryota; kingdom Metazoa; phylum Chordata; class Mammalia; order Artiodactyla; family Cervidae; genus Alces; species Alces alces. The sequence goes on along the minus strand of JADEYB020000002.1, from coordinate 2,159,389 downwards.
GGGATGCACATAAAAGATTGGTCAGCCTTAACTTTCATCTAAGGATTATAGTTTATAAAATGTGAAAGATTTTTGAACGTGTTCTCACATGTCAACCAGGTTTGTTGTTCCATCCTTAACACAAACGTGGTGGGGGAGTATCCATTGTGAAATCTTTAGTGGTACTTTTGGACTGGTTGACACTGATTTGTGTCTAGTCATTTTGGAATTCACATTTACTGCTTAGCTTCTGTTAAAATGATATGCATTCAGATTTCCAACAACAGGTTCCTACTCTGCTCCTTGCAACTTTTTTGTTCCATTTTATATTAATCTTAAACTTAATTATGACTCATTTTCAACTGTCTATTTTTAAGTAAAAAATAATAATCAATTTTAGAAATCTCCTGTTTAGATTTCCAATGTTCCTCCCATGCTTTAAAGTGATATCTGGCCTTTAACTTTTCAAACCAATCAACAGTTTACATAACTCATAAATAGAGTAAATTTTAATGTCAAAGTCATGGCATCAAATTTTTGAGGTTCATTTTAATACCTCTAGAATAGGTAATCTTGTAGGAGCAAGCAATCCCACTTAGGTATTCTGTGCTCTGGTCTTTCCAAAACCATTTCTCATACTCACTTTGCTTCAGTTTAGTCTCAGTTATCAGCAATAACATTTTTCATTGTTTTGTGTTGTTTCTTATGAATGGTTGATCATTTTTAGGTTTTGTTTGAATTTCTTTCATTTTAAAAAATTTTTATTTCGTTTAGTTTTTGGTGGTACACAAACTTCTCTAAGGGTTTAGTTGCCCTATAGCATGCAGGATCTTAGTTCCCTGACTGAGGATCAAACCTGTGTCCCTTGCATTGGAAGGCACATTCTTAACCACCATTAAGAATTCTTAACCATCATTCCACTAGACTACCACAGAAGTCCCCTTTGTATTAATATCTAAGGCAAGTTGTTTCTGCCAATAAAGTTCCCTATAACCTTGGTTCAGTCCCAGGTAAGCAGTCCTTTTGTGTGATGTTGTCTGGCTGGTTGTAGCAAGAGACTCTCAGTCTTTCATGTGTGAATTTATAAGCACTTCCTACTCGGGTCTATTCCATAAAAAAATTTACATGTGAAGATCGATGGAGACCACAGCCTTTCCTCTGTTCTTGTGAGCTGTCATCACACATCCCTTCAGCCTCACCATTTCCACAGCAGCTCTGTGAGTGACACTCCTGTATCCATTTAAGTGTCACATACAGTTTCAACTGCATTTCCAATTTAAAGGATGTTAATCTCTAAAATGTATTGTCAATTGAAGTCTAGTATATTAACCATTTACAAGCAGTGTACAAAGGTTTTAATTTTAGGTATTCTAGAATAAAAGGGAAAAGTTCTCATGGTTGACTTGTTAAGCTGAAACAGGAAAATTATTGCTTTGTATAGGTAGGGGTGAGATCATCACATGGGCATTTGTGTGTGCATGTGTGTATGAGAGGGAGACAGCCATTCTCACAGGAAGAAGGGTTCAATCTTGATGCTCAGTAAATAACTAGAAGATGTTGGCTGGCAGAATTGTATTCTCCATTATGATGCCATGATTTCTGTGGAATATACTGTATATATTAACATCTATATATTCCAATGCTGTCTCTAGTGTAATCTCACTGAATCAGTCATAATTACTCTGGAACTGGGGAAAAATAAGCCTAGAAAAGCTACCAATTTAGCCCCCATCCACAGAGCAATTTAAGATGGTTCCCTTGTGCCATTCTAAATGCAAAGTATTACAGTTTACATTTTATTTATGGAAATATAAGTGTGCTAGCAATTTCTTTGCATAAAACAGATGTGTTTTCAGGAAAATATATACTTCCCATGTACCCATTTATAGATATGTGGTTTCTCTTGGGAGCTGAAAATATTTCATCTTTTTTTTTTCTCTCAAATTCCCTTAGAGTTCATTATTTGCTTACAGTTTTTATTTTCTTTTATAACAAAATAGAAGCATGTGACACAGGTTACTGACTCAATTAAGGCACTTGGCTTTGCCACTTGGATTTCTCATTACTATTAAGTGGGATTTTTAGGCTATATTTTTACCTTCAAATAAAATTTCAAGGTTGAAACTGTGTCTATTTTTAATTAAGGATACATGAAATCACTTGTACATGTCAGTGAGATGAACTCTATGCATGTACTAAAACAGGTGAAAATGCCTACTTTTATCATTACAGTGCTTCCTGATTAGATTAGCAAAGTAAACTTTTTATGGACTTTGTGATTTCAAATTTCCTAAATTCTTTTGGGATATGTTGGGTTATGCATACATAAATCACATATGATATTTCAACTTAGTTTAGGATTCCATGTTGACAAACTCGAAGAAGCTTGGTTATCCACCCAGTCAAACATAGTCATGAGTAATGGCAGGAAAAGAAGGTGGAGTGTGTCAGCTGAGTCCACTGACTTTTCCCTTTGGAAGTTCATGTTCCCCTTAATTGATCTGATACAGAGTTTTATGGGCTTCCTGTTAGGAGATGCACGCATCTGTTTCCTTCTTCACTCCCCAGTCAAGGCAGGGTCCCTCACTTCTAGCTTTTTTCCAAGACAATTTTGCCTGAAAATCTGGTTCTACCTGAAAGAGCCCCTGGGTGGGACAGAATACAGCCCCTCCAGTTTTTCACACCCAATACTGATTGTCTTAACTGCTGACTCAGTTCAGATTCAGACTGCTCAATTATAATGTCATGATGCCCAAGCTCTTTGCTGACTTTATCCCATTCTTGCTTTCCTTCACTTTCTGACTTGTTTTTCTCTTTTTTTATTCAGCCCTCCCCCCAACCCCCAAAATAGTATTGAGTACTCCATATTAACACGTGAGATATGTCTCTCAGATTCTTTTCTTCTTTATTACTATTTTATACTTTTAATGAAGCATAGTTATTTACAACATGGTATTAGTTTCATGTGTACATTGCACTAATTCTACATTCTTTTTCAGAATCTTTTCTCTTATAGGCATTAAAACATGCTGACTCTATAGTTCCTGTGCTATGCAGTAGGTCCTTGTTGGTTATCAGCTTTATATATAGCAGTATTCATATGTCAGTCCCAACCTCCTAATTTATACTACCCCTGACACATTTCCCTTTTGATAACCAAAAGTTTCTTTTCTATGCCTGTGGGTCTATTTATGTTTTGTAAATAAGTTCATTCAGACTGTTACCTTCTTCCCTCCAAGACCCTCAGATAAATATGGTCAGCCAGCCACTTCACATATTCAAAGATATGGAGCAAAATCTTCAATTGTAGCAAACCAATATGTTTTCTTTCATGACTTTAGAATACATTGACTGTTAACCCTTCTGGGAGAGAAAGGCAGATGTTGTTCTCAGGATTCCTGCATCAAGAAGAGTTAAATCACACAAGGAGAAAATGGCGTGAAGATTTAAGACTCTACAGGGGAAATGAGACTGCAGCGCTTTTGTTTTTCTGTCCTTTATCTTAAGAAATTTTCATTTTATTCTACAGAAATCTTTAGAAATGGCAGTTCTCCCCAGACTTGAATTATAAAAAAAGCCAGTATTCTATGGAGACAGGTCCTAAATAATATACTTTGGGAAATCACTATCCAATTCTATTTAGATGCCTACCCCCTCCCCCCACAGGACACTCTGCTCTCCTGTCTATACTCATCATAGGCAGGAGATAAAAAGCTTCTTTTCTTTTTAATGGTTGGTCTGTGGAAAACTGTATCTTATTGTTGAAAGCAGTAGTCCACAGGCAAGGAATGCAGCATTTAAGTCAGCCCTGAAGAGTGGATGAGTCTTGCTTTCTCTGTGCTGCATAAGGCAAGCTTTACATGGTCACCAGAATTCCTGAAACCCAGAAATAGAGCACAAATGCTGCCGTTACCATATGATTTCAGCTGAATGGAGCTCTCTATTGGATGCGGTTGGACATAAAAAAAATCCAGTCTGTTTCCACCTTTCCAGCTGCATCTCAACTCAGCCTTGCTGTGAAATGAGGTATTTATTTTCTCTCTTCTTTTCTCCCTGTGGAAACTACTTTCATATGAGTCTTTAGTGTTTATCTCCATCTACCATTTCAGATGCTTTTTTGTCAGCTCCACTCCACCTACATCCAAAGGAATATTCACTGGCTGAAAAATCCAGTGTAGGGTAGGGAGAAGAAAGTTCTAGTATTATCCATGGATTCAGTACTGGATTTTTCAGACAGTCTGGCTCTCCTGATGACAACAGACTTGACTGAACAGGTAGCAATCTGCTTCAGACATTAATCTATGTAGACACTCAAAGTTTGGTTTAAGTAATATTTCTTCAGGAATAGAGAAAGGATATACCTACTTCTGGTAAAATTCTAAAGTTGCAGCAATTTGTCTGCTGTGTTTTTTTCTCTGTCAGCCCTGAACACTGAAAGCTTTAAGAATCCTGGTGTCCAACAATTATGTTGTCCTCTCTGGATGAAATTCAAGTATAAATGTGATTAAGGTTCTCTAGGTGATTTCACTGTGCATGAAAATTTGAGAAATATTATGTGAAGGAATTTCAAGCACTTGCACTTAGATTGCAAGGAGAAATATCAATAACCTCAGACATGCAGATGACACAACCCTTAGGGCAGAAAGCAAAGAGGAACAAAAGAACCTCTTGATGAATGTGAAAGAGAAGAGTGAAAAAAATTGGCTTAAAACACAACAGTTAAAAACAAAGATCATGACATCTGGTCCATCACTTCATGGTAAACAATGGAAACAGTGACAGACTTTATTTTCTTGGGCTCCAGAATCACTGCGGATGGTGACTTCAGCCATGAAATTAAGAAGCTTGCTCCTTGGAAGAAAAGCTATCACAAACTTAGTCAGCATACTAAAAAGCAGAGGCATTACTTTGCCAACAAAGTCAAAGCTATGGTTTTTCCAATAGTCATGTATGGATGTGAGAGTTGGACTATAAAGGAGGCTGAGTGCCAAAGAATTGATGCTTTTTGAACTGTGGTGTTGGAGGGGACTTTTAAGAGTCCCTTGGACAGCAAGGAGATCAAACCAGTCAATCCTAAAGGAAATCAGTCCTGAATATCCATTGGAAGGATTGATGCTGAAGCTGAAGCTCCAATACTTTGGCCACCTGATGTGAAGAACCGGCTCTTTAGAAAAGACCCTGATGCTGGGAAAGATGGAAGGCAGAAGAAGAAGGGGACAACAGAGGACAAGATGGTTGAATGGCATCACCGACTCAGTGGACATGAGTTTGAGCAAGCTCTGGAAGATGGTGAAGGACAGGGAAGCCTAGTGTGTTGCAACCCATGTGGTTGCAAAGAGTAGGACACAACTAAGCTACTGAACCAAAAACAACAAGGGATGTATCATGAGGGTATATAGAAACTTTTCTGAAGGAATTGAACTCACAATGTTTTAACCAGTGTTTGCTTCACTAGAATAAGGCCAATATACCTGCCCTTGACAGATGCTTACACCCTATTACATCCTCAACCACTTAGAATCTTGGCCTTTTCTTTGAGAGATTGGTAACTGGACTGAAAACCCAGAGAAAATAGGCCCACTACATCAGCTTGCCAGTATGTTAATATATTATTAATGTATCAATAACCCTTTCTATTGACAAAGGCATTTGTGTCTCCTGTGCTGGAGCTTGTGAAATGTGAAATTATACCAAAGAGAGAGAAGGAAATTTCTAAAAATTTTCATCCAAGAGATGGTATAACTCAATAATCCCACTCCATCTTCTCAAAAAGAATGTCTCTAAAGCCTGAATTGCTTAGAGTTGCTGATTTATTTTTTCTCTTGAGATGTCAGAATAAATATTGACAGTTTTGTCATCTCCCTCTACATTTTTGTGGCATTTTGTCCCTAATTTTAAAAGTATTGATAGACTCACAGACCTGGAGAAGAGACTTGTATTTGCCAACAGGAAGGGATGTGGGGAAGGGCTGGATTGGGAATTTTGGGTTAGAAGATGTAAAAGATTACATGTAGAATGGATGGACAAGGTCCTACTGTATAGCACAGGGAATTATATTCAATATTCTGTGATAAACCATGATGGAAAAGAATATGAAAATGAATGTATGCATATGTATAACTGAATCACTTTGTTGTACAGGAGGAGTTAACATAGTACATCCACTATACTTTAAAAAATAAATTTTTTAAAAGTGTCATTACTCAGTGCCTCAGTTCAGTTTAGTTCAGTCGCTCAGTTGTGTTTGACTCTGCAATCCCATGGGCTGCAGCATGCCAGGCTTCCCTGTCCATCACCAACTCCCAGAGCTTGCACATACTCATGCCCATTGAGTCGGAGATGCCATCCAACCATCTCATCCTCTGTAATCCCCTTCTCCTCCTGCCTTCTATCTTTCCCAGCAACAGTGTCTTTTCAAATGAGTCAGTTCTTTGCATCAGGTGGCCAAATTATTGGAGCTTCAGCTTCAGCATCAACCCTCCCAATGAATATTCAGTACTGATTTCCTTTAGGATTGACTGGTCTGGGCTTCCTTGAAAGCCCAGTTGGTAAAGAATCCGCCTGTAATGTGAGAGACCTGGGTTCAATCCCTGGGTTGGGAAAATCCCCTAGATTAGAAGGGAAAGGCTTGCTGCCCTCAAGCACAAAGACCCTCAGACCTCAGCTTCAAACTTGGGCAATATTCTACTTCAAGGGAGATTCATACAGAGTGCTTGCATTTAAGACATATCCATATACATCACTGTACTAAATGGGAGAGAAAGGCATTTTTGAGGATGATTAGTTTCTCTTTGTGGCCAAGAATATAATATAGAACTACTAGATCCTAGATGTGAAAGATCACAAAAATAAGATCAACTTGGGAGGATCTTCTCAGAGGTTGTGAAAAGGTGAAACTATAATCAAAATATCTAAGAAAGTGCAATAAATTTTCTCTGAGAATAGAATTTAATCAGATGGTGGTGTATTGTGCAGAAATACCCTCTACCTCATTATCTTTTTTTTTTCTCCCAATATTGAACATCCTTCACCTGGATCTGCCACTGTTCATAGACTGTTCTGGTTACAGAGGTCAGGGGATAAACTTGTCATCTCCATGTTTATACAACGCATTCTCACTGTAACATGCATGATGGTATTTTCCATTCTATGTGATCTCCAGTCATTACTTCTTGAATCCCCTGCTGTTTCTTTGAAGAATCAGATAGAGAACTACAAGCACATCTAGGTGCACAAATAGAGAACTACAGGAAGATCTAGGTGAAACCAATTAATTTTTTTTTTCTTTTGATGGGTGGAATTCTTCGGTCTGATGCCTGTATCCTTAACTTACCTTGGTATTTGGATTACAATTTGATGATATGTTGTTTTGTAACAATTATTGTTTTTAGAAAATAAGCCCACCAGATCATTCATCTGTTTAGCATCTTGTCAAGCCCTGAGAGCTCATTAAACTTACTGACTGACAGACAAAACCAAGAGGACCCTATAGGTCACTACACATGGGAAACTTGATCAAGCCACTGGATATCCCCAAATTTTTGCTTTGTGAGTTGCCAAAGGCAACACTGAATAAATAGCATAGAAAGTAGTTTTAGATCCTTTTCTTCTGGACCCTGTGACCTGGCACAAATCAGTTAGCATCTTGACTTCAGTTGCTTTTTGTAAAATGTACCACGATAGAACACAGTGAAGCATAGCAAAATGCACAAATTTTATCTGCTAAAGCAGCAGTCCTCAACCATTTTGGCACCGGGGACCAGTTTTGTGGAAGACAATTTTTCCACAAACAGGGGTAGAGGGGTGGGGATTCTTTCCAGGTGATTCTCACAAAGAGCGTGCAACCTAGATCCCTCACATGAAGAGTTCTCACTAGTTTGTGCCCCTGTGAGAATCTGACGCCGTCACTGATCCGATAGGAGGCAGAGCCCAGGTGGTGATGCCAGCGAGCAATATGGAGTGACTGTAAATAGATGAAGCTTCACACACTCACCCGATACTCACTCCCTGCTGTGTGACCAGGTTGTTAATAGGCCACAGACTGGTACTGGTGTGTGGACTGAGGATTGGGGACCTCTGTGCTAAAGCATGCTATTAGCTTGCTGGTTTTGAAACTTTGTTATAGGAGGGTCCTCTGCTAGATGTATTTACCTAAACTATCTTATTTACTCTTCATGTTAGTCCTTAAGTTGGTATTGTTCCATCAGTAAGTCATGTCCAACTATTTGTGACCCTATGGACTTCAGCACACCAGATTTCCCCGTCCTTCTCTGTCTCCTGGGGTTCGCTCAAATTCATGTCCATGAACGAGTGATGCCATACAACCATCTCATCCTCTGTCACCCCCTTCTCCTCTTGCCCTCAGTCTTTCCCAGATCAGGGTCTTTTCCAATGAGTTGACTCTTGGCATCAGGTGACCAAACTATTGGAGCTTCAGTTTCAGCATCAGTCCTTCCAATGAATATTTAAGACTGATTTCCTTTAGGATGGACTGGTTTTATCTCCTTGCTGTCCAAGAGGCTCTCAAGAGTCTTTTCCAACACCACAGTTTGAAAGCATCAATTTTTCAACTCTCAGCCTTACTTATGGTCCAACTCTCACATCCATACATGACTACTGGAAAAGTAGCTGAGAAATGCTGGGCTGATTGAAGCACAAGCTGGAATCAAGATTTCCAGGAGAAATAACAACCTCAGATATGCAGATAATACCACATTAATGGCAGAAAGCAAAGAGGAACTAAAGAGTCCCTTGATGAAGGTGAAAGAGGAGAGTTAAAAAGCTGGCTTAAAACTCAACATTCAAAACACTTAGATCACGTACGTGGTCTCATCACTCTTTTGGCTCAGCTGCTTCTTTCTGCTGCTATTTCTCGCTTTTCCTCAATAGCATATTGGAAACCTACCAACCTGGAGGACACATCTTTCAGTGTCATATCTTTTTGCCTTTCCATACTATTCACAGGGTTCTCAAGGCAAGAATGCTTAAAGGGTTTGCCATTTCCTTCTCCAGTGGGCCACAGTTTGTCAGGCCCTGACTCTCAGGGACATGACCTTCAGCTGCTCCGTATAGCTGGGTGGCATTCCTGGTGTCCTTGTTATCTCACTGCTGGCCCTCGTTGAGTATGCAGACCTTCACCGGCCTTTGCATATTGAGCGGTGTACTGCCTGGGGGCTGAGGCAGAGGCCCTGCTGGACTCACTGGAACAAGCTTCCGGAAAAGACTGGATCCGAAGTTGGAGGACACTTGAGAGTGGAGGGCACCCTGGCGTCTTCACTGCCACTCACTGTTTGGGACCAACCTGCCCCCCAGGAACTGAGGACACCCTGGGCTCTTTGCTGCCATTGGAATGATTATGAGTGATATGAAGACGATAAAGCCAGATTTAGATGATTCAAGTATCTTGTCCAAAGTGAAGAAGGTGGTAAGGAAAACATCCAAGATTCATATGTAGTTCACTGTCTCAAAAGTCTTTTCTCCTCTTTTACCAAATGCTGTCCTTATTGGGCTAGATGATCTCTTGAGATACTTTCTAACCCTGACATCTCTAATACTCCACTGTGGTAACTGGTACAGTAAACAGAATTTATTTTTGGCTCACATCTGAGGTCAGTTTGTGATGGGCACAGTCTATTTTTGTTATCCCTGTCTTCTCTGAGAAAGTAGACTGCAGGGATATGGGATGACGTTACAGCATCTTCCCTTCTCCATTTCCTTCCTAATGCTGCCAATAACATTAAGGTTTGATCTCTACCTTTCTCACCTGAATTCCTTCTACCTTTCACCTCTTTCCCACAAATGTAAAAGCAGAAGCTCTGATTTAGCTGTTCATTGGTATCTGTCTTGTCTAGAAAATATCAGGGAAATAGTACATTTTATGTGGTGTTTCTTGGAGCAAATGAAACAATACTCATTGAGTACCAACTCATCAGGTGTTCCGTTAGAATCATTTCATATATAATTTCACCTAACTGGCAGTAACAAAAGCACCAACTGACTTTGTAATAATGCATTTTCTGAAGGCAACTCCAACCTACAAGCCTGTAGATAGATGGAATCCAGAAATGACAAACAGAAATACCATTTGTTTGCTTGACTTTGCTTCCACTCATGAGGAGTCTTACCCTCCACTCCCCAAGTTATGTGTTCTTTTCCAAATGGAAGGACTGAAGTCCAAAGAATTTAAATATTCTCCTCAAGATCAAACAGATTGTGAGTTGCATTCAAACTGAGTCTTTCTTGCTCTGGTATAATTCACATGGTCCCTATTCTTCACATTCTCTCTGTCTTGAAGGTGTTTACTCTGTGTCAGCCCTGTTCTAGGTACTAGACTAGAAATAGAGCTGAGAAGAAACCCAAATCCCTGCTCTCAATGACCTAATACTCTGGGTGAGAAGCAACTGAAAAAAAATGAGGAAATGAATATATAATGACAGATGACTTTGTGTCATGCTAGGTATTATGAAGAATACTACTTTGTGCTGTGTATTAGAGAGTGACCAGACTTAGAGTGTGAAATTCAGATGGGTTAAAGAGAAGGTATTTAATTAGAGGGTCAAGTGCTAGAAAGAAGCAGACATAATATTATCTGAAGGGCCATGTTCTGCTGAGAGGAAGAGCTAGTACAAAGGCCCTGATGCAGGATTTGTTACCTGAAAACTGGGCTCATCCCTTTGTAGATGTTGAGCCAATAGGCACAACCAATCCAAAGCTCAGGGCAATGGAGGATTTGTTATTACTTGCAGCAAGTAAGGAGAACAATAGGGATCCTTCCTAAAACAGTGTTTCCACAAACAGCAAAATTGGGAGGCTTCAAGCCAAGGCACATTCATGAGGGAGCTTGAGCAGAAGAGAATTCAGCTTAGAACTGGGGCTAAGGTCTACAGAGTCCAAGCTTTAGCTGACTAAATTTAAAAGGGTCAGCAGCATCATTCTATCCTCCACCTAGGTTCCTGCAGAACTCAAAGTTATATTATTATTCATCCCATGAGGAAACAGGACCCTTTCCCAAAGTTGCACTATTGTTTCTTGACTTTTCCTCTCTTGTTTACAGATTCCCTTCTTTAAGATCATTAATCATTAGACCTGTTCAAGGGCAAGCAGCGCAGCTAAGCTTAGATCACAATATGGTTTAGGTCAAAATGGGTTCTCTTATGTCAGGAAAACCTTTCCTGGTTCTCTTTCTCTGGGGACCCCCTAACCCATCTACTTACAGAGTAAGCTGATATGTTCAAGATACAGACAAAAAGCTACATTCCTAGAGTTTGAAAAGCAGTTCTCTCTTGTTCACTTGTCATTAATGAGAGTTGCTGCAGCTTAGACTAGAAGGGAAGGCTCATTCCCTGAACCAGCAGAAGGACACAGTCTCCATCTGGGAGCCAAGGCACCGTTCAGCACTCCTGCAGGGTGGCTGCCCACTCTCTGCTGGGCAAAGGTCATCTTTGCAAACAGAGACCAGTTCAGGCTCCCTCTCCCTGAGGGATCTCTATAACCTGCAAAACAATGTGGTTTTGTTTTTAAATGACAGAAATGGCCTTTCATTCATAGATTCTCAGCAAAAGTCATGAAATTACAGAAGAAATTGCCATAATTACTTGCAGGAAGCCCCAAAGGGGAGAAGAAATAAACAAAAGGGCTGGGGGAAAAGAACAAGTCATTTCAGTTGCCATTAAGCTGACTTCTCTTCATTTCCTGTAAGGTCACATTCAAAACTCTCTCTGCATTTGGATTGGCTTACCCTGGTTGGTTGTTTATTATAGGAAAATGATTACCTTTTCCACTATTCCTCCAGTCAAGTCAGTGCTGTTGATGACGATAGGGAAGATGAAGCAAAATCATCTGGGACCTTGCTTCCTGGTAAAGTACAGAGTCTGGTAAATCACATTAAATGGAAAGCATAGAGGATGTCTTAATTCTGATAAAATGATCTACTCCTTCCTTTTCCCTTAATCTCTACTATCCCTGCCTTTGCAGGAAGGTGATAAGAAATATATGATGATGTTCAAAGCAAAAGAATTTAGAGTATTTCAGGTAACATATACCCCTAGGAGAATCATACATTTTCAGGTCTGAAAAAGCTAATCAGGTCCTAAGGGAAGGTTTTATGGTGTTGCGCTGACAGTGGTATTCTGTTTTTGTTTCCATTTCAACATGCTTTCTCTGTTCAGAAAGTCATGCATGCAATATTTGCCTTACACAATAATATTAGAAATGCCATGCCAGCCAGCCAACAGTGACATGTATGCCAAGCACTCACTATATAAAAAGCTTCTCTTTAAATATTTTATCAAAGTATAGTGGATTTACAGTGTTGGAGCAATTTGTGTTGTAAAGCAAAGTGAATCAGTTTTGTTTTTGTTCAGTAGCTCAGTCATGTCTGACTATTTGTGACCCCATGGACTGCAGCGTGCCAGGCTTTCTTGTCCTTCACCGTCTGCAGGAGATTGCTCAAACTCGTGTCCATCGAATGGGTGATACCATCAAACCATCTTGTCCTCTGTCATCCTCTTCTTTTCTTGCCTTCTATCTTTCCCAGCATCAGGGTCTTTTCTAATGAGATAACTCTTCACATTAGGTAGCCAAAGTATTGGAGCTTCAGCTTCAGCATCAGTCCTTCCAATGAATATTCAGGACTGATTTCCTTTAGGAAATCAGATCTCCTTGCAGTCCAAGGGACTCTCAAGAGTCTTCTTCAACACCACAGTTCAAAAGCAACAATTCTTCAGTGCTCAGCCTTCTTATCAGTTATATATATGTATAAGAAAACTGGTAAGATTTATATATATATGAAAGAAGACTGGTGATATATATATATATATAATCTTATCAAAGGACATTCGCTCTTACCCTAACATTGTGATCTGCTGGGGCCTGGGGTCATGTATGGATGTAAGCAGGTGAAATTATTGTCTCAACTATCTTATACTATGGCAGCTCTTCCAAGTAAAGCTGAATGAAGATGGTGGGAGGTGGAAGAGTCAGAAATAATGGTCCAACACACATGCTAATCATCTTTTGCCAAGAAAAATTTCATTCTTTTGGTATTTTTGGGTGTATACAGCCAATCAATGAAACATTTTCCAGTGTTACTTCCTAAATTGTCTGGTTCACACTTGCTTCCACACAGTTCCCACCGCCTCGCTTTAGAGCTGGGACTGCAAAGATATCCAGGGCTTCCTCCTGCCTCTGGTGACTCACAGCCCCCATTAACACACAGAGAGGGCCTGGGTGTGGTACAGCACACGGGGTCTGCTCCTGTTTGACGGTCACGGAGCTGCCCAGGGCGATGATAACATGAGTCAAAGCAACTGTGACCTCCATATGTCTAACATAGAATGGTCAGATTCTGCTACAAATTGAAAAACTGAGGTGAATGAAATCTTTTGATATTGTGGAGACCCCAGAAAATGTGAGTGGGAGTGTAGGGCGAAGTAAAGAGGGCCAGGATAATTTTAGACTAGACTCCTGGAAAGGCTGAGAAGGAGGAGATCAACATGCTAATGTGACACCCAAAGAGACACTTTGCTCCAAGTGAAATTATCATCAGCAGCGAATTTTGCAACTCCTAACACCCAGGCAACCCTAATACCCAGACCAGTGAAGCCAGAATCACTGGGCCAGTGTCCAGATGATGTCAGGCGCAGCCCAGGCTGAGGACACGTGGAGCTGCCATTGTGAGCGGTGGAGGAGCCTCAGACAGAGTGCTTCTTGAGGTTCCGCTGGCCTGCTTTCCTCTCGTCTTGCCCCAAACCCCAGGGATTTAACCAAGCTTCCTCTTTTCTGGGTAGTGTCTCTATACAGTCTAACTTGGGAACTCTCTTTAAACCTGAATTCTTTCTTTGACTCTCCTAAATACAAAGCATATCAAATCTCTTAAGCTATACAGACAGAGAGGAGGAATAGTAAGTCATGAACTCAGGTTAACAAGTGAGCATATGTTACAAGGCTTAAGGGTCCAGGAAATGGTTCTGTGTGCTAGGCAAAATACCTCCTTGCATGATTTCACTAAATTCTCACAATCATTCAATATGAATAAGAGAACTGTTAATTCCTTTCTTTTCCTCTGTTTTTACAGATGGAGAAACAGAAGCTGAGGAACGTTGAATAATTTGGCGAAGCTCCTTTGGCACATCTGTAAAGAACACTGATCTTCAGCCCAGGTCTGTGGAATTCACAGCCCTGATTTTCACTGGCCATGTGGAATATCATAGGGCATGATAATTGCTATCACTGTTCATTATTTTCCTTTAATGTTGACGCTGAAGCCCCAACTCAGCCTATACTTCTGACACCAACTCTAGGAAGGCCTATGGTCCTCCTCCACGGCAGTAGCTCATCTTAGAGGGATCATGTCCTTGAGAGTAAACACTGAAATCCAGGCAGAGCAAGACTAGCATCATTTAGTGTGGGTTTGGGGTCAGAGGTTTCCACTTTTAAATTGTGTGACCTTGCATGAGTTACTTTATCTCTTTCAGCTTTAGTGCTCATCCACACAAGATTTTTTTAAAAAGCATTGTTAATGAGAAATAAAAGAGAAAGCACATAAAATACCTATTAAAATGCAAATGTGTAGCATATTCCAGCTAGATGGTGGTAGGTGGGGAAATCAATGGTTTATATCTCAGAGATGCTAACCACCCAGGACACTCCAGATGCAGAACTCCTGCCGCTTTGGGGCATTGCTGCCCTTGGGACTGTGATGGAATCACATGTAAACCTCACTCCTTGCCTGAAGAAGGGTTCGAGTTTCCACAGACTCTGCTTCACGCCCCTAATCATTGAGACTCCTGAGCCATGAACAAATGTTTGAAGGGGAAAAGCAGCCTGAAAGAGGTTTCTGAGAACCCAGGGTGAAGAAACAAAGGCATCACAAATGTGGCTGTCCATCACAAAGGCAACAGTAGACAAAACTGACCAACTCAATGCCAATGACTTCCTCAAACTCTGTTAACGAGTAATGCTTGCTAGGTTTCCATAATCTTTTTTTTTCCTGCTGATTAAAGATGTATCTATTTCATGAATTTCATGTTTTAATTAATGATTTTATGTTCTATATATTACCGTAGCTTATAAATTCAAATGGGCTCTTGGAGGCTCTTCAAGTAGGAAACACATTCCATAAATGTAAGATTTTATTAATCTTGATTATTAATATTTAATTTTAAAATGAATAATTGACCTCCTTCTCATTCAGCACTTTTATGGGGTTTCTGGAGCTCTTACTTTCTTTCACGCCCAGAGCACCTCACTCTTCCGGGGCTGTCGTCTGCTTTGAAATGCTAAGATTTATGCCATCTTTGCATTCAGTCTTTGTTTTAGTGAGGGTTCCCAAGAGCATGTCACAGACACAGATTGGGGCTGATATGAGCAAAAGTGGAAATGATTGAGCAAACGTCAGACAGAAGAGTGAAGGTTGGAAACACTTGGCTGGTAAATGTGCAGAAGTCAAAAGAGACTATGCTTAGCACCCACACTCCAGACCTGTATGCCTAGGGGACGACTGCCCTCCTGGCTGAATCCAAGCCACCATCAAAGGCCCCACGGAGCGTTCTGCCCTGAACATGGGCCCAGTCTCCATCACCGCTCCCGCTCCTCACCAGCTCCTGATCTGATGTAGCAGCATGTGCGTCTGTCTCACTGACCCCTGGTCACACGCCCACGTCTTATGTGAGAGAGGTTGAGAAGAAAGCATCTGGACCACTCAAACCCCTGGCAGGATTGCACTGCAAATTCACAGAGATTCCAGCTGCTGGAGCTCCATGCAGGGCAGGCGCCTGGCCAATCTCACCAGCCTGCAAAGAGGAAAGCCTCATCGCCGGCGCAGCAAGTCCCCGACACACCCAACCTGAGGCTGCAGACCTTCACAGATGTGAACGTGCTTCATCAAGATCAGGGGTCCGTGGAACTGAGCTTGCCGTCCATCTCCTGTTGCTGACGGTCCTCCCGCTCTGCCGCCTCCCGCCTCCTCCACCTGCTCCCGTCAGTGCCTCTGCTTGCCTGTTCGCTGGACGCCAGGCCCGTGTGCCAGATGTTGCTCTCCACTGCTGCCCTTTGCAAGGCCTGCTACTATAAGTTTAAAAATGCTTGCTTTATTTTCTGTGTTTCCTTCATGCATTATTTGTGTGAAAAGTAATATTACCTATTATGGCGCTGTGCTATTTAGCCAATTGTGTGAGTTGGGTACCTAGGTTAGCCTTGTTGGACTTACAAGCAAATTGGGCATGATGCACTGTCTCACCAGAACTCATTTGTATGTAGGGGACTTACTATACTACACTGTCTTCAAAATTAGTACTGCTAGTCCTTCTGTTTGTGAAGGGCCAATTATTTTTCTCTGTCAAGCCTTTTTTGATTGTTTGTTGTGTGCTTGCTTTTTCTTCTATTTTGGCAACACTGAATATTAACAATTTCTCAAAATTAGTCTTACTTTGAATGTGGTTAAGAGTCTGGGTTTTGGAGTCAAGTTGCCTGACAAGATGTATCTGTTCTCTCATAAGTTGTATTTACCTCAACAAGGCTATACCTTACATTTCTCTCCTGAAAATGAAAACAGCAGTAGTAAATACCTCTTTGGGTGTTTGTGAAAATTCAGTGTATTAATACTGTGCTGCTCACAGTGCGGTCTTTGGACAGCACCAGCTACATCGTTTGCAGGGCCCGGTGCGTGATGAAATTGAGGGTCCCTTCAACTGAAAATTTAACGATGACTGAGAACTTCAAGATGATGACAACGGAGCATTACGCGACGACGAGATCCTTAAAGACGCGCATACTGTGCGGATACAGGCCACACGCCACGGAAGGGCTGTGTCTGTGCGGCATGCTCAGTTACTGGTCCAGAGAAAGCGCACAAGCGTAAGTTAAGATGTCTTTAATTTTTTACAGTAAGCTGTCAGTGTCACGACATCTAAGAGTGTAATCAGTGGACAGGTCTAGTTGAATGGCGTGGAGATTGGTTTGAATGTTGTCAAATTTACACGCTAAGCTGTGTGGTATGATCTTTGCATTATTCATGGCCAGTAGAATTATTATCCAATTGGGACTGATTAAAAATAAGATAAAATATGTTCTTTGGGACTCACTCTCTGAGGAGCAACAGGCTATTTAAGCCAATAAGCTTACTACAGCAACTGACCAATATGTTCAATAAGTGTCAGCTGTTATTTGTGATTATCTTAACATGTATTCTTTGGTTCTTATGCGAAATGTATGTATGTGTGTGGACGTACTTGTGTGTGTGTGTAGGCATGAGGTGCACTTTTCCAGAATTTCCGTGTTCTAACTTTTACCTCTCTAATGCTGACTAGTTTGTTGTAACTGACCGCTTCCTTCTCAAACTCTTCCCAACTCCTCACTGTCTAACTGGGTTACTTGCCCCACATCTGTGCTTCTTACTTTCCAGAAGTGTTTTCAAAGGTGTGACCATTTACTGTACTGACCTCCTTTTCCTGAAATATTTTCCTTCTCAAGCACTTTCCTCTTTATCCAGGAGGATTTTGAATTTGAAGACCAAATATTTTCATTGTTTTGAGCTGACACAAAGCAGCCCGTTTTACTTTGCTGGTAACAGAATTAACACGGACTTATTTCCATTGGTTGGAGTCAAGAACTTAGCCCAGACTCTGCCCCATGTCTTTTCTTTTGGTTGATTTTGATGTGTATCCTTTCACTGAACTCAAATATAGCTATGAGTACAGTAGGTTTTCAGGGAGTTCTCTGAGCACGTCTAGTGAATGATCGAAACTGAGGTTGGTTTTGATCATCAGAACTGCCAGCCGTCAAGCTTAGAGGGCAGAGCCCTCCAGAAGACGGTCCTCACTTCTGACGGAAGATGCTCCTCTGGGCAACAGGATGCTAAGCAGTTGTCTGAATATTACCCACTGTGGGGGTCACGTAAGGAATCCAGTCAATCTAGAAGAGTTGTTTAGATAGGAATACCCATTTGTACCAAAGAGAAGCACATAGAAATAATTTATTTAACCTTAACAAAGAAGAATTTTGGTTTTTATCTGATTCTTTTTTTTTGTTTTTTGTTTTGTTTTCTAGGAATCTATCCTAAGTATATAACATGGAATTAGATAACAAATGTTTATTTTAAAATAGTCATCAAAGAATTATGTTTAACAGAATATCTTGAGATAATGTAGATTCCTAAAAATAAATGATCCAAATAAACTATGATATAGACTTAGCAGAGTAGTGTTCAGCTCTTATCAATGCTATTTATTAAGCATTCTTAGATACATGTTAAATGCTCACGAGATACTAATTAATAGAAAAAGCAAGGTTATGAACGTTTTTCATCATGTGACCTTAATTCTGATTTTTTACTTTACCATACTTTCTAAACTGTAAGTAACTAGAATGAATATTTTTGTAATAAAAATGAAAAAAGTCTCTTATAGTAGAAGATTTGGTATTGGAGAGTTGTACTGAGTTTGGGGAACAGGGATGGATCATTTTCATCCTTCTACAGTTTTTCTACACATTACTTAATGGGTATCACAATATACCTGAAGTAGTTTGAAAAATGCTACATTAAGATTTGTATTCTCTTATAAATACATGCGTGAAATTTCTAATTTTATTCAATAAATTATTGATGTTTATTTAAGAAAAAAATTACCTTCAGTAAAACAATTGCAACTGAAATAAGCTTAAACCAAGTTTTCCAGTCATTGTGTATTCTTTACCATTTCTCGATGTGCCTTGGTGTAAGCATGCATTCCCTTCTTTGAGGAATATGGTCATCTTGAATTCTGCATTCCAAAGGAATTCATTTGCAGCAACATGATGACCTAGAAATTATTGCACTTAGTGAAGTAAGTCAAAGACAAATATAATATGCATAACTTATTTATGGAATCCAAAAAATGATACAAATAAACTTATTTGCAAAACAGAAATAGTCTCATATTCATAGAAAACTAATGGTTACCAAAGAGGATAGCAGTGTCGGGGGGATTGATTAATTAGGAGGTTGGGGTTAACAGATACACATTATTATACATAAAAATAGATAAACAGCAAGAACGTTATCTATAGCACAGGGAACTATACTTAATATCTTGTAATAACCTATAAGGGAAAAATATCTGGAAATATATGTATATATACACTTTTTGTATATCTACATCTTTAGTTCTACTACCTTTATTTTGCTTCTCCAAATATTTCCTCTTACCACAATGATGCAGGTTTCAATGCTGTGTTCAATTTCTCAATACATTACCTCCCTCTCCCCCACCCTTTACTGACAATTCAGTTCATGTCATGTAGGACTGTTGTTTATTCTGCTCCAGGTATTCAGACATAGTTGCTCTCTCTGGTAGATAATATAAACAGTACTTCTCTGATTTCTATCATCCAGCTTGGCATGCACTTTCAAATCCTACCTACAACTCATTAAGATAATTGATTAATTTAAAAAAAAATTATATATAGCATAACTTTTACTCCCTTAAAGAATATGATGACCTGACTGGTTGTAAATGATGTCAAGGTGCTTATAAAGACAAGTGCTCTCCCTGGAAGATGGCATCAGGCTCATGGTGGGAAATAGCAAATTCCATTTCAGTGAACAAGACAGAAAGGACCTATACTGAGGGGGTAACTTAGGATAGACACTCCCAGGCATTTTCTGAGAGTGAAAGGTATGGGACAGAAAAAAAAGAGGCATGGAGAAGTCTATGGAATATAATTCCTGGGGGAAAAGACAACTACAGCAACCAAAAGCCCAGTGATTTACAAGTGTGTGAAGGAAGCTGTGAAGAGTGCTGAAGTAACCAGACCTTGCTTTGTGTCCTGCTGGCTCTACATCTTATTTGCTGTATAATGCTGAGCAAGACTGAAGAATGGAGCTCAGAGTTGTGTGGGGACACGTGGGGAGTAGAGTGGCAATTAGGGTGAGGAGATAATCTGCTGACAATATATAATGCTCAATTATGAAGAAATCTGAGCTAAAATATTGATAAAATGTTAATTTTATTAATTTAAAATAATTAAATTAATTTTATTAATAAAAAAAACAAGCATAGGTGCAGAGAATGTATAAGATGAATCAGGAAGCTACTAAAAAGCAGATTAAATTGTTAGTGCAACAACTTAAGGGCCTGTAATAAGACAATAAGTGGTAGTAGCAATGAGACAGACAGACAACTAATAAGAAAAGTCAACTAGATTATTTGTTAAGGATAAGAATGACCCCTTGTGTTTTGGTTGAGTGGCTCCCATCATAACATCAGAGAAGGATGAAATTTTATGGAAGACAATAAAGAAATCTGTTGAGGTCATTTTGATCCAAAGGGCTTATGTATCATAGAGGTGAAAATGATCTACAGAAGGTCATATTTGGGTCTGGAATTCAAGTGTAGAAAGTGATTAGAAGTCATCCCTTGTGTAAGAATGTAGGTCTTCCTTTAGCTATGGAGTATGAAGACTTCAGGTGAACTGTAGGTAAGATCAAGAGGCCTTGATGATTATTGTGGTGACTAAAGTTTCAATAATGTACTTCTCAATACACTTTTCAATATACATTCTTTTCATTCCCCCACATAAGTGAGCAACTTTTTTTTCAATTCACACCACATTAATCTTTCTCATTTCTAAATCTGCAGTATTGATTGTCTGAATCAGTGAATTACTACATGGTGAATTGCAGAAATCTGTGCACAAGTATCTCTACAATTGGCTATAACCTTCTGGAAGGCAAAGCCCAAACCTAGACTTTGTTTGCTTACCCTTGGAGCTCAGGTCAGGGCCTGGCATATGCTCGTGAACTGAGTGCAGCTAAGTGAACGCATTTGCCAGAAACTACTACATTTACTGATGGCAGTTGCATTTTATTCGATTCTCTACTACTTCCAGGGATCATTTCCAAATTTCTCAGCTTAAATTAAAATTGTATGTCTGATACAACCAAGCAAGTCAGGCAAAATTGCTATTACTGTGACTCAACCAATAGATGGGAAGATGTATAACTGGAAAGGCACAAATAAATTAGTTCCATATTTGAAAAATGTCTCCATTTTTTTTTTAAGTTAATGTGAACTATACCATAAAGAAATATGTCTTTAGAGCACCAATGAGAAAGTAGACTCTCAGGGGAGAATGAGGGTGGCATTTGAAGGAGAGGAACAATTATTAGAAAGTGATACTTATGAAGCTAGAAAGACAACTGCTTCTCTTATGATTCTTTAAGAGTAAAATTAAACTGAGACAAAATTCACTGTACTGACACTGGCTTCAGATTTTTAATAGGCCAAGCAGTTGCAGTACAAATATCCAGAATAACAGGGAGCAGATACAACATCTGCTGTGTTCTCACTTTCAAGCGGAGTTACCCTCTTACGAGGCCAAAGGTCACAACAGCAGAAAGAGATTCCAGCTTTGTCGCAGCATTTGCAATATTGTGACATGGCATGTTTGATTTTACCTGTTCATTTTAATCTGCGACCATGGTACAGGAAACACTTTTGCTTCAAATAGATCTATGTGTTGAATCTCAGAAACATACATATCCATATACAGTACATGCCAAACAATGCAGTTAGTTAACCATTTTTAAGTGTTTTGGGTTTATTTTTTAGCAGATGATTTCCTTCTCTTGTGTTTCCTGCCTAGAGAAGTTCCTTTAGCATTTGTTGTAAATTTGGTTTGGTGGTGCTGAATTCTCTTAATTTTGCTTGCTTGTAAAGCTTTTCAATTCTCCATCAAATCTGAATGAGACTTTTGCTGTGAAGTGTTCTTGGTTGTAGGTTCTTCCCTTTCATCACTTTAAATATATCATGCCATTCCCTTCTGGTTTGTGGAGTTTCTGGTCAGAAATCAACTGATAACCTGATGGGAGTTCCCTTGTATGTTGTCATTTTCCCCTTGTTGCTTTTAATATTTTATCTTTGTCTTCAACTTTTGCCAGTTTGATTACTATGTGAATCCATGTGTTCCTCCTTGGGTTTATTCTGACTGGGCCCCTCTGTACTTCCAGACTTAACTATCTACTTTCCATGTAAAAGAAGTTTTCAGCTATTATCTCTTCAAATATTTTCTCAGGTCCTTTCTCTCTTCTTCTCGGGACCCCTATCATGCAAATGTTGGTTCATTTAATGTTGTCCCAGAGGTCTCTTAGGCTATCTTCATTTCCTTTCACTTGTTTTTTTTTTTTTTTTCCTATATTCTGTTTTTCAGCAGTGATTTCCACCAATTTTGTCTTCCAGACCATTTTCACTTATCTGTTTCTCTGCCTCTGTTATTCTGTTATTGGTTCCTTCTAGTGTATTTTTAAATTTCTCTTTGTTCGTTGGTTCCTCTAGGTCTTGGTAAACATCTCTTGCATCTTCTCCATTCTTATTCTGAGATCCTGTGTCACCTTCATTTTCATTATTCTGAATTATTTTTCTGAAAGTTTGCCTATTTCCACTTCATTTAATTGTTTTTCTGGGTTTTTATCTTGTTCCTTTGTCTGGAACTTAATCCTCTGCTTTTATATTTTGATTAAATTTCTATGATTGTGGTTTTCACTCTGGAGGCTATGAATTGTAGTTGTTTCTTCTGTCTGCCCTCTGAAGGATGAAGCTCATAGGCTTATACAAGCTTCTCATGGGAGGGACTGGCAGTGGGAAGACATTAGGTCTTGGTCTGGCGGGCAGGGCCTTGCTCAATAAAACTCTAATCCAGTTATCTGCTAATGGGTAGGGTTGTGCTTCCTCCCTGTTGGTTGTTTGACCTGAGGTGGTCCAGCCTTGGAGTCCACAGAGTCTATGATAATGGTGATCTCCACAAGGGCTCATGCCAAGGGCACCTCCCAGGACTGCTGCTGCCCACCCACCCCTCTGCAGGAGACCTTCCAACACGAGCAAGCAGGTTTGCTTCAGTCTCCTGTGGGGTCACGGCTCCTACCCCTGGGTCCTGGTGTCCATGAGATTTTGTTTGTGCCCTCCAAGTATGGGATCTCTGGTACCCCCAGTCCTGTGGAAGCCCTGCAATCAGATCCCACTGGCCTTCAAAGTTAGATTCTCTGGGGATTCCTAGTGCCTTGGCTGGATTCCCAGGCTGCGAAGCCTGATGTGAGACTCACAACCTGATAATGAAAGAAATTCTTTGGTATTATTGTTCTCCTGCTTATGGGTCACCTACCCAGCAGATATTGGATTCGATTTTATTATAATTGAGCCCCTCCTACCATCTTTCTGTGGTTTCTCATTTGTCTTTGGAGTTGGGGTATCTAATTTGTGGGTTCCAGAATCCACCTATCTATAGTTGTTCAACAGCTAGCTGCAATTTTGGTGCTCTCCCAGGAAGAGAGAGACACAGGTCCCTCTACTTTGCCATCTTGAACTAATCTCTCCAATCATTTTTAATAGTGGTTAAATACCATCTATCAGACATATATGTTTAAAATATATGTGATTTTAATTACCCAACACCAATTGTTCTCAACCAGTAGGCAGAAAACACTCTTCCCCAAAGATCATCATTTCGGGGGTAATATGACAGTAAGAAAGTGTGTGTTAGTTGTTCAGTCATGCCCCACTCTTTGTGACCCCATGGGCTGTAGCCTTCCAGACTCCTCTATCCATTGGATTCTCGAGGCAAGAATACTAGAGTATGTTGCCATTTTCTTCTTCAGAGGATCTTTCCAACCCAGGGATGGAACCCAGGTCTCCCTCATTGCAGGTGGATTCTTTACCATCTGAGTCACCAGGAAAGTTGGCAGTAAGGAAGTATCAAATAACAAATGCAATATTGTTTATATTTAGAATAAATAAGTTTCATTTTCTTAACACACACTGTGGAAATTAAATTTCATAAAATCTACTTGGTTGGACAAATGATGATTGAGAATACACAAGAAATACTGGAATAGACTAAAATTTCCTGTATTCAGAATATGTACCTGCAGGTTATTTTAAACTCTCCTTTCTTGTTCTCCTTTATGATACCTACATAGGCTTGTGAACTCTGCATAGTAAGAGATTTGTGGTTGGGACTTATTAATTTGGGCTTCTCCTTGTTTCACTCTCAAGCTCTAAGAATGATTTTAAGGACATAATGATAACTAATGCAAAGCCTCTGGTCTCAAGTTGTTCACACTCTAATGGAGAAGACAGTTAACTAAACAGAGAATTGAAGCACAATGTGTTCAGGTTTCATTGCAGGGCACTGTGTCAGACAATATAGAAATATTTAATCCATACTTGATTTAAACAGAAAAGCAATTGGTAAAGTAGATATATAAAGATTCAACAATGAAAGAATGAATAAAGAAGATTTGGTACATATATATACAATGAAATATTAGTCACAAGAAGGAACAAAATTGTCCCATTTGTAGAGACATGGATGAACCTGAAAGTGAAAAAATGAACTTGTTCAGTCATGTCTGACTCTTGGTGACCGCATGGTCTGTAGCCTACCAGGCTCCTCTGTCCATGGGATTTTCCAGGCAAGAGTACTGGAGTGGGTTGCCATTTCCTTCTCCACATTAATTGCATGACTTTGTGCAAAAACTTAACTGTTGGCTTCTTTTTTTTTCTCATTTGTAAAACAAATGAGACAAGAATTAAATGGCTTTTGAATGTCTCATAAGGTCAAAAATGCTATAATTATATTTTGCATAACATTCAAATTTTTGTTGCATGTCTTCCATTTATATAATGCCATATGCACTGAAAAATATTAAATAGGTATAATGCACAACCTGTGTGTGTGTGGAGGGGGAAACTCAGCAGAACAATAACTTGGACAATCACAGATCAGAAAAGAACGCATATCCTGAGATGGTCTAGCATAAATTTGGATTACATTTATATTTTTTCTTTCTCTTTCTTTCACTGGAATAAAACACTGTTCCCAATACACACATTAGTTCCTATGGGATTTACTGCTGGAAGTTGACCCAAAACATCAATGGGTAAGAAGTTTTTAAGTATTTAAGTAGAAAGATCTTTCTCTCTGACTTCACATAGAATACAGGGATATTATTCAGATCACTTTCCAGGAAAAATAATTCTAAGTCAAATTATTTTTAATGCAGTGATTTTTCTCACATGAATATACATCTCAGTTGAGAGAGAGAGAAAACCAGTTAGGTTCCTATTTCTCTCTGCTTTGCAACTGGGCACTGAGTCCCCTATTCAAGGTAAGGCTGAGAGTGGGGTGGGAGTTATCCCACTCACAATGAAAGGAGGGAGCATCACTCTCCTTGCCTGTTGCTGGCAGAGTTTCCAGTGGTCCCAGGAGTCAGTGCAATACACTGTGATTAAAAACAATAGTGTTTCACATTCAGACTGTAAATAATTTTGATGTTTTTAAATATAGTGTGACAACTTGTTTTAGTTTTATTATTCTACATGTAGCTGTTCCGTTTCCCTAGTACCACTAATTGAAGAAACTGTCCTTCTCCTTTGGGTATTCTTGCTTCCTTTGTCACAGATTAATTGACCATAAGTTTTTATTTCTGAACTCTATTATTTCTCATTAATCATGTGTCCTTTCTTTGGTCCCAGTACTATGCTATTTTGACTATTGTAACTTGATAGTATAAACTGAAGTCAGTGAGTGTAATATCTCCAGCTGTATTCCTTTTTCTCAAGATTGCATTCACAATTTGGGGTCATTTGTGACTCCATATAAATTTTAGGATTACTTGTTTAGTTCTGTGAAAAAAAATGTCATGAGTATTATGATAGAGATTGCATTAAATCTGTAGACTGTTTTGGGTAGTATGGACATTTTAACAATATATTTTCTCCAATTTATAAACATAGGATATCTTTCCATTTCTTGGTATTATCTTCAGTTTTCGTCATCAGTGTTTTATAGTTTTCAGAGTGTAGGTCTTCCATCTCCTCGGTTAAGTTTATTCATAGGTATTTTATTGGTTTTGGTGTGATTTTAAATGGACTTATTCTCTTGCTTTCTCTTTCTGATATTTTATTATTAATGTAAGATCTGCAATCATAAAAATCCTAAGAGGGAATGTAGACAGAATACTCTTTAACATAAATCATAGCAATATTTTTTGGATCAGTTTCCTAAGGTCAAACAAACAAACAAACAAATGGGACCTAATCAAACTTAAAAGCTTTTCCATAGCAAAGGAAACAATTAACAAAATTAAAAGACAACCTACTGGATGGAAGAAAATATTTGCAAATAATATTTGCAATAAATAAATAAATAAATATTTGCAATAAAGGTTTTACATCCAAAAAACTCAATATAAACTCAATATAAAAAGCTCATAAAACTCAATATAAAAAAACTATTCAGTTTAAAAGAGGGCAGAATATCTGAATAGACATTTTCCCAAAGAAGATACATAAATGGGCAACATGCACATGAAAAATGCTTGACATTGCTAATTATCAGATAAATACAAATCAAAACCAGAAGATATTACCTCACACCTGTCAGAATGATGTGACAAATAAAGGCTGCAAACAAAATATATTGGTAAGAATGTGGAGAAAAAGGAACCCTCAGCACTGTTGGTAGGAATGCAAACCAAAGCAGTCTCCATGGAAAACACTACTGAGGTTGCTCAAAGGACTAAAAATGAAATACAATAAGGCCCAGCAATTCCACTTGAGGGTATATATTCAAATAAAATGAAAACACTAATTTAGAAAGATACATACACCCTAATGTTCATAACAGCATTATTCACAATAGCCAAGATATGGAAATGGTCTAAATGTCCATCAACAGATAAATGAATAAAGAGGTGTGGTATATATAACAGATCATTTTTCAGCCATAAAAAGAATGAAATTCTGCCATTTGCAGTAACATGAATAGCCTTAGTATTATGCTTAGTGAAAAAAGTCAGAAAGTGAAAGACAAATACTTACTCTATGTTGTCACTTATATGAGTAACTTAAAAAAAATCATATCTTAAAAAAAGGAATAAATAAAACAGAAACAGACTCACCAATATTGAGAAAAAATCCAGTGGTTACCAGTAGTGGGGGGCGGGGAGGAAGGGGTAGGGACTGAAGCTATGCAGGACCCTGTGGGATTCCTGGGCAGGGAAGCCTTTCTTTGTTCCCTGGTCCCAGTTTGCAGAAAATAGATTTCAACCTTCATGACCTTCCTTTCTTCCAAAGGGCAGGTTCAAACAGTTGCTAATCAGGGAAGGGGGGAGATGCAGAGACCAGGGAGAACTGCCAAGAAACAATAGTGCAGCCTTAACAAAGGATCCTGGCTTTCCGTCAAGGGACACACATAACAATATCTTTGAGCGGTTATGCAGATAATGAAATCCCCAAGAGGTGGGAGAAGTTAATTGTGTGCTATCAACAAGCAGTAGACCACAGACTTGTTGAAATGGAAACCAGAAGGTTGATGATGTTGACTTCCATTTACCTCACCATCAACCAGTCAGAAGGAAATGCAACCCACTCCAGTACTCTTACCTGGAGCATCTCACGCACAGAGGAACTCGGGGCTACAGTCCATGGAGTCATAAAGAGTCGGACACGACTGAGTGGCTAACACACACTCACAACCAATCAGAATGTCCACGAGCTTACCACACCCTCCTTGAATCACTACTATAAAACTCCTCATCACCCCCTCCAGGTCGGACACACAGTTTTGAGGGAATTAGCTTCCTGTAGCCACTTCTGCCTGGCAAAGCAATGGTGCTGTTCTTTTCTGCTTCACCAAAAAATCTGAGATTCCATTCAGTACTTCAATTCAGAGGCCAAATATTCATTACATGATTAACAGAAATACACACTGCTATGTATACAATTAATAATAACAAGCATATATTATATAGCATAGGGAAATAAAGCCAGTATTTTGTGATTGCTTCATATGGAGTATAATGTTAAAATTACTCACATATATGAAGCTAATTGGATAAGGCAATGGCACCCCACTCCAGTACTGGAGTACTGGCCTGGAAATTCCCACGGACGGAGGAGCCTGGTAGGCTGCGGTCCATGGGGTCGCAAAGAGTCGGACATGATTGAGCGACTTCACTTTCACTTTTCACTTTCATGCATTGGAGGAGGAAAGGGCAACCCACTCCAGTGTTCTCGCCTGGAGAATCCCAGGGATGGGGGAGCCTGGTGGGCTGCCATTTATGCGGTCGCACAGAGTCGGACACGACTGAAGCTACTTAGCAGCAGCAGCAGCAAAAGCATGAAGCTAATGTTGTATTGTGATTCAATTATACTTCAATTTTAAAAAGTAGCATTTCCTAGGAAAGTGACCCAAAGACAGATTTTTCCATCATTTGCCTTAATTATTTAATTTCACTCATCAAAAAGCACAGCAGAACAATGAGTTAAGTCTGACCCTGGACTGCTTTGATATTATGAACTGCAGTATGGTAGCACACATTGCCTGGCCCTCTGTAAGGTCATCTCCTCCATGAAACACTGGCTGTTATGCACCTCCTGAATGGGTTGTAATCAGGACTGAGTGGCCCAAGGTAAATTCTGAGAACAGCACCTGGCCTGTGGGATGCAGGCAGGTTCTGTGGGTTCTCTGTCCAGGTCAAAACCTGTAAAATGAAGATCATTACACATACTTAATGGAAAGAATTGTGGCAATTGAATAATATATTCAAAGAGCTTAGAGCAGTACATACCATATCATAGGCATTTGAGAGATATTTTTAAAAACAAAACTAATGTTAGATTATTAGTTTTAGGAGCCACACACCTACATTTGTTATCTCCCATTAAGATTCTTTTCTCTTTTTTTAAAGATTATTTTCACATTAAACTTATTAAGTATTGATTCTGCAATTGCCAAAATTGAAGCTGAAGCTTGGTGGAGTTGAGCTACATAGCATCACTGGGAATGCGACTGAGACATAATTTAATTAGAGTTGACTGACATCCAAGGTTGAGTTTTATTTTGAAAACCAATAGAAATAAGTCCAGAGAATTCTATTTTCAATAATAAAAAAAGGAAAGAAGAAGCTCCTAACTATTGCTAGGAAATCATTCCATTTAGTTAAAAACAAACTTAACCAACTATGTCATGTAAACATGGTGTGGCCCAATGGAAATAACTTTCAAATAAACGTCAGTTTTGACCGGGCCCTGGGACTGGCCATGAGACCCCCCATCAACAGGAGAAGGGATAGCATTCATTACTTAGCCACAAGGCTTGTTGGGTATTTTCCCAGAATAATTCACTTTCTTTAAGAATCCCGAGACCCCTTGTATGTTTTAAGTGATCTTTATCTGTGCTGACATACTTGTGTGTATGTGTGAGAAATGTGTTTGGTTTCCATGTCATTTGTTCACAGGACCTCGAGGCTAAGCCATGATTATTGCATTTAGTGAGTAATGAATAACAAATAGAGGAGAGAAACATTGAAAGGGAGAAAATCTGTGAAAGCACACAGTCCCAATTACTCTAAATGGAGCAGGTCTCTCTCAACTGATGTAAACTTATCATACAGAATTTAATGCTTCTGAAATTAACAAAGTAATAATCAAACAGACAAAAATGACCATATACTGTTTTCTGACTAAGAGTTGGGTCTTGTGTTCTTTGCCTCTTACACATTATCTCTCATATGTTTTATAGTTATCATATGGGACAGACAATTCTTTAATTTTGCAGTTGCTCAAGTAGAAATGAGCAAGATTAAGTAAGAAATCACGGCCATGAAACAAATGACAGTAAGAATGACTACTATTCTTAACACAGCTCAAATACTGTTTTAAGTGGGTTTTGGACATATTTATTATTAATTTATTGAACAGATATTTGTAGTGTGCCTTCGGTAAGGAGGTATTGTTGTAAGCCCTGGTGATACGTTAGGAGGCATAACAGGATGCCCCCGATCACATGTTCTAGCTGGGGGCATAGTAAGAAAATGAGCACCTTTTATGGCATAGTATTATAGTGCACAAGTGCATTGAAGAATAGTACATAAGAGGAGAGGGACAGGGAGGGCTGGCGGAGTTCCATTTAAACTAGGATGGAACAAGGTCCCTGCAAAGGTGAGCAGCCTAGATGGAGCACCGTCAAGTCACACTTGTGTACATCTGGTTGGCGTCTGTTGCTTAAAGCCGGTCCTGGACTAACAGCTGATCTGGAGCATGAGGGACTGTTTACGAGGCATGTCAGATCTGCAGGTTTACCCAGAGCCAGGCACACAGCTGCGGCATGGCCGTCCAGAACACACACTTTAGGAATATTCCTCTGGGTTTGAATAGCATCTTCAGAAGAGCTCTCTTGGGCAAATTATGTAAATTTCATTAAGCTGTAAATGAATGAAAATGGGAGATCATGCCTCATAAGGTGCTTGTGAGGATTAGTGATTATTCAGCCTCACCTCCTATGACTCTGTTTCTCACAGATTTCCCATGCAGTCTGTCCAGCCTTCACGCCTCCATCCAGTCCTCTCAGCCATACTCCCATCCTAGTGTTTTGTTCTTCAAGTCATCTTTACATCAGTCCTACGTACTCCAGATTCCATGATGGTTTGTTCAATCCCATTTTTCAGGGATTTGTTCAAGTGTCATCTTGCCTTAAGAACTTTACCTGCAGCAAGTGCCTTGCAAGATGATACTTATTCTTCTGTAGTTTCTCCTCCATCCCTCATCACCTCCAGGGCAGTTAGCAGGGTCAAATCTCAGTGCAGTACATATAAGAACATACAGTCCAATATCCAGATAGAAATAACTCCAAACCGAAAAAAGCAAAACAAAACATGCATACAGCACCCACATACTAACATACTAGCAAGAATTGGGGAAATCTTGAGGGGCTGCAGAGGGAAGTAGAATGGAAAAGTGGATTATAAGTTTGACATGAGAGTAGCAACCTGTGCCTGAGCTTTGGCATTCTGGCAAGCTCAGCTAGAAGCAGACTGTATGTTTTGTGGGTATGGATCCTTCAAGCTTTTACGTAACAATGCTTGATGGCAAATGATATTGACATGGCAGGACGACAGTGTCAGGGAATTGAGGTAATGACCGGAAGGTACAGGAAAGTGTAAATAGATTTTTTTATATAAAACCAGACAAGCACCCTTTGATTATGTTCTCTAGACAGGCAAATAGGTCAGTCTTCACTAAGATAAAGAGGTGCATACCAGAGAGGAGCCCTGAGCATTTTAACAATATTAGTGCTGGTTCTCCTCTTCAGGCTGGAGCTGACAGCAAGAGACGTTGTCATGGGCCTGGGCTCTCTAGTAACAGTGCAGATGATGGGCTCAGAGCATTAAGTAGGGGATTTCAGAATGGCAGAGGCAAAGTGATTCTGTTTAACTGTCAGAGGCAAGATGTAATCACCGAAATACAAAGGGAAGCTAGAATGACAATGAGGATATCCTGTCCCCTGGGATCTGTGGTGATAGCTAATAGATCACAGCATTCAATGAGGCAGAATAGGTCTGTAAGCCATTGAGAGAGAGAGAGAGAAAGCAAGTTGCTATGCCAGAGGCAGATGACGCCCCTCGTGGAAAACTAGGCCCCATATAGTACTATGATAAGTGCAGAGCCCATCCACAGATGGGGAGGACAGAAGGAAGGATTTTTGCAATGCTACCACAAGTGTTAATCTTAAATATTACCAGATCCTTTCCCATGGAAGTCAGTAATAATATAACTGACTAAAACTGCACTACATAAGGAAGAATACCCAGACTTCAAGAGAGGTTGGCTATGAGTTTAGGTATATCATCAATATGGAGAAACCAAAACCTCATCAGAATCTTCTGGCTAGTAACGCCAATTATAGACTGCGTTCTAGACCTGGTCGTCTCCAGATACATTGACTCTTATTAAAGACCCTCTGCGTGATCATTTCTCTAGTCTCCAAGTATGTAACTGGAATAAATATATTTAGAGCAGGCAGGACCTCATGGTGCCAAAGGAGCCTTTGTGAAAGCAAGGACCAACTGAAATCCCTTGAAAGGGCCTATTAACCATAAATGAGAAGTAATAATGCATCCTGTAAGAATTTCAAGGGAAAGAGCCATCGTTAAAGATTTAAAGCTTTAAAGAATGCTGTAGAGTTACTGCCCCAGAATCCTGCAAACAAAGATCACTCTTAAGAAATGACAGTGCCCTACTAAACTTGGATAAACGATAGCCACATTTTCAGTTACATGTGTGATGTGATATTTCTACTGGAGCAGATTAACAGAGTGCAGCCTCTGGCGCTTAGTATCCAGCTATTAATCTAATGAGCAAACTCTTCTCATCAATAAGGAAGGACAAAACAAGCTCCCCTCCACTGCTTTATTGATATATAGTTGAAATGCAGCATTATTTAAACTTCAGGTGTACAGTGTGATGATGTAAATATGTACATATTGCTGGAGGTTTAGCACAATAAGGTCAATAAACATGTACTTCACCTCACACAGTAGCCACTTTGTTCTTGTTATTATGGTGAGAAAGGTAAATCTCTATTCTCATGGTAACTTTTGAGTGTGCAGTACAATATTGTTCACTAAGAAAACTACTATGTGCTTTAGCGCAGAACCTATTCATCATATAACTGAACATCTGTACCCTTTGATCAACATCTTCCCATTCATCATCCAGCCCCTAGCAACCACCATTCTACTCTTTGTTTCTTTAAGTGTGATATTTTTAGATTCCATACATGTGACATCACACGGTATTTGTCTTTCCACGTCTGGCTTATTTCACTCGGCATCATGCCTTCAAGGCCCACCCATGTTGTTACAAATGGCAGGATTCTCTTCTTTTTCAAGGTTGAATAGTTTTCCATTGTGTGATATACATGTTCCTCATCCATTCATCCATTAATGGAAGATTGTTTCCATGTCTTATCTATTATAAATATTCAGATCTTTGGGGTTCCTTCAAATTTTTGGATTGTTTTTTCTATCTCTCTGCAAAATGAGATTGGGTCCTTGGGAAGGACTTCATTGAACCCATAGATAGCACTTTAACAATGTTAATGTCTCCAGTCCATGAACACAAGATATCTTTCCATTTATTTTTGTCTTCTTCAGTCTTTTTCATAATGCTTTCTAGCCTTATATTTTTTGATGTCTAGATCTTTCATTTCCTTGGTTAAATTTATTCCTAAGAATTTTGCTATTTTAATACTACTGCAAATGCAACATTTTTAAAATTAATTTTTCAATACTGTACAGAAAAGCAACTGATTTTTATATACTGACTTTATACTCTGAAATTTTACAGAATGTGTTTAATTGCTGCAATATTTTGTGTTAAAACTTTTTTCTACACAAGATCATGTCATAAGCTAGCAGCAACAATTTTATATCATTATTTTTGCTTTAAATGCCTTTTGTCTCTTTGCATAACTACCTAATTTGCCTGTTTTCTAGGGCTTCCAGTACTATGTTGAATAGAAATGGTGAAAGTAGACACACTTGTCTTATTTCTGAACTTAGAGGGAAATTTTTCAACACTCCAGTGTGAGTATGATATTTCCTGTGGGCTTTGTTTCTTCTATATGCAATTTATTGACAGTTGTTATCATGGAAGGACACTGAATTTTGTCAAATACTTTTTCAGTATCTATTAAGATAGTCGTGTGATTTTTGTCTTTTATTCTATTAGTGTGGTGTGTCACAGTTATTGCTTTGTATATGCTGAACTATCTTTGAATCCCAGGAATAAATTTCAGTTGATCATGATGTATGCTTTTTATAATGGGCTGTTGAATTCTATTTGTTAGCATTTTGTTCAGGAATTTTGTAGCTATATTCTTCATGGATATTGGCCTGCAGTTTTCTTTCTCGTAATATCCTTATATGGCTTTGGAATTATGGTAATTCTGGCCTCATAAAATGAAGTTGGAGTATTCCCTCCTCTTCACTGTTTTTTAAAGAACTTGAGAAATATTGATGATAATTAAACAAACAAACAAAAATATGTTTGTAGAACTTACCATATAGCTCTCTGGTCCTGAGCTTTTCTTCATTGGGATATTTTGGTTCAAATTGGGATTGTATAATTCTTCATGATCCAGACTTTGTAGGTTGTATGTTTCTAGGAAATTGTCTATTTTTTTAATCTGTACAATTCATTGGCATAGTATGGTTCATAGCTGGCTCTTATGAGTCTTTGTGCAAAGTCTCTTCTTTCATTTATAATTTTATTTATTTATTTATTTTGAGTCCTCTCTTATCTTGGTTAAGTACATCCTAACAGGTCTGAAGGGAGTAATAGACAACAACAAGTACTGGTAGGGAATTTCAATTCTCCACTTTCAGCTATGGATAGATCATCCAGACAGAAAATCAGTAAAGACATGTTAGAATTGAACTATGCGTTAAACCAAATGGACCTAACAGATACATACAGAACATTATATCAACCTGCAGTAGAATACATATTCTTCTCAAGTACAGATGGAATAGTCCCCAGAACAGATTGTGTGTTAGGTTGCAAAATAAGTCTCAGGAAATTTTAAAAGATTGAAAGCATACCAAATATCTTTTCCAACCATAATAGTATAATACAAGAAATCAATAACAGGAAGAAAACTTGAAAACACACAAATAGATGGAAAATAAACAACCATGCTGAAAAACCAATGGGTCAAAAATGAAATTTAAAAAGTAATTTAAAATGTCTTTAAACAAATGAAAATTGAAGCACAGCATACTCAAACATACAAAATGAAACAAAAGCAGTGCTAAGAAGGAGTCTCATAGCAATATATATATATATATATATATATATATATATAATAAAGATCTCAAATACACATTTGAACTACTTTTGAACTGCAGTGATGGAGAAAATTCCTGAGAGTCCCTTGGACTGCAAGGAGATCCAACCAGTCCATCCTAAAGGAAATCAGTCCTGAATATTCTTTGGAAGGACTGATGAAGCTAAAACTCCAATACTTTGGTCACTTGATGAGAAGAACTGACTCATTTGAAAAAACCCTAATGCTGGGAAAGAATGAAGGCAGGAGGAGAAGGGGACAACAGTGGATGAGATGGTTGGACGGCATCACTGACTCGATAGACATGAGTTTGAGTAAGCTCCAGGTGTCAGTGAAGGACAGGGAGACCTCGCATTCTGCAGTCCATGGAGTCACAAAGAGTCAAACATGACTGAGCAAACAGACTGAACTGAATTTTATACTTCATAAAATTGATAAAAAGAACAAGTTAAGCCCACAATTAGTATGAATAAGGGTATGACAAAGGTCAAAGCAGAAAAATGTAATGAAGAATACAAAAATGTTAAAGATCTGTAAAACTGAGTTGGTTTATTGAAAAGAAGCAAAATTTACAAAAAGAAGCTCAAGTAATTGGAAGACATGTTTGATAACTGTCCCTAGACGTAGTTCAATTCTCTTACATGGGTTCAATAAAGGACAGAAATGGTATGCACCTAACAGAAGCAGAAGATATTAAGAAGAGGTGGCAAGAATACACAGAAGAACTGTACAAAAAAGATCTTCAAAACCCAGATAATCATGATGGTATGATCATTGACCTAGAGCCAGACATCCTGAAATGT